>CM037855.1:115611448-115654174 GCA_021234595.1 Delia radicum | reverse complement strand
TAGTAGTAAATACATATAAATACACACATAAAATAATGCAAATTTAACCAACTAATATGTTAGACATGTTTATATAATAATATTTGTGTCGATAATTTAAAAAAAAACCAGTTAGATTAGTTTGGTATTTGGTTTATTTATTATATATTTTTTTTTTCTTTAGTTAATCCAGATAAAAATACACTTTAGAAATTGAAAATAACAATAACAACCAAAATATGTATATTTTTAGTCAGCGGAGGTACAAGGGGGGTCAACCCTAAAATTGATTTTAGAGGCAAAAAATTATGGTTAACATTTTAGATACTTACATATTTCTGCACTGAAAAAAAAAAAAAGTTAGTAAAGTCAGCAAAGGTTAGTCCAGGAAGGGTACTTGCAAAAATTTCTAATGTCGGACAAAATATTTGCTGAAATTAGCGAGCTGATTTTTAGCAACAAATTAGTAGATTCAGCAAAAGTTTTGATAACACTTAAGCTATGTACAGACGGTTGTCAGATCTTACAATATTGTCGGAAAAATGTTCAGAAAATGTCTAACAACAGTGTAAACTTACAATTTTTGTCTTGCAACATTGTCAGAAAAAGCATTGTCTGTACATTGTAAGACAATAATATTGTCAGACATCTGACATTCGTGTGAACACTCTACGTTGCCATTGTCAGATAATTGCAAGACATTGTAACCAATTTTTTATTGGCAGATGTGTTTAAATTAATGCATCTGACAATGGCAGTATTGTCACAGAAATGTTTCTATTGGCGGCACTGTAATAATGAAAAAAAGAAACAAACAGTTCATATTAATAATATTAAAAAAATCAAAAGTGAAACAAAATAGGAAATCAAATTAAATAAAAAAAAAATGGATGGCGACATTTCCATTAATGAAACCTTCGTCATAGAATGCAGCTATGAGCCAACTGACTTGATGTTTTCGTACCCAGGTCTCGCCAACAGGCTCTAAAGCCGGGAAAAAAACCTACCACCCAAACAAAGATCCTACCACAAAAGGTGGAATCCGTGTGGTCACACGAAAGTATTATCAAACTTATCGAGGAAGTTGAGGTACCGGGCGAAGTTTATGGGATGATGGTTGCGCTGAGTATAAACTTCCCAAAGATATTGTATGGCAAGAGGTCGCAGATGCCATCCAGATAAGTGTGAACGATTGCAAAGGAAAATGGTCAAATCTCCGCAAAAAATATTTTGTCTCCCTCGCTACTTTCTAATACATATGCAGCTAAAATCGTGCAATTGCTTTTTTTTGTTCCATGACAATTAATATTATTACTTTTCAATTTAATTAAACACACAATTGACAATTAATAATTTATTTCAAATGCTTCGACAGTTATGGCAATGTCTAACAACAGATCTGGCAATTTTTGTCATACAAGAATCTGACAACCATGTTGAACTGACAATTTTCGTTGGCAGATAAATTTATTGTTTGACAATTGTCTGACAATGAAATTGAAAGGTTTTCTTACAATCGTCTAACTGACAATTTACCTTTTGCTAAACATGTTTCATTGTCAGTACATTGCCAGCACATTGCCAGATCTTATTGTAAGATCTGACAACCGTCTGTACATAGCTTTAGTAGATTTAAAATCAAAAATTCTTGCTAAAATTTAATAAAATTATTGCTGAATATTAGTAGACTGAAAAAAACTCAACAAATTTTTAGAAAAAATTAGACTTTAGAGTCAATTTATTTGCTGAAAATCTTAATTTTTTTTTGTTATTCTTTAAAAATAATTTACAATACGTTACAAAATATAAAAATGTTCATAAGCCCACATTGACGACACGAATTAATTTTATATCTGAAAATATATAGAAATAATTATATATAACATAAACAAATTATCTTTCAAACGACTTACATCAATGGATGTCTAAATGATGGCATCTTTTTAGAAACGAAACAAAACGAAATAACAAAATATGAAATATACAAACCCCTTTTTTGAAATAAGAAAAAGGAAACATAAATAAAATTACGACAGATGCGTGTCGTTGTATATCGCTTTAGTCTGTCTACCTTGCTTTTATATGTGTTTGCAATCACACTACATTAATAATCACTTTAAATATTTATTGTATTAATACACATTTAATCTTTATTAAATTTAAATTTAAATATTTTTATTTTGTCTTTAATTTAATTGATAGACAATTACTTTGACAAGCCGGTGACAACACAAAATTAAGGTTTTTTAATCCGCAATTATATGTACATTGTTGGCTTTCTTTAGTTTTATTATGTATGATACAAAAATCTTCCGTGGTTGACTTTTTTATTATAAAATCTTACAGAGTTGTACTTTTTAGTATCTTTTTCCTCGTCTCTACTACATATTAACATGCCGCCACAGTCTACTTCATTTGGCGTATATCTTTCAATCTGGTTGTAGTCCACACCTTTAATGTGCTTATCAGCACAATTATCAGCAAAATAAATTAGTAAAACATTAGTAAAATATTAGTAAAACATTAGTAAAGTATTAGTAAAACATTAGTTCAAAACAGTTAAGTGCTGAAGAAATATAACTATAATTTTAGCTGAAAACACAATTTCAACAACAAAAAATTTGCTGAAAAATAGTATACTTGATTTAAAAGACGTTTTACTAACTTTCTACTAACTTTATTTATTTTTTTTTTTTGAGTGTCCTTTAACCTTTGGCTGCAGTTAGGAAACTGTATGACACAAACAAAGGGTTCAGTAATATCTGCACATCATTAGAAAATCGTATTGGAAAGAGAATTACAGATTTAGTTAGAAGTAGTTAATTTATTTTTAACGACAAGACACAGTTGGTAGATTATATAAAAAGTACATTAATATTGTTAAAAAAAAAGTACTACCTCCGTTCCATATTATGGTATACATTTCTATAAATTCATTGGGATTATGGAGGGTTTTAAAAATATATATATTCTGATGCATAAAAACATCTAAAGCCAATATAATAATTACACGTAAAAAAAATCGTTGCCAAGTAACTGGTAGCTTTTCAACTAATAAAGTTGTTTCACATAAATTATTTAATAATTAAGTAGAAACAAGTAAAAACCTGGTAACATGTTACTAGTTTTCGCATAGTTTTTGTGAATAAACTTTAGTAGTTGAAATGCTCCTAATGATTTGGCAACGATTTTTTTTTTGTGTGTAGTTATGCATAGTCAGTATTGCGATTTTATCTTCGTATTATTTTAATTAATCGTTAAAGCTGAAGAATATTTTAATAATTTTTACTGAACAAAAAAATTTTTTTTTCGAATTTTTATAATCGAAAATATTGTAAAAGCTTTCAGGAGTAAATTTCCGGTTTCTTATAAAAACAAATAAATGTGTATTGAACAATATAATGTAAAGCCACATTCCAAAGAAGCGATGGTACACTCATAAAAAAATACCATACATATAACTGAATATTCAGCTATGAAAACAGAAAAATTTAAACTGAATTTGCGCCAGCAGATAAAGTTGAGAGTCGTGTTCTGCTAAATTTAGGGGAACCTAAATTTATCTAAAAAATTTAGTTAAAAATTTTAAGTAAATATACTGTAGACAATACTAGGTAAATAAGCTAAGAATTTAACTAAATCAGCAAAATTTTTAAGCTAAACCAACAGAAAATTTCTGCTTAAATGGTCTTTCTGGATCTGAATAGAGTTAGCTTCATATTTATTACCGGGAATATAAGTGGTTAAAACGACTACGGATAAAATATATACGAAGTAACAATTTTGTCTTATATCGATTAGTTCCCAAGATATAGCCTATTTTGCGATTATATAAACAAATTATGAAAAACTAACTTCAAGAAGGATTTTCTTGTTCATTGGATTTTTTGTTAACTTGAAATAAGTGGAGTTTTTTTTTAATTCAAGATGGCGGACAGTTTTTCTAAAAGTAATTGGTTTGACTTAACTTTTATTTTGTAGTTGAGAGAAAATTTAAAGGAAAAACTAGAGAAAAAAAAAACTATTTTGATTCGCAGTTTTAAATTTTAAAACCCATAATTGACATAGAAACTTCACATATTTTCTTCGGACAAACATGACCCTACTTTTGAGGCCTTAAATGTGAGCTGAGAACCGCTAATTTAAATTTCGGGTAAAGGCGAAATTTATACTTTTACTTGTTTCATAAAGTTTTGTTAATTGTAATCATATTTGCCATAAGAACTTTGTTCCCAAACTATCAACATAAACCATAGACACTTGATAAATATTTAATTTAAATATTAAAATTCCTCACGTTTATCTGCTTAAATCTTTTCAAAAAAGAACATAAACATTAAGCCAACCATAAGCTTGTTTGTATAAAGGCCAACAAACTATTTGCATGCCTTTTAGCCATTTTCATGCAGTACATAATAAAAAAATTATTTATGAAACGCAAAAAAACAACAGATGTTCAATGCAATTTGTGGGTAACTAGTTTATAACCAACTTTATAAAAAAAAACAGCATACAAAAAAAACCCAACAAAGATACATTCCCAGTCAGAAAAAGACTAACGGACCACCGCAGGCAAGGCACTTTAACAGGTGTTACAAGTGCTTGGCAACAAGTGCTTTCCCAATTCCAAAATGATAACATCATTAGACAAAACGTCAGTCTGGTCAAAAGTGTCGGAAAGCACTGGGAAACAAAATTTCCAACGTTGGTAAAATATTGGTAAAACCATGAAATAGGTGGACTGAAAATAGATTTTCCAAAATAATATTAAAAAAAAGTTCATGTATAATCTTTTTGCTTCACCCGCCGGCACCCTGTCAGTCGACAGCTCTACCCACTGAGCTACAAACATAATTTTTGGGTGGAAATAACTTGCTAACGTTGGGAAAAGAAAAAAAAAGTTATCTTAAAACAGCTTTTCCAGAAAGAAAAAAATAAATTTTGTATAAAAAAAATATTAAAAAGTATAAAAAAAATCACAGAAAAGTGTATGCCTAGAGCCGGGATCGAACTTGGAACCTTCTGACTACAAACTTTTTAAACGAAGCATCGTCATTTTATAAAATTAATGCTCTACCAGTTGTTAGACTTTTAGCCGTTGACACTTTCAGACAGGATAACACTGTTAAAACACTTTTTGCCAACGTAAGCATAGTGGTTTCAGCTAATTCTTTGTAATTGTTCTTTTTTTTGTCGACCGCTGAAATTATTGTAAAACAAATGCTGGCAAAGCGCTTTTTGGAAACGCTTCCCAGCAAAAAAATTCCAAAAAAGGTAAGCTGGTTTGTAATCAAGCATTTTGGGGCAGAACGCATTCCTTACTAGATTACCTACTCGATTCTTTTAACAGGGCGTGAGACTAAAATAATTGATTCTTTAGAATGATTATTTTTTACCGAAGAACCATTTACTTTATATTTTTCAGAACTACATACATTTTATGTACTTACATTTAAAAAATATAAGTAGTTCCATAAGTAAATTCAACTTTTACTCACACGTGATTCTCCTAGGTCACTCAAATATAAAGATCAAAACTCATACGGAAATAAAATCCTAAAAAGTGAAACATCGAATTGTTATGATAACATGGGTTTGTCATAATTTTGGAGCTATAAACCACGAAAATATAAATTTTTCAAAAAAAAAGAACAATTCAAAATTGAAAAACAAAAATATGACTCACGCAACAATCACCCTCGAAAATTTTTTTACACTCACTCACGATAACGTCAGTAATTTCAACTTCCACTCACAATTTTCTGCTCACGTGCGCTTCCCTAATTTACACCTAACCACAGTTTAATAACAAAATTTAGGGCAACATGCAATTTCTGTTTTTAGTATTATTTTCCTGCATGTAAAAATTTGTTTGAAAAAATATATGAGATAAATTCTTTAAAATTGTATAACTCTTCTTTTTTCAAAATGAGGAACTACTTCCAATGACGTCCTTTTATTTAGAAAAAGTATATGATTACTCTTGATTACAAAAAGTTAAACATATAAGTTAATAACATTGTTATTTTCTTTTAAGTACATAATTACTTTGTTATTGAGTTCATGCTTTCTGGTTTAAATTTAAAGAATTGATTACAATACTACTTGCTTTTTTGACTCTATCGTTGAAATGAGTTTGGTATTGCAGTTACTAAATTTGGCAATGAGATATGTAAGCAAGTGTGGGCATCACCTTCTTTTTGGAATGTGTAATTTTTTCCTGGGTTGTAAAACGTCTTAAACAAGTGTTCTGCCAGTAATATATTTACAATTCCTCGGTTAGCCATTGGTATGCCAGTGCTTTATTTTTTGTACCACTGTCAGTTTCTAACTGGGTAGATCCAGATAGACACAGTAGCTTTGAGCACAAAACACAATGGGTAAAGAACTTTCAATTTGCGGTCAAATGTGAAATGGGAAGTTTTTAAAAAGAAAAACTAAAAATTACCTTTAATAAATTCTAACAATCAGGAAAAAAATGTATATGGGCATTTCATAGAAAAAGTCAACCGTGACCGAAAAACTAAAAGTGGACAAATAATTCCTTGTGACGTGTATTATTAAAGAATACTTAAGCTTTATTAAATTAAAAAAGTCCAAGGCATATCTTAGTTAATATGATGATAAAAGGGACTGCAAAGTTGCGTTCATGGTTTGGTAAATTTGTTTTAATTTTCAATAACATTTTTTATTAAATATTTACTTCTTTAAGAGCGGTGATGCAAGTACACTTCTATCACAAAATATTTGTGACAACAACAGTTAACTCCAAAAAAAATCCAAATGGAGTAAATAAAGATAAACAAACAGTTAACTTTTTATTTGCTTCATTGAAACTATAATGTCACGTTCGCTCATCGCAAAACAACATTTATTTTCATTCCTTCTGTTTTGCTAATTTTCATTGTGACAAATTTAATTAAAAAAAAATCACATCTGAAGAAAAGTTAATTATTTTATCAAATGTAAATCCTTGAAGAAAAATTAAAGTGGTAAATATTTTTTTAGCTGCTTAATATTAAGAAATTGTATGCATATTTAATTTAATCGAGGGGGTGTCTGCAATTTTTCCGATATTTGAAATCGTCCGGATTTCATTCGACTTCTTCCGAACAGCTTTATCCCTATATTTGAAATAACTCAAAAATGTGTCAACTCTGGAGTACTTTAACCATGTGCACAAATAAATCCGGTGTTCCTCAATTAGAGACAAGTTTTCATACAAAAATAAATTAATTTTACACCCACTTTTGAACCCTTAAACGCGATATTTTGCAGCTAGAAAACTTGTTGGCCTGTGTAATTGAATTAATTTAATTTACATGCTATCATTCAATTTACATGTAATTCTCAAAAATAATGTCACCACATAAAGTTTATAACATTTTTTTTATTGTTCATCTTGTATGTATTTTTGATCTTTAAAGTTGCAGATCATAATTTATGTAAATTATGTTCGAGATCATAATTTATGTAAATGTTACTATTATAAATAGAAAACACCCCCAATTTTTATAATTGTTAGTGAAATATTTCTATAAATCTTGTGAAGATCATAAAAAATATTTTTTTTTTTTTTATTTATTGCTTACATTTCCAAATAGGATTTTATGTCACATCACGCTACTTAACGCCACGTGCCACACTATGGGTTGTAAAATAAAATTAAAAAAAGTTTTATTTATTCAGCAAAACTGTAAAACAAACGTAAAATATAAAATCGTATTAAAATAAGTTTTGTCAAAAACGTCCGACGCAATTCGCAGAGTTTGGAGTTTTTGTAAAAAACTAAAAAACCAACTTCAAGTTTTGTCACATCTTTAATTTTTTATATTATAGAACCATGCAGGTAGATTTCTTTTCTTAAAACAAAAAAATTCCTTGTTAGCTGTAGTCGATTTTTATATTATTTGTCTAAACTTAGCAAAAACTTTTTTAATTCTCAGTCAGTTTTAAAAAAACAGCTGAAAAAATGTTAACATTTAAAAACCTTTAAAACTTATAATGACACTAATAGTCTGCCAAAAATACTGTCTTTGAAACAGATCTTTTTTAATAGACCAATGGACGCTGATTTCAAATTTGACAAAATTTTTTTCTCATTCACAGTTTTTGAAATATCGCGATTTTTATATTTACGTTACATACTTGATTTTTTTTTTATATAAAAACTTTTTTCTTTTCTAAATATTTCACGATATTTTCACTGCAATTTTAATACAAAAATGAGTTTAGTGAACAGTTTAGTTTTCGCATAGTGATAAAACTTAAATTTTTTTTAGCAAAAATAAAATTTATAAGCTATACCCGTAAGATATCCTGAAACAAACACCGACTTGATTATACACTCTCAATATTTTATCCGTAAAGACTACTGAATAACCACATTAAATTTTATCGAAAATCAGTTACAAAAAATTACAACTTACTTTTCGTTTAAAAGCAATTGTATTTTTTAGTTTATTTTGAACTGTTAAAAAATTTATTTATAAAATCGGTAAAAAACAATAGATATTTTTCGTTTATTTCAATATAACATAACAACTTTTAATTTTAAATAGAAAAATTTAACTGAATATTTTAACTAATTACGAAAAATCTGTTTTTCTTCCTGTTTATTTTTGAATTTGAATAACAGACAGTAAAGTTAAAAAATATATTTCTTTGGTAATTTAAGTACATATTCAATTGAAACAACTTTACGGAATAACTATTTAAATAACTGTTGAAATTTTATGAAAAAGTTCTTGTGATTGTACTCAAATGAAAGCTTATTTTGTGTAGATTTATATCCATAAAAAAATTCTTTATTTTGCTGTTACATTTCGAAAAATTAAGCAAAATATACCCAAAAATGGGGTGAATGAAAACGCGATATTTCGAAAACTGCAAATGAGAATAAAATGTCTGACAGATTTGGATTCAGCGTAGCTAAGTCTATTAAAAAATATGTATTTCAAATACAGGTTCTGCAAAAAATTAAAATGTGTTGAGTAGTGTAATTTTTTTCTTGACCCATTGTTAAAAAAAATTGAGAATACCTAGGACGTCAATTGCTATTTGTTGTTTGCTAATAATAATTGGTAGAATTGTATTAACTGTTTAGCACTCATTTTCATATAAAATTCCTCTTACCCTACTACATGGCTTAAATTTTGTGGTGTTTTTTTTACAATTTCAAGGTAATTTTAACTGTTTATTGCAAAGATACAAAAAACTGTTACTGCTGCTGCTGCTGCTATCGTGGCTAAATTGTCTAATCGAATACAAAATTATGAATGATGGTGGTGGTAATATGAAAATGTGGTTATATTTGGAAAAGAGAAAAAAATATGTACTTATATAGTTATATACAACGACCTTGATTGTCGTAAAAAATAATACTACTCGATTAATAAATGGTTTTAAATATTATTAGCGATTTACACCCACTATACATATTAAAAATAGAATAAACCAAGTAAAAAAAAATTATATATGGTCTAATGTTTTTTCATCTTAAAATATTTTATAATATATTGTTGTATATTAACCTTCATAAAATAAGATATTAAGCATATATGCTATATATAATAAGATATGATAGATCTATTGGCATATATAATAATACATTCTCATATATAAGACAATATGTTATCATATATGATGACATTATCAGCTTATAAAAAATATTTTTGTGTGTTATATAAGATATGCTCAGGCACGTAGCTAGGCGGGGGGGGCTTGGGGGCTAGAGCCCCCCCCCCCCCGAAATGATTTGACAAATTTAAAAACTTAATACAATTCGTTAGAAAGTAACAATGTTATTGATAAATTTAATATGAAAATATTTATTTTTGTCTTGGATCAAATAGGAAATAGTTTTATATGGTTCGAATCTTAAAATTTCGTTAGAAAACATCGCCTGCAAATGGGCGGCTATCATTGTTAGAGTTGATTTTCGACAAAAGCAATAAATAAAATCATTTCATAAGAGATTTCGAAGTCTTTGACTTAAAATATGATCAAAAAATTGTTTGAGACTATGCAACCAAAATTAAATATGTCTACACAGAAAAAACTAAAATTGAGTTTTAACTAAAAATTTGTTGATTCAGAAAAGTTAAACTGAATTCGGTCGTGTTGATGCAATTGTAGTAACAACTAAAATAATTTGTATCTATTTAATTAATATTATTTTCAATTACATATAGTTTTTATTCACATCTTTTAAAAATTTAATTGAATATTGTTTACTATTGGGAAAAATTACAAAATTTTAAAAAATCCCCAAAATTAAAAAAAAAATCGCCAAAATTTAAAAAAATCGAGACCATTTGAAAAAATCGCAAAATTTGAAAAAAAAAATTGCCAAAATTTAAAAAACTATCCTCAAAATTGCAGAAATTTAAAAAACTCCCAAAATAAACGCCAAAATTCGAAAACAATTTAAAAAAAATCACCAAAATTATAGAAACGCGTATTTTCAACTTTAAAACGATTTTTTTTTTTCTAATTTTGGGCGACTTTTAAAATTTTTGCATTTGTTTCAATGTTGTTATTATACGTTATAAAAACTGAAAATTTTTTTTATACCAAATTCATTTTCAATTAAACAGTTAATTGAAAGTAAGTTGAAATTGAACAACAGTTAATTGAAATTTTTTTGACAATGATTTTTCTGTCTATTTTGACATAATCTTTTAAAATGGAGAAACCACTAATACTCAAAATTAAGTTTACTTGTGCCGTAAAAGTCGTTACTTTACTTACAGTGCAATCTTTTTATTTAAATTTCGTTTGCTACGCACGCATCTGGTAACAAAGGTTTCAGTATTTTTTTTACGATATATATTACGATATCTCATAAATTTTTTAAACATTGATCGATATGCATAATGTGTTAACGTTGTTCAATGTGACTCAAATTTTCTCAATTTTTTTTTAGACTAAATGTAAACAAATTTCTATCGGCGCTCCTTGAAATGCGACATTTAAAATCAAGCAGCTAAACCAGTCTTTGTGCTATAACAATTTTAAAAACAAATACGTTTTTCATATATTTTTGCTGCTTTATCACCTATCCGAATTTCATTAATTTTAAAGGGAACCTTTAAAGGGAAAATTTAAAGGAAAAGCTTCCTTGTAAGTGTCAGACAATTTATATAGGATATTTGCCTTTTAATTTGTTTTTTGGACGATTATAAATCTTTAATTTCCCGAGTTAAAACGGACATAACTATATAAATATACAATTAATTTCGCAGAAAAAAAATTAATATGATGTCATATATAGTTGCGTATAATTGTATATTGCATTTAGAATACTCTAAAACTAATCCAATTAATAATTACGTTATATTTATATACCTAGACATTACAAAATAATATATATTTTCATATTATATCATATTTAAAAAAACACAATTTTATTTTAGATAAAATTGTATATTACCCAATGCAGAGTCACACTAGAAAATTTGTCAATCATATTTTGGATATAATATGTATTACAACAATACAATAGTACAATTAATTGTATCATTTTGTGTATAATTGTATACACAAAATTTACCCCAATTTTTGTCTTTTGAATTGATTTCTTTCTGGTTCTTAACCCTAGACGAGGACAAGAAATTCTCATTGAATTTGTGATTTAACATAACAAATATCTCTAGAAATTCTAATAACAAAGTCGCCTGAAGATTTCCTTGGGCAGGAATGAAATCCGGATAGGGACACGCCTACATCAGATTGCTTTTCACAATTTGTTAAATAAGTTTTGGGACTTTAGCACATTTAATTACTATAAATGCAATTAATGTTTATCCCGATGAAAATAAATTTAAATAACAAATATGCAGGTGCTTGTGCAAATTTAAATGTAACTGACACTAATAGAAAACATATGATTTTCTATTGTTGATTTACTTGAATAAACGTCACTACATTGCTAGGTCTGTCAAAAAAACAGAGTAGTATTTGGAAGATGACAAAGCCAATTGTGACAATTTTTTGTTGTTGTTTTTATTTTTTCTTTGATATTTTAAATTTTGAATCTCGCTCCTAGACGAGGACAAGAAATTCTCATTGAGTTTGTGATTTAACATAACAAATATCTCTAGAAATTCTAATAACAAAGTCCCCTGAAGATTTCCTTGGGCAGGAATGAAATCCGGATAGGGACACGCCTACATCAGATTGCTTTTCACAATTTGTTAAATAAGTTTTGGGACTTTAGCACATTTAATTACTATAAATGCAATTAATGTTTATCCCGATGAAAATAAATTTAAATAACAAATATGCAGGTGCTTGTGCAAATTTAAATGTAACTGACACTAATAGAAAACATATGATTTTCTATTGTTGATTTACTTGAATAAACGTCACTACATTGCTAGGTCTGTCAAAAAAACAGAGTAGTATTTGGAAGATGACAAAGCCAATTGTGACAATTTTTTGTTGTTGTTTTTGTTTTTTCTTTGATATTTTAAATTTTGAATCTCGCTCCTAGACGAGGACAAGAAATTCTCATTGAGTTTGTGATTTAACATAACAAATATCTCTAGAAATTCTAATAACAAAGTCCCCTGAAGATTTCCTTGGGCGGGAATGAAATCCGGATAGGGACAACGCCTACATCAGATTGCTTTTCACAATTTGTTAAATAAGTTTTGGGACTTTAGCACATTTAATTACTATAAATGCAATTAATGTTTATCCGGATGAAAATAAATTTAAATAAGAATTTGTTTTATTTGTAACATTATGAGTTCTTAATTTAGTCAAAGATTTTTTTCAATCTAAAACTCTAAATTTAGTTTCAACGTTTTTGCCGTGTTTGTTATTCAATTGTGTAAGTTAATCAATTCCACAAAATCTTCATTTTCATTATATTATTTTTATTTTTGAATATAATAAAATATCGAAATGCTATGGAATTTGTTACAAATTTAGCTAAAGTCTAAAAGGATTAATAGATATTTCGGATTTTATGACGTTTTAAAATCAAAAACCGGATACAACTATAGCTTATTTTGTATATATCAGTATCAGTTCAGATATAAATTTATGCGGCTATATAAAATAGTATTAAATTGTATCGCGTCATTATTCGGGTGTTATTTAATTATTATGCCCATTTCTCGGATAAAACTGTATTAAGACTCATATTAAATTTCGTATGATTATATAAAGCATCATATTAATTTAATCGGGTTATTAGAAGTTGAAACTTTTTTACTTTTTTTTACATTTATAAAGTTTTAGCTAGCCTAGACGTATATTAGCACATAAAATTATAAAGTAACGCAATTTTATTTTTCGCGGTTTTCAAAAAGTTTTACGCATAATCCTTTTTTTATTTAATTAAGCCAAAAATAAATATTTAGCTAAAAATTTAACGTAATTAGACAATAACGATGCATATCCAACTTAAAGTACACAAACGTTTTCAAATTTGACGTGTTTCGCGGATTGTGATCAAACAGATTAAAGCGTTGTTTCGCGATATAGACATAAAGCGTTGTTTCGCGATATCATCATCGCAAAATAATGGACACAATAAGTAAAAAATGAAAAAAATGCATTTTAAGGAAATGCACTTTATGCGGGAGGTTTTTGTTGCAAAATGACCTGAGAAAGCGATTTCTATTATTAATACATGATTGCCCATTAAGTGTAGGTAAAAATTTAGCAAACAAAAAAAAAAAAAGCTGTTACTCTAGTGTGCCAAAAAAAAATATATAAGCAAAATAAAAAATCGAAAAGCCCCCCCCCCCGAACCAAATTCCTAGCTACGTGCCTGGATATGCTTATATATGGTGTCATATAAATAATGCAATTTAAGATATAATTATATATGAAATTAAGATCAACTCTTTAGTTTGAGATATGATTATATATGGTCCAGCATCAATAATATTTTCCATGCTTAGGAGACATATTTATATATTGTAATAAATAAACAAATATGTACTTATATATACGCAGATGTCCAAATTATTTTTCTTTAAATTTTTTTTCATATTTTTATTAAAAATAATATATCGCACACCTAGTTCAAACGTGACTCAACTCAAAATTTTAATTTTTCGGGTGTATATGCTTAAGCTATGCACAATACACTTGTTTATCTATAAAAAAAAATATCAGTGTATTTTGTTGTTGTTAACTGTTGCTAAACAACAGCTATGTCTTTCTTTATGTTTCAATTGGTATAAAGTTGCAAATATTTTTGACGATTTCTGAAAAATTAAAAATTTTGAGTTGAGTCACTTTTGAACGAATATTATAGGGTAAATCCAATTTAATCTCAAAATAGTTCATTCTATCCACCAAAAATTACTTATCTTTTTGGATCTTATTAGATCCAAGTAGATCATCCCACGGGATATTTTGGGATCCATTCGGATCTTTAATTAGATATTTTTGGATACCCCAATTTTGAGATTAATTTTGATCTAACTTAATCCGGTAATATATTTGAGGGATCTAATCGGTTATTACTGAATACCCTAATTTTGTGATAAACTTGGATAAAAATAAATATCGATCTTTATCAAATGGGTTCCGATTTTGTATTTGAGATGTAACTTTTTTTTAACGGGAATGAAATAATTACGACTACAAGTGCCTGATGCTAATTGAAACAGTAATTTTTGTATGTATTCTCAGTATCACATTAGTAATGATAATATATTTTATTATATCTTATTGTAATTAAAAGAACAGACTGAATTTAGAACCATTTTAAAGTCAAGTTTATAAAACAGAGTTGTATTTAAAAAAAAATGAAATAATAACTTAAATTTTTAATTGTGTTGCCACAATAAAACTGAAAATTACAAATTTTAGAAAATTTTTGAATTACAAGAAACTTGTTTTTGGAAATTATTATTAATATAACTGATCGGTAACGAGCTGCTATGCAGGACATGTCCCAAGGTGGCACTGATCAGCACTTGGTGCGAATTTTTATATGAAAGAGACTGGTGACTTTAAAATGGCGTTGCCATAGAAAAGGGTTAATTGACGAATTTTAGTCACATTGTAACGTGCTCGGTGGCCAATCAGTAGGGATCAATCAGAGAACATTCGGCTTACAACGCACCTCTTAACCGTCTTAGCTAATTCGCTAATGTTGCTCGTGCATATTGCCTCGCTAACAGCAAAGTTATACCGTTTTCGTGTGTATTTCCATAGACAGCACAAGAGAATTAAATAAAAAAATTAAAACTAAAAAAACACTACCAATATAGTTAAAGTGAAGTAATATGTCCTCAATTGATATATCACGGGATAGGACATGTGAGGCCATTGACTTTTTTGCTTAAAAACACACAATTAAAATTAGGAATAAAAGTTGGTAGTAAAGAGTACTTAGTAAGCACAAAGTAACGATTATTTTCCCATTTTGCTCTATATCGCTTAGTTTCCGAGATATATCATATTTATATATTATAAAATAAAAAATTATGAGAAAATAACGCCATCTACAAGTGAGACTGATAGCGGAGACGGAAAAAAATACTGGTGTGAAAACAATTGTGGTTTAAATTAATCGCAAAATTTGTAAATTTGAAAATCACGAATTACTAAATTTTAGGACAAAAAATTAGCTCAAATAGCAAAATTTATTTTTGATATAAAATGAGATAACTAATAACTTTTAAACGATAACATAAAAAACTAGCTCAACTAAATTTAACAGACTTTTGAAGTATAGATTAAAGCGCTTATTCATTTTTATTAATTTTTCATAGAAAATTTGTTTCTACTATTACATTTGAGGCATTTATGAATTAGGGCGTAAAAAACTGAACATATATTTTATGTTTCTGATTTTTTAGCACGAGGGGTTTGGGCAGGACCTTACAAATTTGCAAAAATTCAATTTTAGCGGATGCCTACAATCTACGTTAAAAGTTCCTAGTATGTGGGAACTACTCTCTCAATTTGTAGCCCTATTTAAATCACCTTCTTATAGGAGTTCTCAAAATTACATCTTTAATGCGCAAGGGAGCATATATCTAGAGTTGAAGTTAAGCCAAATGGGTTTGCGCAAAACGTCAAAGAGGTGATTCTTCGTTGAAATTTTCAAAAATCGCGTTTTAGCGAATGTCTACTCGGGAGGAGAACCCCATTTTTACCTCGTCCCTGACAAAAATTCCGAATTGTACCATACCCTAAACTCATGGAAAAATTTTCATCATATTGATGAAATTGTTTCATAAACGTTTGTAATAACTTATTCATCATATATACGAGGTTTTCATAAATATGATGAAGAGTTGTATAAAAATGTATGATAAATGTTTCATAAACTTTGTGAAAATAAATTTTTCCTTTTTATAGCGAAAAATAGTGAAATTAAGAAACCATTAATTTAAAGTTTTTTTTGATTTGAAATATAGAAAATGTCATTTGCAATTAAATTTTTTAAAAACTCAAAATCTACGAGATTTTGAGAGATTTTGAAGATATTCTCGAATTTAGAACATTTTCTCAATTTCGTTATCCTTTTCGTGAAAAAAACTATAATTTTTGTACAACACTGTTTAAAGAAGAGGAGTTGCTCTTTAAAATGGCACAAAATTTTTAATTTTCTGTTGACGTGTTCAAAAGTTATGATAATTAAAAACACTGCATATTTCTTACACAAAATTCCCCAACTTTGAGCAGCGATTACACGCAAACTGATCTATGAATTGTCACTGGAATTCGGCCATTGAAACTTTTCATTAAAATAATGCAGTTTTTCGTAAAATTTAAAGAAAACAAGTTTGATATAATTTTTATTAAAAATAAGAATTATGTTTTTTCGACCTTTAATTGTGCAATGAAAATGAAAATTATTCAAGTTCAAGGTCATACTCTATATTTCTTTATTAGGATATTGTCCTAACAAATAATCTATAGAGTTTTTGTTTTCAAGTTTTTTAATTGACCACTTTCAGGAATGTGTTTATAGATCTATTTCGGGAATTTTCCAGGTTTCCATCATCAGAACACGTTTTAAAAAAAGTGACAATCCCATGGAAAACATTCATATAACCTAGTTTTCCCACTAAATGAGAACTAATATATGATCTCGAAGATAAAGATTATCAGCATTGATCAAAATAAATTGAAAACTTGTTCGTTATGTGCAAGCTCTAATTTTGGTAGATATACAATATACGCTTTTTGTTTTTATTCTCCTTCTTATTTTTACACATGTTTTGTTTAAAAACAAGTTGTAAAGGGGGAGTAAACACGACCGTACTCTGTCTTTTTACAAGTTTGATATAATTTTTATTAAAAATAAAAATTATGTTTTTTCGACCTTTAATTGCGCAAGGACAATATCTTAATAAAGTAATATAGAGTATGGCCTCGAACTTGAATTATTTTCATTTTCATTTAATGAAAAATTTCAAATTATTTATTAAAAATTTCATATGAATAACGAAAACGTTTCATTCAAAATTGCTTAAATAAAACTATGAAGCTTTTTAATAAAGTTTAAGCTTTTTAATCGTAAAGAAAACTTTATTAGTTTAGTGAAAGATATCATTAAAACTCGTCTAAGAAATTCCCTTTGTGTAGGAGAATGTTTATACCAAGTTATGCTAAAATCAGAAGAGGTAATATTCAAAACGTCGTTTTTTGCGTTCTTTATTTTTAAAATGTCCTAATAATGAAATTTTTTTAAAGTTTTTGATAAACTATTGATAATTTCTAAAATACAATTGAAAATGGTGTACACTAAAGGCTAGAACGAATATTTTGAAAAATATTCTCTTGCTGTGATGCCTGTTTTGACGATTTTTATACTTAAAACAGACTAATTCACTTAAAAAACTTTTTATTTTTTTTCATGGGATACTTTAATTGTGTCCATATTTTCATAATTTTCAAGATTTAATATTATTAGAGCAAAAAAAAACATGTTGTATACAAAAATGTCTTGCTAGACATTTGTGCTACCCTTTAGTGTACACTCAGGGAAATTAGTTTCATCATATTGATGAAACTATTTCATAAATCGTTTGTCATCAATTGCTCATCATATTTATGAAGTTTTCGTAGATATGATGAAGAGTTTCATAAAAATTTATGTTAAATGTTTCATAAGTCTTCATTGTTTCATAAAAAAGTTTCATTAACCGTGTGAACATATTTTTTTTGTTTACCTATCAATTGAAATTCAGAAATTTCATTTGAAATTTTAAAATCATCAATATAAATTAAGAATTTTCATTTAAAATTAAGAAAATGTTATTTTAGATTATTAGAATTCAGAAACTCTCATAATATCAATTGAAAGTCAGAAATTCTAATCGGTTGATGCGTTCTAAATCAGAGTAAAAAATGTTCATGTTTTTAGAAGCAGTATAAAACAAATGCGCTGATATAAGCGCTTACTATCACATAATACTGAGAAGCAGCAAAAGAAACGAATAATTTTCGTAAAAAAATAAACAAACAAAATGTTGAGCTTACTGTTTTCCCTAACAGAGATGCAGGTTGTAAGCAGCTTACCCTAATCCCTTATAAGGATGCAGGTTGTAATGCAGAAAGTTTCACATCGTGGATTATAAACTATCTGTACCGATTTTCACGAGTAATTTTCGATTGTGTTTGGTGTTTTCGAGTAAGTAATAAAAAATAATTAGTCATTTAACTGTTTCTGAAGAGCTAGCACGTAGAGCGGTAAAAAATAAAATGATTACATTATATGTCTAAAATTTTAACAACAAAAAATTAATATCTGTAGAATTTATGTAAAATAAATTATATTCAAAATTATACTTTTATACTTATTTATCATAAAATTACTTTTAGTCGTAATAATGTAGACATGAAATATGATTTTACTGAAACCCATGACATCACAGCTTTTTATAAGCGCTAAAATCAGCGCTTACTTTGTCAAAAAGTAATGCTTCCAAGTGGGAATTCGCCATATAAAAATCATAGCATATGTAAGCAGGTTTGTAAGGGATTCTTTTTTGGCTTACTCCCTTACAAACCTGCTTGCATGTAAGCAGCGTTTTTTACTGGGATGCAACTTATAGGTCAACAAAAAACTTCACTAAAAATTTATTTTTTATAAACTTCAACCGAAATAAAAATTTGTAATGTTAATTAATGCTTTTTAATTGCAAATGAAAATTTTTAACATAATTTATTTGTTCTGAATTTCCAATTAAAATTCTGAGTTGTAATAGATATATTCTGAATTATAGTTGCAAAATTATTGGGTCTTTAAAATAATTATATTAAAACTAAATTTTCGTCATTTGCTATATGTATACGCTACCAAAGAAAATCTGGTATTTAATACAAATTTACACATAGAGAAATAAAGTGCCAACCGAATTGAAAAGTGTATTTAAATGGTAACAACTTATAAATTCAGTTAGTACAACGATATTTTCATTAGATTTGTGAATATTTTGGGTGGTGGAACTAAAATTTAGTTGAATTAACCGAACTTTGTTGTGAAAACTAAAGTTCAGTTGTACCAAACGACTGATGTTTGAGTCGTTGTAAGCTAATTTCAGATGGGAAAAAGCAAAATTTTACTCTGTGTGTATGAATTTGCTTCATCATATTTATAAACTGTCTTAGAACATTTATGAAGCACTTCATAAAAATGTATTAAACTTCATTATCGTATTTGTAAAACATTTCATAAACATGATGAATTTGAACTTTTACGAAACAGCTTCATCATATTTATTTACTTAGAGACGAAAATCAATAAAGTTTTTTTAATTAAAAACTGCATAAATATGATGAAGGTTTTTCTTTGAGTGTAGTTTTGACCCCAGTTATTACTAGTTAATTTTTGGTCATCGATTTTTAAATTTTACCTCAATCGTAATTATTTCCCTGATAATAACTCGTCGTATATCTATCTCCCACTTTATAGTAGACGATTCACAAACAAGTGCTTTTGTGTGGTCTTTGACATTTTAATGTTTTAAAATGTGAAAGTAAAAAACTTCAAAAGAAATAATTAAATTCTAGCGTAATTTTGCCTTGGGTGGACGCACTCACAACATGAAAACCCCCGTAATTAATAAAATGATTGATTTAGAAAAATTTATTTGGATGTTAAAACCAGGGACCGTAATCATTATGAGTTTTATAATAAAAATTACACAATAATGATTATATTATGAGTTTTAAGGATTTTCTTCAATGGCAATGATTATTTTTGAGTAATATTAATAAAAATCAGCCATAATCATTATTTTTGAGCAAAAAAAAAAATACAACTCAAAAATAATCATTATTTATGATTTTTATTTTTTTCGCTCAAAATAAAACTCACTTTCATAGAATTTTTAAGGTGCCTTTCACAAAAGCCCTCGAACTTTTGGAGTGTGTTCAACATATGATATGTTGAACTATAACGAGTTGCAACATCAAGCACTGGTCACTTTGGAATATTCCTTATAACTGACCGAGTTAGTAATAGTATTCTACTCGTACCCAATTTAAACAACAATCTATAAAAAGACTAAATATTCGTAAAATTAAAAATGATATGGAAAAAATTTAGTATTAGTTTGCTTTCAATTTGAATTATAACAGCTTGCAGTCTTCGTGACATTGATTTTTTATTTTTTTTTTAAATTGGGTATAGATTTACATACCAGCTTTACTATTCTTAATGCCCAGTATACATGCATATTAGGGCTATAACCAAATTTTTGCCATAGTACCACGAGTTGGGCAACGAAAGTGAGTTTTATTTTGAGCGCAAAAAATAAAAATCATAAATAATGATTATTTTGAGTTTTTTTTTTTTGCTCAAAAATAATGATTATGGCTGATTTTTTTTATTATTACTCAAAAATAATCATTGAAGAAAACTTTAAAAATCAGAAATTTAAAAATCATGACGGATATGCAAAGATTGTCAAAAAATAATAATAATGGTGCAATAAATTTTTTTCTATGTCTGTTCTAAGTGATTGATTTTTTGATTCAAAAAAACGAACAATAATCATTATTTACGGTCCCTGGTAAAAACTCAATAACTTAAAAAACAAAAACAGCTTAAATTCAAAAAAAAAAAAAAATATTATTAAAAAATCTAAGAAAATATTAAATTTTACGTCATTTGATTGAAAAAAAAAAAATAAAAAATTTTATAAAAAATGATTAATTTGTTTAAAAGAAAAAAAGGGGGAATGATCTTAATACTAAATTGTTTTTTTTTTAATTATTAATAAAAAAAAAAAAAAAAGTTCTCATGATTTGCTTAAAAAAAAAATATTTATTAATAATTGTTATCAATAATTTTTTGGGATTAAATTAATATTCCAGAAAAAACACCAATAGCCATTAAACAAAACAAAATTTATTCAAAAACATGTTCAACATGTTTTTAAATTTTTTATTAAAAAAAAGCTTAAAAGCATGACATGATAAAATTAAAAAAAAAAAAAAAAGTTTAATACAAAATTGTTTGTATTTTTAAAGATATTTTGAAATGCCGCATAACCTAAATTTGGTGTAACAGTCAGCCCAGCAACAAAAAAAGACCAGAAACACCTTACACTCCATTAATTTATAAGTGCTGGTCAATACTAAATTACGACCACATCCACAAAAAAAAACAAAACCAAACAACAGAAACTCATAAAGCTGCAGTTTAAATATAATTATAGCCAACAACATTTTTTTCATTTTGGTTTTTTTTTTTTTGGTCATTCCATTTATTAATCTATCGGTCATGGGGAGTTCAGTAACTTATACTTTAAGGTTTTTTTTTTTTAAGAAACTACTAACAGCAGTAGTCAGTTTTTTTTTTTATTTCTTTAAACATTTAAAAAAAAAAACATTTAGGCATTAGCAATTTATATAAACTTTTCTAATCTAACAACGATTTTTTTTAATTATAAAAAAAAAAAATTCTTTTGTGTAGAAAAAGGCGCCTCATATGTTAATGTATATACTTTTAAAATGAGAACTTTTAAAAATAAACTTTTTCGTTACCGTGTTTGTTTGTGTGGGTTATACATCAAATCAGGTGAAATTTTTATTTTTTAAAGCTTTTCTTTCTTAACTTAAAAACGCCTTTTGATATTGATGAGAATATTTTTGAAAATTATTTAAAATTTTTTTTACTTCATAATCTTTACTAATGACTTTTTAGAAAAAAAATTTAACATGAATGAGTTTTATTTATTCATATAAAATTAATAGAGCATT
The DNA here is from genome assembly GCA_021234595.1 of Delia radicum. Taxonomy (NCBI): domain Eukaryota; kingdom Metazoa; phylum Arthropoda; class Insecta; order Diptera; family Anthomyiidae; genus Delia; species Delia radicum. Next base: position 115,631,998 of record CM037855.1, on the reverse strand, counting down.
TGTTAATTGAATTTCGGCTTAAAGATTTTTACATAAAGGTCATTATTTAAGAGATTTAACTATCCGACGAAAAAAGTTCCGATATAAACATATATGATTATAGAGCAATTCCATATGAAAGCGATCACCTTTTGGACGACCCCTCTCCGATTTTAAAATAAATAGTCTCAATCGATTGCCCAGCAAAAAATAATGTACCTACATATTTTTTTTTTTTTTATAGTGACTGGTTTAGTGGTGGTGTGCACCACTGTCATGTGACAAAATTGAAGAATTCTTCATAAGGGACCTCATTGAAAGTTGTTTTAAAAAAAACTACTAAAGCGATCGCAACGAGTGATAGCTCGTTGGAAAGGTATTGAATCAGGCTTTAATTGAAAAATAAAATTTTCCTAATTTTTCTTGTTAAATAATTAAAAATAATTCAATTATAAAAAATCTAAAAACAATGAGAACAAGGTGGTCTCTTAAATGCTCTTCTCCTGTCCAAACAGGAGTCGGGCCCATTTTTTTATTGCTGATTCTTAAAGCAAAAATTATGAGGAATCCAAAAAAATAAAATTAGCCGAAAATTTAGGAGCTTCTGTGGAAAATCGGAAAATTTAATTTTCATGGGAAAATTTAATTTTCATGGGAAAAAAGGTAAATTTCTGAGAAAAATTAGGAAAATTTTATTTTTCAATTAAAGCCTGATTTAATACCTTTCCAACGAGCTATCACTCGTTGCGATCGCTTTAGTAGTTTTTTTTAAAAACAACTTTCAATGAGGTCCCTTATGAAGAATTCTTCAATTTTGTCACATGACAGTGGTGCACACCACCACTAAACCAGTCACTATAAAAAAAAAAAAAAAATATGTAGGTACATTATTTTTTGCTGGGCAATCGATTGAGACTATTTATTTTAAAATCGGAGAGGGGTCGTCCAAAAATTTGCCAATTTTGATCGTTTTCATATGGAATTGCTCTATATATAGTATCACATATAACTACACATCACATCTCTTCTGAAACGAAAAACAGCATACATAAGCTGATCTAATGGGATATAATCTCATATAGCTTGATCCGAAAAATGGGTCTATCAAATGTGATTAAATTATATATAATTTCCCGATGTAAAAAGTTTCTATATACTTATATAAAGGGTCCGCCAAATAACTTTTTTTTTGAAAATGCTATAAAAAAAAAAAACTACTGAATATTTTCTCAAATTTCTTTTTTTATTTGAAAGTACAATCCTTCCGGTTAATAATGGAAAATAATTTTATTCAAATGGCTGCCTCGGCTGGCCATGCAGTAGCCTACACGATCGGTCCAATTTTTAAGCACACTATCGATTGTGTGCAGCTGTATTTCACCAATGGCTTCCTGTTCCGTCCTGTTGAAACCAAATGTTGCCAATATCCTCCTCTTCAATTTTTGTGAACAAAAATTCGTTCAACATGGCCCGATAACGATCGCCATTGACTGTAACGGCCACTCCTTGCTCATTTTCGAAGAAAAAATGGCAATTTTCGCACACATTCTGCAACATTACCATGATTTTCAAAGTAATGTCGCAATATTTCCCAGCGTTGTTCAAGCGTATACACAACCATATTCGTTCAGCGGAAGGATAAATCTAATTATCTGTCAAATCAGACATGAGCTAAGTGTTACCATTTACGAAATAAGCACTAGTTAAAAAAAAAAACGTTAGATGGCGGACCCTTTACAAGTTATTATTATTATAAATGCATAAATGGGTGGTAATATATTATGATATATGTCCATATCTTATACTTAGTTTACAAACATTTTTTTAATATGGCATAATATATCATCATTAGTAAGTGTATATGGTACGATTAATCAAAAATAATTCTATCACTTTTATATATAATTATATATGGCATAATATAACATTATAAATAAATATAATGAAAAAAAGTTCTATCACTTTTATATATTCTTTTAACACCGTTTATAATTAGAATATAACTAAGTTTCAAAATTTACTGCAAAAAACTTGAAAAACTACGATTTTTTTGTTTCGTAATAATTACACACAGTCACAAAATTAGAAAAAGTCAATTTGATTTCAACCACGATATATATTTTTAAAACATTTTCTCTCGTTGATTCCAAATCTTTTTCCATCATGTCACAATTTTGGGAAAATGCGGTTAAAAAAGCGAAAAATTTCGTTTTTAATCATTTTCGGAGTTGTGTACATTTGTACAACACATTTAAGCATTGTATTATGATAGTAAATTATTGAACCTAATTCTCTATAATGAGTTAACAAATTTGTTTATCATTATAGCTAAAAATTGCATTTGAAAAATACTCAATCAAAAAAATTACCAAATATTGCACTTTTAAAAGTAGACTAGGCCATGCAGCCGACAAGCTTAAATTTATTTTAGGGTCACGATTTAAACACACATAGTTTTATATTTCCCCACATATAAGCACATATAATGATATCAAGTTGTATATGAGTATATAGAAACTTTTTTCATCGGGTACACAACTTAGAGGGGACAGATTCTATAAGAAAAACGATATCGTTTCGCTCAAAACGATACCTAAATATTTTTCAGAAACATTTTCATGCAATTTTTTCTGCTCCGTAATTGTGCAGACTTTTGAACCGCTAATTAAACCCCTGGAAGAGTGTGAAATTTTACCCCAACATTTTATTAAAGGAGTTTAATTTTTTCTCTACCTGTCTGTGAAAACTAATTGGATGCACCTCTTACCTATTTCTAATGCGTCTCTAAAACATCTTTCATTTGGTATCCCATTTGTCTAAAATTTCTCTAAAACAATTCGAAACAAGCAAAAACGAATGGGGTCATGTTTGACCCCACTTTTTAACCCCTAAACGTAAGATTGAGTTGCTCTTTATCACATATCCAAATTTCATTAAGATCGGAGAGAACCCAGCACGAGACTTCCCTTGTAGGTAGAAGCAAAATATGGAAAAAGGGTATATAGACCCATTTATTTTTGAAAGCATGATGGAAATATTATGATTTGTTACGTCATTTATTATCCGATTTTGTCGGAAATTTGACCGTATTTCCCGAACAACATTATTTATAAGTTAGAAAAGTTTGTGGAAATTTACAGATTTCCAGAAAAATGTTGTATCCTTATATTTTGTATGGAAGTAATAAGATGAATAACGTATTATTGTTCACCAATTAAATTTGTGTATGAGAATAATGCATTATAAGGTTCTTATTGGCTACCCATTATTTTATTATTTAAAGTAATGTAGAAGGTAATAAGTACTCATTTCAAAGTAATGTATAAAATAATAAATATCCATTACCATGTCTTTGCTGGGTTTGCATATTGATAGATGTATTCTGGAACAAGAGATATGCTAAAAAACATAATTAAAAATATCAAGTTTAGACTATTTCCTAAGTTTTTCTCGTCTCCTGAACAAATGACTTTATGGTATGTATACCCTTATTTGCGTCAGCTCTTCAATTTTTAATGGTCATTTAGCAAACCTAGAAGTTTTTAAAAACCCCAACTACATTCAAAAAAATATTTCGCGAAAATTTTGTTAAACGTCTATTTAAATTGTTTAACTAACTTTCAGTACTTTTTTGCTGACATCGCGTTTTTAGCTAAACTTTTGGTTAAACGCTTTTACCAAAAAACTAATTTTGAACTAATTTACGTTGCTATGAAAATTGTGTTTATAAACACTTTAAAAGCATGGAGAACACTTAAAAAGACAAGATGATTATGTCGCAGCTTATATGGACGAAGTAGAGAAAAACGAAAAGATACAAATCAACATTAACCATTATAGAACTTGCATAAAATGCAAGCCAGATTAATTTCGTTCATTTAATTTTTTCTTTTGTATACTACACATCAAACAAAGGCACGCATGTGCACTAGGGTAATAACTTTTTGCATTTTTTGCAAATATCAAATCTCCCCAGACAAAATCGTGTAGGGCATGGACAAATATTAAGAACTGCGTTTTTAGTTTTTCGCTATCGTTAAAAAAGGTTACGCACCAAACGCGTTAAAGGTTTGAATCAATCCTTCCGGATTGATTCAAACCTTTTTTTGATGCCTCAACATCTGACCATCACATCTATATAATTAAGGCATACTGATTTCAATAGTAAAGTCCGTTTTCGAGTCAATCGAATAGTTTTCTTCCAAATTTGCTTACTTACATATGTATAAACCATATTTTAAAAAAATTGTTATTAAAAAAATTTTATAAAAAATATATTAAAGGCATTTTAGAAATCGCTGTCGGTGCGTAAGTTTTTTTTACCAAATTGAACTGCAATAGTTTTTTTTTATCATTAATACAATATTTCCCATTAGAAAACCCCTGGGGAGAATGTTGTCCAAAAAAAGTTATCACCCTAATATGCACATAATAATTAAAAAAATATAAATTAAACAATAAATTAAACAAACTTATTTAAAACAAATTACTAAATAAATGATATTTTGATAAATTTGAAAATTGAAGATGTAGGCAAAAATCAAATACGATTTGATGCTGCTGTACAAAACAATATTTTGATAAATTGGAGGACGCAGTGAAAATAAAATATAAACTTCGCTTTTGTGCGACTGTACAAAACAATAAATGCCATTCTCAAGTGGTTGTTTTTAAAACAAACCAAAAATGGGTTTTAGTATTTTAACGATATTTTGAATATTTCTTTTTTGTATTTATCTTCATTTGAAAAATGTAAAATTGCATCATCATACATATGCATATAAATAATTGGGAATTATTATTCCTGAAGTGGTCAATTAATAAATTTGAAAACAAAACCTCTATATATTGAGATAGGCGTGGTAGAGAAGATTAAGCATACTTTTTTCTAAAAATCATAACTACATTGTAAATTTTTTTTTATTGAATTAGACTGCGCAGTTTCTGGTAACACAACCTTCATCAGTAATCCTTTTGACAATACTGTAATTATTTGTTATGGTTTTTATTGTTTGATTGCATCTATATGAAATGTTTGTTTATTAAATGCAAACCTGACCGTGGCTTGAACCTGCTTTCTTTGCCACATGCACTTCGCACTACACTTTAGACAATATCCTAATTAGGACAATATCCTAATAAAGAAATATATAGTATGGCCTTGAACTTCAATAATTTTCATTTTCATTGCACAAGTAAAGGCCGAAAAAACATAATTTTTATTCAAGTTTGATATAATTTTTAATAAAAATAAAAATTATGTTTTTTTCGACCTTTAATTGTGCAATGAAAATGAAAATTATTCAAGTTCGAGGCCATACTCTATATTTCTTTATTAGGATATTGTCCTAACAAATAATCTATAAAGTTTTTTGTTTTCAAGTTTATTATTTGACCCTTTCAGGAATGTGTTGATAGGTCTATTTTGGGAATTTCCTAGGTTCCCATCATCAGGACACGTTTTGAAAGAGGTAACAATCCCATGCCAAACATCAAACATTCATATAAACTAGTTTACTCACTACATGAGAACTAATATATGAGCTCGAAGTTAAAGATTGTCACCATTGATCCAAAAATAGAGTATGGCCTCGAACTTGAATAATTTTCATTTTCATTGCATAATTTTTATTTTTAATAAAAATTATATCAAACTTGTATAAAAGACAAAGTACGGTCTTGTTTACTACTCCCCTGTACATTTTGTTTTTAAAAACGAGTGTACAAATAAAAAGGAAAAAAAAAAACAAAAACGTGTATTGAATATCTACCAAAGGTAGACCTTACACAGAAAAAACTAATTTTCAATTAATTTTTTGATCAATGTTGATAATCTTTAACTTCGAGCTCATATATAAGTTCTCATGTAGTGAGTAAACTAGTTTATATGAATGTTTGATGTTTGGCATGGGATTGTTACCTCTTTCAAAACGTGTTCTGATGATGGGAACCTAGAAAAATCCCGAAAAAGATCTATTAACACATTCTTGAAAGTGGTTAATTAATAAATTTTAAAACAAAAAACTTTATAGATTATTTGTTAGGACAATATCCTAATAAAGAAATATAGAGTATGACCTCGAACTTGAATAATTTTCATTTTCATTGGGAATTATTATGTTTTGTTCATAATGTTGTTAATACAATATTTTGTTTATTTCCAGATTTTTATTTAGTAGTATTATGTTAACGATCTGCAAGTCCTGACATTTTTATATATATTTAAAACAATCACAAAAAAAAAAAAGATTTAAAATTTGGCTAAATTAATTAACTAAGTAAAAATTGTATACTACTTATTTTTAGTATTTTTCAATCTACCAAGCTCCAGCAAAAAAATTTGTTGATTTGAACAAGTCGATTTTAATTTACATTGCACTAAGTGTCAGCAAAAGGTATTTTGCTGAATTTACTAATTTTCTGCTAAAAATCGGTTCACTGTTGTTCAGCAAAACACTTACAGATATTAGCAATTTTTCTGCAAGGATCCTCCTAGAAAAATATTTTCTGACACAACTATTTTTTTTGCTAACTTTGGACTTTTTTTTTTGAGTGTACTTATAGCAAAATATTTACAAAAATCCATTAATAAATTTAATTTTTAAACTAAAATATGTAGGAGTAATATAAATACATGAAAAATTTAAACAAGAAAAAATTTCATTAACAATGCCGTCAATATTTATAAGATATTAATTCTATTCAAAACTTATTCAGCATTTTTTATAAAATTATTGTTTCAAATTAATTGATCTACCTTCTAAGCTTAAAAAAAACCAACTTCAAAACACACTTCAAATGTAAAGTAATTGAAATACAAATTTATCAATTATATTCTGTTTGAGTACATTTGAAGTGAATATTTTTTAGCAGCTAACGATATTAAGGGTACTCACAGTTAAGATAGTGCAATGATTGTGAAATGTGTAAAACAAAAAAAGTCACATAAAAAGTATTTTCATAAAGTTTACGAAATTTTTCATTCACTTTGTGAAGAAAACTTCATTACTTTAGTGAAGAAATTCATTAAAACTCGTCCAATAAATTCCCCCTGGCTATGACAAAAAAAAAAACTATCTCTTTATTAATATTTTATGTATAAAAGACTGTAAAAACCTTAATAATTTTGTTTTTATACAAAACTTGTTTTAAATAATCCATAAAATGTAATGACGTGCAAATTATTATGCTTGTCTACGCTAGAATTCACTAAAAACAATTAAAAACTATAATTAATGATCTTTAAACAAATTTAGAATTAAAAAATGTAGAAGACAGACACTAAATTATTTTTTTATCTGATTGCAATAAAAAAATTAGTGCAATTAAAATAATTGTGAATGGTTATTTTTGCCACACATTAATGTGATTGATTAGATTTAATATTTTCATCAGCTGATTTTAAAATAATAATATTTTTTTTTTAAATTTTGCTTCTACATAGAAAAAAATAATTTAATTTTTGTCATTTGAATGTTTTATAAGCAATTAAGTTTATTTAGGTAATTTCCTTTAACTATAAAAAAAAGTTAATTACATTTTTAAACTTTTCTCATATAGCTTTAGTAAAATGACATAATATATGTTAAAAAAATTTGCATAAATTTTACTTTTTCAGTTTGTTGTACTATTACTATTTCTAGCTGCCAATAAATTAATTTATTTTTAAGTCATGACTCACTCCATATAAAACCATAAAAAAGATCAAAGTTTTGACCGCTACCATTTTTAATTTTAACCAAACTTGGTACGGAAGGCAAGTGTCATATAAATATGATATAGTCAATATGTTTTAACGAGAAGCAACACTCAGGAAATTCTTCCTATTAATTAATGTGTTGCTTTCTTTGGAAAGGGGATAGTGAAGAAATGAAAGGTAGTGAAAGATGAAGGGCTTCGAACATGGCAACACTGTAATTGCGCGAGATGATCAGTCTTAGAACAGTTGTTGCTCGCCACCTGATGTAGAGTTGGCGAATTTATTGAAGCATTTTGTTTCATAGCCCTGATTCATTATTTTACTTCGGTGGGGTTAAATGCTATGGCAACACCGAAGGTGGGCGCAGCGCTACATATAAGTGATAAAAAACTCATACATATTATTTTTCTAAATTGATGTTGTCGTCACCGGGAATCGAACCAGGGACCATCCGAGTAACAGTCCAAAGCGCTAACCATTACACCACAACGCCCACTGGAAATATAGCTTTTTAAAATTGAAAAAAAAAAAATCGAAAACCTAACTAAAGTAGTCGTACATAGTCGTATATATTTAACCATTAAAGCTACGTAATTCATTGATACCTCATTTTAGAGCTACTGTTACTGTTCTTAAATAAAATAAGAAAAAAAATATTTTTTGAAGGTCAAATGGATTTTTTTCTAAATCCGCGGTTCAAACCGCTGTGTTTTAAAAAAACTGTTTTTTAATTCTTAAAAAAAATATGTTAATTATAAATTATTCCCCTATGGCGTTGTCAAATATTTTTATGGAGCTCTTATGAATAAATAAAAATCTGGTAAAAGGATGCTAAATGTAGTAGAAAAACATATTAACATAAAAAAATATTTTATTGAAAATAATAAAAACAAAAGTTTTACAAAAGTAGGTCCACATAATTGCCCATATCTTTTTAGCGGCTTAAGCTACGAATTTTATAAATTTTATCACCTCATTTTAAAGCAACTTAAATCATGATTTTACTGGTATAGAAAAGTTATATACTTTTTGGCGGCAAAATGCATTTTTTCAAAATCCGTGATTCACAACGGTGTATTTCAAAAACTTGGTTTTCGAAAATTAAAAAAAAAAATATATGTTAATTATCAATTATTCTTCAATACGATTGCAAAATTCTTATATGTTAGGTATTCCTGCGGGTGCATGAGTTATCGGACTTTTGATTATATTTTTTACATTTTTATTCATACTTTGGATTCCGTAAGAGCTCCATTTAGGGATTTGGCAACGGCATAGGGGAATTATTTGTAAATATTTAATATTTTAAGAATAAAAAAAAACTGTTTTTTTGAAGTACAAAGGTTGAACATCAGATTTTTAAAATAATGCATTTTTTCTCCAAAAAAAATATTAAGCAATGATATAAATGTCCGAAATTTTCTTTAATTCAATCAACAAAATAATTTTGAGAATTTTTTTAAATTTGTAAATTTAAACCGCCATTACTTTTACTCCCCTTGCAGAAAATGATTCAAGCTAACGGATTTGAAGTCCCTAAATAGTGGTTTATTATCGTGTAAAATCCTATTATATATATAAAATGTATAATGTTATAATGTTCTATAAAGTTAAAAGAAAATATTTTTGAGAATAGGCTATATATTTATTTTTCATTTTTAGAAAATCGCCATTTTTGCTTAAATAGAAGCACGAATAGTATAATTTGTGGACGAAAGTTGTAGGAATAATGTATGGTAAAACTTATTAATTTTTGCGGATTAGTTTTTGAGTTTCACTCAAAACCTAGTGTGGTCAATATTGCTTAAAGTACACTTATAAAGCAAGTTAGTTCAAAAGTCTGTTAAAACCGGTTCCAATTCAGATGAGCTACTTTTTTATGTTGTTTTCGTTAAAATTAGTTATTTAGCTTTTTCATGCTATATCAGTTTACCTCAAGAACATATATCATCCGTATTTTAACTAATTTTTCGACCTAAAATTTAGTAATCCCTTATTCTCAAATTTACAAATTTTGCTAGTTAATTTAAACTACAATTGTTTTCTATCCATTATTTTTTTGTCTTCTTTGTAGATGACCTTATTTTCTGATATTTTTTATTTTATTATCATAAAATAGGCTCTATCTCGAAAACTAAGAGAGAAAGAGCAAAATCAACCAAAAATCGTTAATCCGTACCTATTAAGTACTCTTATTATTATTTAATATTATATTCCCGGTAATAAATATTAACGAGCATCTGGTCAGATCTAGAAATACCTTTTTAGCAGACATTTTTTGTTCATTCAGTTCAAATATTTTGTTGATTTAGTTAAATTCTTAGTTAATATATACAACTGTCAACTCAAATTTAGTTCTTATAAAATTTATGTCACCTAAAGTTAGAAGACTGTGATTCTCAACTTCATTGAAGATCCTGCAGGCGCAAAATTAGGCACCATTTTCTGTTGTCGTAGTTGAAACTTCAACTATTTGTACGAGCTTTTTTTATGAGTGTAGACAAAGAAAAATAATTTGGTAGAAGAAAATATTGTTTATTTTTTAAGCCGAATACATGGTACACAGAAAAAACTAAAAACGGGTTTCAATTAAAAATTTTATTGAATCAATTAATATTTTAATTGATTTTGCACCTACCACTGAAATGATAGTATGAACTAAAAAAATTTGCAGACAGTTTATTAAAACTCTTTCAATTAAAATAATAATAATAATATCAATTAAAAGAGTTATTGTTTTTCTTTACAACCTCAATTAAAAAGTTTAGTTAAATTGATTTAATTGAAACTTAAGAAGAAAACAATGGTAGTTTTAATTGAAAACTCGTATTTTTCTATTTTTGTTATATGCCCCCCCATTAAATAAAAAAAGAAATGTAGGTTTGTAAATTAAATTCACATTTTATTTATAATAAAATTAAAGCTTTTTAACATAAAAAATGTATTATAAGAAAACAAATAAAAGTAAAGACAAAATTTTTGTTTTGATTGTCTTGTCTTGAACTTTTTCTTGGAATTGAATTGCTTTCTTAAAAAAATCACAAACATGTTTAAAATGATAGTTTAATGACACTCATACTTATTGAAAATTTAATTATTTAAAAAATAATATGTTAATTGTCCTTTTTTGATAAGGTTTATTTAAATCCACATGTGCACTTTTATTACCACAGATAAAACACGAAACTAAATTAAGTTTTCGTGCGTACACGAATATCTCAACAAAAAGAGTGTTGCAAACTCTAGTGAAATAACTACGATTTTGCGTGTATTTGAAATCGGTAAACTATTCAACTTATTAAAAGTTGATCATTTGCGATTTTTTTTTATTTACAAATTAAATAATATATTGATATAATTAAATCTTTGTTTGATTATTTAATCTAAATAAAATAAAAAAAATAGTTTGCCAAATTTTTAAAAATTTTGTTTACATGTTGTCAACACTGTATAGATATATTAGAAAATTCAATAAATTTTTTATTAAACCAATTAAAAAAATTGTTTAAATTGCCATTGATATTCAAACAATTGATCAATTAGATATTTTTGGGCTATAATTTTTTCTGTGTATTATTTGTCTTACATCGTCTAAATGATATAATTTTAAAATATTTGTAAATCAAAACTTTATATTTAGATATTATAAATTTAGCTTCCAGCTTTAATTGACGAAATATTCGTCATGAAAAGGAGTCATTATGAATTTATTAATTTTAATTGAACATAATGATTTTTTTTTAACTAAAACAACATATTTTTTTATTCATCGAACACTATAATTATTTCTTATGAAACAGTTTTGATATGATTACATATAAAAATATATTTATATATTCCTAATTACATTTTTTTCTGATAATGAAGATCGATTTCTGTGAACCTACACTTGTTTTGATAATTTTTTGAAAAGAATCATTAATTTATAATATAATTTGTTAATTAAATTTCAAGCAAATTGTTTTACTGATAAAGTATATCTTAGGGTTTTGGGTAACAATTACACTAGTTTACAACCATTTAGAGCACAAAATACCATTATGGATTTATGTTAAATCTGGTCTAAAACAAGTTATATTTTTTAAAAAACCATGGATAATTTCAAAAGTTAAACAAGTATTTTTATATAATTTCTAAATAAATTGAGTTAAACGAAGCGTACACTCACAATATTTTTTCCTTAAAGACTACTGAATATACACATTAAATTAATTGAATTTCAGTTTAAAAAAGGACGTGTTTGATTACTAAGAAGACAAGAATGGAGCAAAATTGATTATTAATAGGTTTTTTGTTAAAGTTCTGCCTATTATGGAGGCTCTAACTTTTCTAAAACTTCGGGATCTGATGAGATCTTTAGCCAGATCGAAATACTAGTATCAACCTGGCTAATATGTTTGATTTGCTTTATTTTTGTAAATATACGGAGGTTGAAAGCTCGTTATAAATTGAAAATAACATAAAAATAATCTCGATGTATATAAAAACAAAAAACTAATATAACTGTAAAAAATATTACTTGAGCCAGAGTACACACTAAAATTTTTTTATATAAATAGAACATTTTTGGTCTTCAAAGTTTAGTAACGTCATGATGCTTGTTAGGAAAAGACCTAACCACGTGCTTGATTACTAAAAAGACAAGAATGGAGCAAAATTGATTATTAATAGGTTTTTGTTAAAGTTCTGCCTATTATGGAGGCTCTAACTTTTCTAAAACTTCGGGTTCTGATGAGATCTTTAGCCAGATCGAAATACTAGTATCAACCTAGCTAATATGTTTGATTTGCTTTATTTTTGTAAATATACGGAGGTTGAAAGCTCGTTATAAATTGAAAATAACATAAAAATAATCTCGATGTATATAAAAACAAAAAACTAATATAACTGTAAGGACTACCTACTTTTAGGTTTATTTTTAACTGTTAAAATATTAACTGACTAATTAAAACAAAAAACAATAGATTGTTATCGTTTCTTTAAATACGCAATATAATTTAACAACTTTTTGTTTTAAATAGAAATTTTAACCGAATATTTTAACTAATACCGAAAGTCCGTTTATTTTGTTTATTGAATAACAGATGTAAAAGTTAAAAAATATTTTTCTTTGGTAATTTAATTACTAACTCGATCGAAACAAATTTACGGATTAGCTTTTTAAATAACTGTTGAACTTTTATGGAAAAGTTCTAGTGAGTGGAGGAGTGTTATTTTAATACTCATATTAAGACACAAAATTGGCCGTAACTTTAACATTAAATAATATATATCTTATATAATCACCCCTATTGTGAATATTTTTTCCCTCGAATTGTTTTCCCTTTTCACTCAATTCCAATCGTGAATAAAAGTTCCCTCGAAATTTGTTCCCTTTGTCTAATCATTCACTCGTGAATAGCATACTAAAATTTAATGGGAAATTCACGATACCAATTTTCACTTGATGGGGAATGAAAATTACATGGGAACAAACATTTCCCTTTTTATTCACGATAGGGTGAATATGTTTACCCCCTAACTGGCAAACGATGTTTTGCAACGCAATTCATACTATGTGCTCCACTTGAAAAACAAATAATAAATTCTTCAACAAAATTGTTTATCATTGGCTAATTTAGGCGATATGAGCCAAAATATTTTAGAGTGCATTTTGGAAACTAAAGCATATAAAAGAGAAGTTTTGGACAAAATTTTCGCTTTTTGGAAAATGCGAAATTAGACGAAAAAGTATCCAAACTTCAATTTATATTGTTCAAATTTCAACGCTTTGCTATTAATACTTAATGTCTTCTTTCTGCAAAATTTCATAAAAGTTTAGTTTATAAGTTAAGACGATGTCCTTTAGAGGAATCCTTATAAAATCATGTGAGTCTTTGGACTAAAGTAAGGGCTTATTATTAAAGATAAAGCTTCAATCGTACTTATATTTTATTATAAACAGTTTTTAGTCAACTTAAATTGTTTTTTTAGATTTTTGCAAACTATTTTTTTTTTAAATAATTAGTCTTTCGAAATTTTGATTTTGAAGCTTTCTCGCTTCCAAAACGTGAATGGCACACGAAAAATTTCTTCTCAAAATATTTAGCAAATTTAGTTTTCTATCGGTATATATTATTTTCTAAGTATAAAACGCTCATTTGACGCATTTGTGGTAAATTATGAAGACTGCCCTGAGGCAGCCTTACCCGTTGTGAAATGGAATCTATTTTATTTCCTATACATTTTTTTCTTTTTTCAATTTTTGTTAATTATTCCCTTAACAGTGTTGCCATGTTTGTTAAAAAACAAAATAAAGGGTCCGCCATCTAACGTTTTTTTTTTCAACTAGTGCTTATTTCGTGAATGGTAACACTTAGCTCATGTCTGATTTGACAGATAATTAGTTTTATCCTTCCGCTGAACGAATATGGTTGTGTATACGCATTTGGTTTCAACAGGACGGCGCTACGTGCCACACAGCCGAAGCTACACTCGATGTTTTGCGCCCTGTTTTTGAAGATCGCATTATCAGCCGTAGAGCTGACCACCTCGGAGCTGAGATTTGACACCGTTGGACTATTATTTGTGGGGTGCCGTCAAAGATAAGTGTTACGGCCAACAAGCCAGAGACAATTGACGCTTTAAAGGACAATATTCGTGAAGCCATTGGTGAAATACAGCTGCACACAATCGATAATGTGCTTAAAAATTGGTCCGATCGTGTAGGCTACTGCATGGCCAGCCGAGGCAGCCATTTGAATAAAATTATTTTCCATTATTAACCGGAAGGATTGTACTTTCAAATAAAAAAGGAAATTTGAGAAAATATTCAGTAGTTTTTATAGCATTTTCAAAAAAAAAAAAGTTATTTGGCGGACCCTTTATGATGAGTAAAACTAACAGAGCTTTTCTATGGTTCGCATGTGCTCATAGTGTACTAGCAAATGTACAACGTTATATTATAAACCAACTTAATATGATCGATTCCTATATTTTCATTAAAATATATTACTTTTTTTTATTGTTTTTAAAAGATTTATATTTAAAAACTAAACAATATTGTATTGTTAATAAACGAAAGAGATACTGGAGAATGAATGAACCCCTACGGTATTCTTTACACTTAAAGCTTTTGCAGTCATTGTCGAACGTCGTTTATAAAACTAACAGAGAAATGCTATGGCACTTATATACTTTTAGCGTTCTAGCGAATGTACAACGTAATATAAATCAACTTAATATGTTCAATTCCTAATTTTTCATTGAAATATATTATTTTGTTATTGTTTTCATAAGATTTATGTAAAAACTAAAAAATAGAGATCCTGAAGGAGGAATTAGTTACAGAAAGTTTTAATTATTTTGTAAACTAGTGTTATTTATTAATAATAATTAATTATGGAAATTATTTAATTTTTTTCTACAAAATTTAATAACTAAAGTATTTTGTATTGTATTTGACTTATATACATACATAAATTTTAGTTTTCGGCTTACATGACATGACCTTCATAAGAAGTGATAGTATTTATTAACCACTTAAAATATTTTTTTTTTTCGTAAGCAGACACTTTTAATCAATATATAACATTATAATACATTTTTATAAATTTAAAACTTTTGGCAAACATTTTTTTTTTTATTTAAATAAATCTGACCAAAACAACTTTAAGCTCAATAATATTACACAAGAACTAATAATATTAACCACAGATCAACCAAAATATGTTATAAACATATTTTTGCATAATAAAGCGCGAAATAAACAAAAAAAAAAATCTTTACAATTAACAACACATTCAAAGAAATTAAAATAAAAGCATATAAATTTGCTAACAATTATTTATTATACCATTTTGCAGTTAACTTTTTATGTGACTTTTTCGCTCAAGGGGGCGATTTTAATGCCCTTATAGCGAAACAACAAAATAAACAATTTTTGTAAAAATCCGAGAAATTCGTAAAATTTAAAACTTTTGTTTCCTTTTAGATCGATAGTCTAATTACTTCAAACTTTAAGCGAAATATTAATTCGTAGTTTAATTAAACAAAAAACTTGCGGCGAACTTAAAACTTGTTTCTGCTGTAACTTTTTTGCAAACCGAGAAAAAATATAATTGTGCTTCTTTATATTTTTTTAAAAAACAATGTTTTAAGAGTTTAAAAAAGCTCAAAACTGTAAAATAAGTCGTTTAAAGATAAAAGGCGCAATATAGAAATAGTTTTTCGTCAGCTTTAAAGATCAAATTGGTCTATCAATATATTTTTTGATAAACCAACAACAAATATAGTTTAAAAATTTCATAATTTAATGATCAGAACTTGTATTTAGAGGTAATTTAAACGAAGAAATTAATTGCAGGCAATTTTTGAATTCTCTTTTAAAGTTGCTTCTAAAATCATGAACATTTACACGAGGAGTTTTTGCATGCATTTTTTTGACGTTTATTTTGCCAATCTTCTTTAATTGTTCATTCGTTGAAATTTAATTTATTCGTAATAATTTAAAATAATATATAAATAGTTCTTTATTCCACATTATTTATTTTTTATTTTACGAAATATTTTCGATACACAACACTTTAGAAGCCGAATACGAATAAAGCAAATTAACAAGAATACGAACGATAGCAAAAAGAAATGTCAAAAAAATATCCTGAAAAACGAAAACCGTGCAATTTTTGCTACCCGCTTGCTTCTCTACCCCGCTTGCCAACAAACAATAATTGCACGCAACATTGCATGCAAAAATTGCTCCGTTTAAATGGCCTCTTAGTGTAAATCTTCTATCCTTTCAAATAAAAAACAAGATCTACACTTATAGCAATAAACCTGTAAAAATAGCAAAAAAAAAAGCTACTAAAAATTAGCCTAAAATGGAAAGCCAGAAAAACTGCTAAAATTATCAGATTCTTTTACTAAATATTAGTAAAATATAAGATAAGCAAAAATAAATCTGTTGAATTTGCAAATATTTAGTTATATTTGGGCAAAATTTTAATCTAATCCGCTAAAATCAGCAAAAACATTGACTAAATATTAGTGGACAAAAAAACATTAAAAAATGTTAAATGTTTATAGTTTTTTTGTAGTTTTTTTTAATGCGAATAATAGTTGGCTCTAATGAAATCAGCAATCTACAATTTTTTATCAAAAAGTTTTGTTGAAATTCTACTGAACTTGCAAAATATAGCAAACATTTTGTTAATATTACAGTTTTTGTTTGCTTTTTTGAGTCAAAAGTAAAAGTTACTTAAAAAAAAAAATAAAAAAAAAATTTTGGGTCGGTATGCGTAGGAACATATAAATATGGGTGCTCAAGTGAAAGGAAATTACCTCACGATTTCAAAACTGATATTATTTTTATGATCAATGAGCTATTTTAAGTATATTTTATAGTGTCCGACCGAACAGTTCGGCCAAAAACCTATATTTTGTCGGTTTTTTGATATCTAGAGGCAATGATGACAAATTTTGGTATTGGAAACATGTTTGTTGAGCTGATTTAATTCGATTTTGTGTATAAAATTTAAGAGAAAAGCCGAAGTTTAGCTATAAAGTTAAAAGTGCGGCCGCCGAACTATTTTCAATTTGGCCGAACTTTCTGAGGCCGAACTTAACTACAGACTTTTCTTCAAATTTGATACTCAAAATAGCATCTAAACAGCCCAATAAACATTTTTCCATCCGCCAAATTTGTCCATAATGCTTTAAAATACCGAACACAGACCAAATGCATTTTCTGGCCGAACTGTTAGGTCGGACACTAATATTTTAAGTACAAATATGGGGAGAACGTTTTTTAGTGTTTTTTTTTTTTTTTTTTTGTTATGTTTGTAAAAATTACTGTTCAAATAATAAATTTTGCATGAAAATATGACTTTAGTTGCTATCGTTGGCATTACCCTTAAGGGTTTTCTCATCAAAGCCCGGCTTCGCTGAGCACAGTTTTATGAGTGACCGGCCTTCTGGCCGGGATTAGGGGTTTTCTTCTATGTGATAGGCAGTTAAGTGGCTTCGCTGAGTAAAAATAATATCATTTTTGAAATCCTGATTAAATTTCATTTCATTTGAGTACCCACAATTGCTTGTTACTACGCGTTCCGTTTTTTGGGCCCAGGAAAAAAATTTTCTTTTTAATTCTGGAGGGGACCACCTGTTTTTTTTTTTTTTTGTATAACACTCCATAATGAGCAGTTTAACCAAAGTTTTTGCTAATTGTACAGAGTAAAATGCTATTTTGAAGTAACTGAAATTTACATTGAATAAAGTTAATTTTCTGTTATTATTTTATTAATATTTAGCAAAAAAAATCTGCTACATTTTGCAGTTTTTTCTGCTAGGTCATTTTTAACTAATTTTTAGTAGCTTCTTCTGATATTTTTACAGGTTTATTTCTATGAGTGTAGCTTATTTTTAATTGCCCTAGTTATAACGCTGGTGTACATTCTACTAAATTATGTTAGTACAATAGAATATACACTTCACTAATAAGTTTATGTTTTTCAAAATGTATTTTTAAATTCATTCAAATCTTGAGCTTCCTTTAAATAAATTTCGGTAAGTTTGTTTGCCAAATATCACAAAACCACATACAAAAAGCCACCTAATAAAACACTATCTAAGATAACCGTTAAATTATTTTTCAAATTAAAATATTTATAAATACTATATTGGCAAGATTAGAGTTAAAGATACATTGTTAATAATTTTTACAATTTTTTTTTAAATTTGGTATTTTTCGTGGTAGTATCCCAGTAAAAAATTTAAAAACATTAAAACAAATATACATTTTTCTAATTCTTTAATGCTATTGCAAATTTAAACGCCTTTTAAAAAATTAAGTCAAAAAAACGTTGCCCCTAAACTTTGTTGCATTTCGAGAAAATTATAAATGAAGGGCTTCAAGTGACTAAAGTTGAATATTGAGAAAAAAGAGCTTAAAGTTAAATTGCAATGACAATGGAAGATGTTATCTGGAGTATAACTTTTTACACGTTTTGAAAGAAGTGACAATCCCATGCAAACATCAAACATTCATATAAATTAGTTATCCCACTAAATGAGAACTAATATATGAGTTCGAAGTTAAAGATTATCACCATTGATCAACAATAAATTGAAAATTTGTTCGTTACGTGTAAGCTCTACATTTGGTAGATATACAATACTCGCTTTTTGTTTTTATTCTCCTTTTATTTTTACACTTGTTTTGTTTTATTTAAAAAACAAGATGTAAAGGGGATGTAAATTAATAAATTTGAAAACAAAAACTCTATAAATTATTTGTTAGGACAATATCCCAATAAAGAAATATAGAGTATGGCCTCGAACTTGAATAACTTTCATTTTCATTCTTAGCTTAATTTATTTTTTCTGAATTTCAGAAAAAATTAATATCAATGGTTATTTTCTGAATTTAAATTTTAATTTCTGAGTTTTAATTGATGTATTCTGAATATTGGGTTTGAAAAATAATGTATTTAACATAAATTTTCGGCATTGGCTGTAGCATTTATTGTGTTCGTTCGCTACTAAAGAAAAATTTTTATATCATAAAAATTTAATTTGCTTCATCATATTAATTAATCGTTTTATAACATTTCATTAGAAGCTATGAAACTTCTTCACATTTATGAAACATTTCATAAATATGATAAAGCAAGTCTTCGTCGTATTTATGAAGTATTACATTGTCCGAAAATCCATGAAGTTTTTCATCATATTTAATGAAGTTTCTCATAAATATTATGTCATTCTACAACCATACCATGGTTTCTTAATATAAAGGTTCTTTTAAATTAAATATTAAAAAAGGAGAAAAAAACAAAAAAGCCCGATTTTTGAGTTGGCCCAAAAGTCGAAACAGGTCGACTTTAGAATATCTTTTTCTACAAAGTATTCAAGTTTTAAGGAAATCGGTGCTCAAAGAAGCCCCACCCAGCTTAACTTCCCCCTTTCAAACCTGCTTCCAAACAAGCTGTACAATTTTGCGCTGGGATGTCATAATCGTGGTTATTCACAATCTTCGATGCTGTTAAAGATTATGCATAAAAAATTATATTTTTAAAAAACACAAATTTTTAACAACCTAAATAACAACACAATAACATACACTTTATGTAGGTTTAACATACAATAACAACGATTTAACAGTCAGTTAGCTAGACAGCAATAGAGAGAGATGTGGTGACAGGGAAAGGGGAAGGGTAAACTACTGCCAACTTATAATTTGCATATAAATAGCAACAAAATCAAATTATTAATATAGTTTTAAGGGGTTATGACATAGTTATGCATATGAAAAGAAAATTATTAAACACAAAAAGCAATTTGCATGTGTAAAACAAGGCAAAGGCGAAACTAATACAGAGGTGTAGAAGAAAAATGTTGGAAAAGGGGAATGATCAAAATTTATTGTGTTATATTGAATTGATATTTTATCAATTCTTGGGTTAACTAATACAGAGTTTAAGAAATTTTTTGTAAATAAAACACGAGTTTACAAAAACTATTTGTTTTCTGTGCAGTAACCACCCTAAGGGGTTTCAGGGGTCAATTTTCACAAAGGACCTATTTCGTGACTGGTTAAAGTAGGACTATCCCTGTACTTGTATAATTAAAAATTGCTGTGGGTTAATCACCCTACAAGAAATGGATGACCGAAACTAACACATGCAAATCTTGCATCTTTCTCTAACTTATGAATTTATAAATTAGAGGAAGATGCAAAATCACACGTACACAAAGTTTCCATCACTTTTTTCATATTGCCCTTAAGAAAATGATAGAAACTTT
The DNA here is from genome assembly GCA_021234595.1 of Delia radicum. NCBI lineage: Eukaryota > Metazoa > Arthropoda > Insecta > Diptera > Anthomyiidae > Delia > Delia radicum. The sequence continues at coordinate 115,611,540 of CM037855.1, read as the reverse complement.
GTTCTACGCGCTGATGGATATTTCCATCAGCAGTTCCGGTCATATGACCGTCACTGTTCTTGCTGGGCAGTGTCAATTATACTATCAAAATG
>CM037855.1:115491054-115611348 GCA_021234595.1 Delia radicum | reverse complement strand
GTTTCAGGGGTCAATTGCCATAAAGGACCTATTTCGTGACTGATTAAAGTATGACTATTCCAGGACTTGTATGATTTAACATTGCTGTGGGTTAATCAGTGTCAATTATACTATTGAAATGGTCCAGAGACTGGCTAATTGAGTTATATTATCACTAAACTGGGGGCAAATTACCGAAGACGCGGTCTAGTTTTTGTTCAATATTATTTTTATTTTAAAAGTTAAACAGAGATTGACTCGAATATGGTTGTAATTAGCGTTGCCAGACGACCTGGATCCGACTGGATTGTTAAGCGTTTTTATGTTTGTCCAGTGTTCAGCTAACATAAAATTTGACTAGCTACATAGGCATTTTCGAAAAAAATCAAACAAACATTTTAAGTTATAAATATTGTACTTTGAAACGATTAAAATTAAAACATCTGTTTCTGTTTGGTGAATACAAAAAACAGATTTATAAAAACTAAAACAGAAATATTGTTTATGACAGAAAGATCTCCTGAATTTAAAACGTCAATATTTTTTATAATAGCTGACAAACTTGGGCGACGTCAATTACTTTTCAAAATCATTCATTTGTGAAATTTTGCTATATCATTAATAAGATCAGTCCTACGGTCACACTTGTGGGCTTAAACGCTTCCTTGCTAAATTTTAAATTTTGTCACTCGTGTATTTAATTACAGGCCAATTACTTTTGTACGTCTAATTACATGTAATTGGGTGTAATTGAGTAATTGCCTTGTAATTAAATACCCAGATGTTGTTACAAATCCCCACGTTTGGTATGAAAAATTTTACAAATTTTCCAAAGAAGCGTTTAAGCTTAGAAGTGTGAGCGTAGGTCTGAAATTATTAATGATATAGAAAATTTTCACATGTGAATGATTGTGAAATGTAATTGACGTCGCCCAAGTCTGATAGCTGAATAATAGTGAAATTTTAAAAATTGAAAAAACTGTTTCAAGGTACCACATTGGTTATACATTTTAACGAGTCCCAGCAAAAACTGTTCTGCCAAGGAATTATTCTAGTCGAGCATTTTCATCGATGAATTAACCATTGGCTTGTAATAGGAAGGAATCATTCTTTTAATGCTGCAGAACAACTTAATAGTAAAATGTTATGCATAAATAACTTCCAAGAAGTTGTTTAGGCAGAAAAACTGCCAAAGAAACATATTTGGAATGATTCACTCATATGACAAGCCAATGTTAAATTCATCGATGAAAATGCCAAATGAGAAGAGAAAAATTTTTGGTTTGGTAGTTTGTACCTTGAAATATCGTGGTTTTTAATCAGCAATATACGATGGCGGATCAATAAGCCCGTGACTTTTCGAACTTCGCTCGTAGTTATATGAAATGCAACACTGATCCCACCAAGTACCACCTGTTAATAGACTACTGTCAAATTTTGAGCAAGTGCCGGCATTTACTTTGCGTTTAACAGCTATCAAAACATACAACCTCGTGGATTTTTTTTTAATAATGGGAAAAAGTAAATTTCGACTGCTCATTAAACATTATTTTTTGCGAAAAAAACCGTCAATCAAACCAAGGAAAAGCTTGATAAATACTATGGGGACTCTGTACCATCGATTTCAATGGTAAAAAAGTGGTTTACTGACCTTCGTTGTGGTAGCGCAAGTACAAATGACACTGAACGTTCTGGACGGCCAATTGAGGTCAATACACCCGAAAATGTCGAAAAAATCCACGATATGGTGTTGGCCGATCGAAGAGTAAAAGTGCGTGAGATTGTTGATGCCATAGGTATTTATTATGGCAGTGTGGTTTCGATTTTAAATGATCAGTTGGGTTTAAGAAGGCTGTCTGCAAGATGGGTGCCGCGTTTGCTCTCAATTGACCATAATCGTGTGACAACTTCAAAGGATTGTTTGGAGTTGTTTAACAGCAATTCGAATGAGTTTTTCCGGCGTTTTGTAACTGTGGATGAAACATGGATCCATTACAACACTCCGGAGACCAAGCAGCAGTCTAAACAATGGGTTTCACCGGGTGAACCGGCTCAGAAGAAGGCCAAGGTAGGTTTGTCGGTCAATAAGGTGATGGCAACAGTTTTTTGTGATGCACGCGGGATAATCCACATCGATAACCTTCAAAAGGGAAAAATAATAAACGGCGAATAATATGCCAACTTATTGGATCGATTTAACGAGGATTAAAAAAAAAAACGACCCCATATGGCCAAGAAAAAAGTTCTTTTTCATCAAGATAATGCACGGGTGCACACATGTGCAGTCTCAATGGCAAAATTCCATGAATTGGGCTACGAATTGGTACCTCATCCTCCATATTCTCCGGATTTAGGCCCCAGTGACTATTTCCTATTTCCAAACCTAAAGAAATGGCTCGGTGGAAAGAAATTTAGCTCCAACGATAAAATTATGGATCAAACAAATGCCTATTTTATGGACCTCGAAAAATCCTATGTTTGGGAAGGGATACAAAAAATTGGAGAAACATTATACGTAGTCTATTGACCTAAAAGGGGTTTTGTTGAAAAATATTTTTTTTTTGCCAAAAAAAACTGTGTTTCATTCAAAATGTCACGTACTTATTGATCCGCCCTCTTATTTTTGTCGTTCAATTAAAACGTTAATAATAAAAGTAGAAATTAGTATGATAATATTTCTGACTAGAAAGATGACATTTTAGAAATTGTTCAAAGTAAAATTGTTTCAAGGAACATTAACAATTGTGTTTAAAAAAAAACTTTACAAAAAATTAGAACATAATTTTTTTCATTCAAATTAAACCATAATATTTGTATTTAAAATTATTATAATCCAAAATTTTGTTGGAAATTAATATTAAGGATTGCTTCAGGGTACAACCAAAACTATAGTATTTTAAAATAATTTAATATTTTGTCCGTTACTTTTTACCTAACGTTTGCGGAATAAAATTGCCACAAAACGGAAAACGATGTAACTTAATGTCAATTTTACTTTTATACTTAGGAATTAATATATTCGAATAGTAAACTAAATTTGCTAAATATTTTGCAAAGAAATTTTTCGTGTGGCGTCCACGGTTTGGAAGCGAGAAAGCTTCAAAATCAAAATTGCGTAAAATTTCAAAAAATAATTATTTGTGAAAAAATATAGTTGTCAAAAATCTTAAAAAACAATTTAAGTTGACTAAAAACTCTTAATAATAAAATATAAGTAAGATTGAAGCTTTATCTTTAATAAAAGGTCCTTACTTTAGTCCAAGGACTCACAGGATTTTATCAGGATGCCTACAAAGGACATCGTCTTAACTTATAAACTAATAGACAGATTTTTATGAAATTTTGCAGAAAGAAGACATTAAGTATTAATAACAAAGCGTTGGAGTTTGAACAATTTAAATTGAAGTTTAGATACTTTTTCGCCTAATTTCGCTTTTTCCAAAAAGCGAAAATCCCGATATCTTCTTAAATAGGAGCAGAAAAAAATAGCTTTTCGAGTGTGATTATATCTTGGCAAGAGAAATATAATTTGTCCAAAACTTCTCTTTTATATGCTTTAGTTTTCAAAATTCACCCTTAAATATTTTGGCTTATATCGCCTAAATTAGGCAAACAATTTTGTTGAAGAACTTATTATTGAGCAATTCCATATGAAAACGATCAAAATTGGCAAATTTTTGGACGAACCCCTCTCCGATTTTAAAATAAATAGTCTCAATCGATTGCCCAGCAAAAAATAATGTACCTACATATATTTTTTTTTTTTATACTGACTGGTTTAGTGGTGGTGTGCACCACTGTCATGTGACAAAATTGAAGAATTCTTCATAAGGGACCTCATTCAAAGTTGTTAAAAAAAAAAACTACTAAAGCGATTGCAACGAGTGATAGCTCGTTGGAAAGGTATTGAATCATGACGAATCCAAAAAAAATAAAATTAGCCAGAAAATTTAGGAGCTTCTGTGGAAAATCGGAAAATTTAATTTTCATGGGAAAATTTAATTTTCAATTAAAGCCTGATTCAATACCTTTCCAACGAGCTATCACTCGTTGCGATCGCTTTAGTAGTTTTTTTTTAAACAACTTTCAATGAGGTCCCTTATGAAGAATTCTTCAATTTTGTCACATGACAGTGGTGCACACAACCACTAAACCAGTCACTATAAAAAAAAAAAAAAAATGTAGGTACATTATTTTTGCTGGGCAATCGATTGAGACTATTTATTTTAAAATCGGAGAGGGGTCGTCCAAAAGGTGATCGCTTTCATATGGAATTGCTCTATTTGTTTTTCAAGTGGAGCACATGGTATGAATTTCGTTGCAAAACATCGTTTGCCTGTTAGAGGGTTAAGCTTAACATGGGCGTAAGGAGATATAAAACATTTGTAGAGGAAAAATGTTTTATACAAAACAAAACCTGACGTTTTTTTCGTTAAACCATGTTTTTAAAATGTACAGTTTTTTTTCTAAAATCCAGCTTTTTTATTCCAAAAATATAGATTTTTGCAAATCTGAATCTGGCAACCCTTGTAGTAGTATTTCGATCTAAAATTGTAAATATAAAATTATTCGTAACAATATTTGTTAGGGGTTTTTATTTAACCTCTTTAGGATCGCTCTTTGTTCCTTTGGCAGCAGCAATTAATCTTCTAATTTGACACGGCATACCCCCCTTTGTATAAACAAAACATAAAATTATGTTAAATATTTCCATAAAGTTTTTATACAAAATATTTTATTTAAGAAAAGTGTTGAATGCAAAAAAAAAACTATATATTTCAACTACTCATGTTGCACGTTTTTATTAACGTTTTTTTTATATAAAAAATATATTGTATTAAAAAAAAAAACAATAGCCAATAAGTAGGTTTTGAGGTCTTCAATGTTTTAAACTCTTTTTTTTTCTTATTTTGTTGAACTTAAACTGTTATTTTTTTATTAATGTTTTTTAATGTCTGCCGACCAAGTTTATACAAAGATTGTGGCATATTTTTTTTTTTGTGTAGGTGCTAAAGACAGACTGATGACTTACAAAATGTCAAGTCAATGAATGAAAGAATTACAGTTCCAGCTAAAGAAAAGTGATAAACCTTAATCAACTACTAATGGGTGTGTCATTAGTTGGAAAAATTTACTTAAAAAAATTGAGTAAAAAAACTGATAAAAACGTGTTAAAGCATATTTTTTTTCTTTATAAAAAATTAATGATGTTTATGTAAGAAATAATAAAGAAACGTGACAGAAATCATATTAATATGCGAAAAGAAACTATTTTTATATAAAAAAGAATTTTTTAATAACACTTCTCAACGGTCAAAAAACCTGGCTTGGAAACACATATTTTTTTTAATAGACCAATGTGCGCTGAATCCAAATCTTTCTCATTTGCAGTTTTTGAAATATCGTGGTTTTTATACTTATAGCACTGACCACATCGTACAGGTATTGCAAGGAAATTGAGAAGTGTCCTTTTTTAGTTTTATCCATATTAGTTTCATGTGCTAAAAATTTTTTTAATTTCATCACTGTGTATTAGGGCGGCTCAAAAAAATGTCTGGTTAAGTTAAGAGCTCCACAAGACTGCCCCTGTTCCAATAGTACTAGATAATGCTCAGTCCAAATTTCAGCCAAATCGGTCTATATTTAGGCCGAAATTTGAGAGAAATGCAAATTTTATATGGATACGAACAGCTCTTTGCGAACATTTGAACCAAATTTTGTTTGAAGTACACTAGACCTATAATTTGGGAGGCTAGTTTATTTTGGGTGTTTTGACTTAAGATACGTGTTTAGAATGGCAAAATTATGAAACTGTATTTTGGCATTCTAAACACGAATCTGAAGTCAAAACACCTAAATTAAACCAGCCTCCCAAAATATAGGTCTAGTGTACTTCAAATAAAATTTGGTTCAAAACTTTTGCCTATTTTCCATATATTTCAAGATCTACTTAATGGATTTTCAAGTTTAACCCCTGGTTTTATTTATTGAAGTGCATACTATAACCATGCGTTTAACATGACCAAATTTCAGAACAAATCTGAAAGTTGTAAGCACAATTCCAAAAAGAGACCAATTTCGAAATATTTACCTCTTATGTTCAAAAATACCCTTGCATATTTTCCGACATAGTTCCGAAAATGAGAGTTAAATTTATGTAGGATTCAATTCCATAAAAAATTAAAAGATTTTAAAGACATTTTCGCAATATTTACCAATAAATCATTTTTGCTCGGGTAAGAAGATTAAAAAAAGAATGGTCCATAACTAGAAAAGGCAAGTAGGGGCAATGTTTTTGACATAATATTCGGATTAAGTAGGCCAAACTACTTTAAAAAAGTTTAAACATATCAGCAATAAGTACACTTGAATTATTATAATTCTTTTCAGTTTTGCCTTTATAATACATTTATATAATTATAGAGTGGGACGGGTCTATTTGAATTTTCAGAAATTAAGAATTAGTAGTAGTACCCTAGAAAAGAGTGGCAATAGTATATACCAAATTATATACAAACACTGTAAACAAGAATACACAGTCAGAAATATATAAACAAAAAAAATAATGCTGAAACACTAGTAGTTGCAGGTATAATAAGAGACGAAACCCACAAGACGTATTTCATAGCGACCTCTAAATATCGTCCGATTGAGCCCATATTTGGTTACACCCTGCGGGAAATGAAGGGTCGATTGATACAAAGTGGTAATTCTGTGATATATGATTGGGGAGCACGTCACGAAACTGGTGAAACCAAAATTGTGGTGCACCAAAAAGTGTTAATTTGGTAAAATTACCAATTACGTGACTATAGTTATGGTGACAAAACATTCACTGGTTGGTACCAGATATACGAGTATCATGTAACTGGAGAAAAAGGAACATAACATCAAAGTGTACTAAAGCAACTAGTGTCGTTGCAGTTGTTTAGTGGTCATTGCACTGGTTCGAAACCGTTAGAGGGTGGATGAAAACTTGGCAATTAGTGGATACAGTCCCTTGCTACAAAGCGGACATAACACTGTAGGAATTTTATCTGTACTGACTTTATGACAGTATAAATGATGACGTAACACTCCACTAATTTACTGAATACGGAACTGTTTGGACAGTGACCAGGGTTTGTCAAGAATGTAAATTAAAAATGGCAGAATTTCTGCGTATTGGTTTCGAAATATCTTGTTAAGATATTTTACAAGATTTTTTGTAACGATTTTTTTATGCGTAAGTTATTGTCGGAATTACTTTGGGTACAAAATTGAAGCTGAGTGTATATTTTGTTACTCTGCTTTATAAGTTCTAAATTAAATTTGTGCTGAATTAATTTTGTGCTGAACTGCAACGGCACTAGTTGCATTAGTACACGTTGATGTTATGTTACTTTTTCTCCAGTTACATGATATGAGTATTTGGTACCAACCAGTGAACGTTATGTCACCATAACTATAGTCACGTGATTGGTCATTTCATCCAAATTAGCACTTTTGGTGCACCACAAATTTGGTTTCACCAGTTTCGTGAAGTGCTCCCCAATTATATATCGCAGAATTGCCACTTTGGATCAATCGACCCTTCATTTCCCGCAGGATTTGTTGCACAAAAACCTGGAGTGACCCGAAAAAACTGACTTCAGATTCGGATTCAGCGTAAAACCCTACGTGATTTTCGGGCTGTTGTACAGTGTTATTACCAGCTGTCAAAATTAAAATAACTTGATTAGTTTAAATTTTATAGAGCTGCAAAGTAAAACTTTTTAAAAATATACTGTTTTTTCGAAATACTTCAGAACATTTTCAGTGGATTACAATTTTATTACAAAAATCAGTTCAGCGTAAAAATTTAAATTTTTTTTATATATTAAAATTTCTATGAATAAAACTAATTTGCAAAATTTTTCCTTCCAATAGCGGTATGATATTTTTAAACAAATAGCGACATGAATATACTCAAATGAAAGATAATTTTAACTAGATTTATATTCCTAAAAAAGTTCATGATTTTGCGTTTAAATATTAACAAATGAAGCAAAATATACGAAAAATTGGGTTGAAAGATGTAAATATAAAAATCGCTATATTTCAAAAACTGCAAATAAGAAAAAAAAAATGTTGACAGGTTTGTATTCAGCGTACCTAAATCTATCAAAAAATATATGTTTCAAAGAAATGTTCTGCAAAAAATTTTTAAGTTGTTGAGTAGTGTTATTATGAGCTTTTTTCTTGTTCAAAATTATTAAAAAAGTGTGCAAGCATTTTAAATGTTTAAACACCAGCAAAAAATTCTAGGCTTAATGAAGATTTTATGATTCGTAACAATTTCTTTTACAGCTTCTTACTTAAACCTTAAGATTAACTTATTTAAATCTTTCGATTTTCTGCCTTTAGCAAAAAAAAAAAAAATATATTAAAATTATTTAATTTTTTTTTATTTTCAAATGCCTTAAGGCTTAATTTATATCCTCTTTATTATGCTTTTAATGTATAGAGAACAAGTTTTTATGATTTATTTCTATAAAAACTTTTTGAAATCATATTTTTGTGCTTTTTATCTATAAATCATAATGTGTGGTATTTAAAATCAATCAAAAATTTAGTTTTGCCAACCAAAAGTTTTTTATTTGATTTCTCTATTTTGGCTTATGTTTTATATATTTTTGTTAGTCAAATTTATTAAAATTTTCTATTGTCTATTAGGTTTTTTTGGCAGTAAATATTACTGTTAGCCACGCAACTTTTTTTTTTTATAAAAGTTGTATTTAGTTATATGGTAAAATTAACATTTTGCTTAGAAATATAATACAAAGCATAACCTTAACCTGATATTTATTATAATGCAGACTTAATTATTACTATTACCATTTTTATCGAGAGTGTAAGAAAAATTTAAATTTTGGAAATTTGACACTAAATTTTAGGAACAAGCATACACTGAAAGAATTGTCTTCATGACAAATGTTTATAAATTGTTTCATAAAATTTAAAAAGTTTCGTTCTAATTCAGCCAATAAATTTATATCAATTATTAAAATGATATCATTAATATTATATAATTAATATTAATATATCATTAATATTAATATAACTACACACAAAAAAATAAAAACCGATTTCAATTACGAAAACCACCGATTCAATAACTTTAATTGCTGAAATTCCGCCAACAACGAAAATAGCTAATTCAATTAGAAATTGATAGCTCTTTAATTGAATTATTTTTCAATTAAATAATAACTCATTTGATTAAAAAGTGATCAATATCGTATACCTTCCCAAAAACCAAAAAAAAAATTGTTGTTGCCACACTCAGGGAACTTCTACCCAGCAAAACCACTCATTACAAAATCATGGGTAAAGTAATGTATCGCCATAGGGCTTCATGAATTACTTTACACGTTACTTCACTGATGAATTCCACAGGCGATGAGCCTCAAAGTAACTCATTACCTTGTAATGGGTAAAGTAACTGGTTACTTATATGGTTACAAGGTGGGAAAAAGTAATGTGTCTATAAAGAGATTTTCATAAAAAAAATGCATAAAAATTTTTTTTACAGATATTTTTTTTTTAATTAAATAAATAACTTTTTTTTATTAAATAAATAACTTGGTCATGCTGGGACTCGAACCTGGGGTCTCTGGTATTTAACAATAAGTTAGGCGAGAACTCTACCAACTGAGCTATCGATACATACAATATTTTATTGCTTAAAATGTAGATGAGTTGTTGTGCTTCGTGTTTTCGTTCGTGATATCAAAAATATACACCTTACCCTCATGCTTACAAAAAATCACAAAGTAATGTGTCATAAATAGATTTTCAAAAATATATATTAATAATTGCTTTACGTTTATAATTCATGCATTATGTAATTGATGATCGGTAAGTCATTATTTTATGTTTTGAAGTAATGTAAAATGTAATGAGGTCTCATTACAAGGTAATCCATGAGTGGTCAATTATCGGTAACTCATTACTTCCTGTTGGAAAATAATGATACAGGTAAGGAGTACACATTACAAGGTAATGCATTACTTTATGGCACCCATTACCAAAGTTTTGCTGGGTACTTTAAAAATATGTAGTTGTTTGGGTTGTAATAAAGTTTCTTTACTTTAAATGTAAATGTCAGTCATTTGTATAACAAATTAAAATATTTACTAACCTTGTTGTTCATTTAAAAAAACAACCCACATCAAATGACTGTTTTATGATTTTACATTCATTTTTTACAGTTGTTTTTTGTTATTTAAAAAATAAATAAAAATAAATGTTTGTTTATTTTTTACTACCATGTGGTTCATTTTTACTACAATTGTTAGTCATTTTTTGAACATTAAAAAACAAATGATAATGTTAGTTGAATTTACTGTAATGTAAGTCGTCCTTTCCTTAAGTGAAATTTCATTTGTTTTCAACTACAATTGCAGTGGTCTTCACCTACATAGTATTCTAAGTGCATACCAAATGTTTTTTTATAGAAGTGTTGTTGCCATACCAAATGTTTTTAACAGCTTGAATTTTATAACATTGAATTTAATCCAGCATTAAATTCTCATTAAGTTAGCAGATTATTTATACTTATGTGAACAAATTCACACAGAAATTAGTTTTTTTCTTTCTATTGAAGCGTAGTTGTTATGGCAAACTTTTTTTGGTTTTTTTCTTTACAGAAATTAGCTTTTGTGTTGAAATCAGAGATATTTTTTTTTTGTTTAAAACAATTTTTAATAAATTTTTTTTTAATTTTCTTTCTGTATAAAAAAATTTTAAATTTTTATTAGACGAAATTAAACTTTAAAAATTACATTATTAATTTTATAATAATGTTTTAGAATAAATAAATATTCAGATTTAAAGAACAGAAACTAAATTATTTAACTTAATAAAGTAATAAACCTAATAAGAATTAATATCTAATCTAATTGAAATGAATTTAAAATATTTATTACTAATACCACTAAATATAAACATGTATAAAAAAACACTACATAATATTGTAGAAACAACAACAATATGTTGATGTTTGCTTTTGAGCGATAATATAAAAAAATGTCAAGCAAGTTCCGAGTTTGAGCAAATATTTAATTGATTCAATTAATTTTTAATTGACAGCTTTTAAAATTTTCAATAAACCTATTTAATTGAAAAAAGTAAGGAAATGTTTTTTTCTGTGTAGATAGATGGACTTAAAATTCACTATGTGTAGAGTAACTACCAAATCTTGGGTTCTTAAGACGTGAATTTAATGGCGTATCCAGTTTTTTTTCATTTATTGGCCAGATTTTTCGCAAAGTTGCATTAAAGTTTTGCATGTTTTAAAGAAGTTTTTTATATATACAATTTTAAAAATACGATATTTTCTCCAATATTTTTATGATAAATACTGATAAAACATTCAACAATATTTGGGTATCAAATTTGTTTAATAAATATGCAGCATTAATAAGTAAATTGGCGGTTTGTCTAAGTTTTTACTATATTTTAACATTGTTGCACACTTTTTTTTTTTTTTTTTTTTTTATAATTTAACCAATACTCAGGGGATGCCCCCTACTCATGCAGTGCATTGTATTGATCAGGAAAATAAGGTATGGGAAGGAGGAAAGAGGGAGTAGTGTTTGTGGATATTTGATTTAAATTTTTCTAAATTGTAAGTAACAGGGAAGACTTCTGCGGGAAGTTTGTTCCACATACGAATCGTTCGACTGAAAAACGAATTTTCTCTGTAATGCGTTGTGCGAAACACAGGACAATCAACTACAAACGGATGTGCTCTACTAGATAAGCGAGTATTACGAATAAAAACTCGGGCTCGTGGAATAAGTTCACTTATCTCAGATGAGCACTTCCCATGGTAATATCGATAGAAAAGTGTCACACAACCCACATTCCGACGATGCTCCAATGAATCAATAGAGTTGGATACACTACTGTCATTGATAAGTGATAAAAAGTGAGGTTCATGAGAAAAACGCGAAATGTGCCTAAAATTTAAATTTATATGACAACAGAGCGAAAAATTATGACATATGAGTTGATCTTTTAGTATAACATGTAAATAGCTTAAAAAATTACTTGTACCAAAATTCAGTCAAAAAAATTAATATTGCGAAAGTTAGTTTAACAAAAACTTTCACTACACAGAAAAAACTAAAAAGGGGTTGAATTAAAAATTTTATTGAATCAATTAATATTTTAATTGATTTTGCCCCTACCACTGAAATGATAGTATTAACTAAAAAAATTTGCAGACAGTTTATTAAAACTCTTTCAATTAAAATAATAATAATATCAATTAAAAGAGTTATTGTTTTTCTTTACAACCTCAATTAAAAAGTTTAGTTAAATTGAATAAAACTTGAGAAGAAAACAATGGTAGTTTTAATTGAAAACTTGTATTTTTCTATTTTTGTTATATTTATTTATTTATTTATTTATTTAATTTAAGTCTACGGAATAAATCCTTACAGACTATTAACATAATAATTACAAAATTATAAATTAATATAAGTACAATATTTTTTTTTTTTTTTTTTTAAATAGTAGAATTTAAAAACAAAATGATGTTGCGTTTAATAATATTAACATTTGAAGAAAAATCTAACAAATTATAAAGATTATTAAAATCATTACACATTCTTATAAACGGATCAGCATCAGCATACATTTGACGATAGAATGGAGTATATAATGGAGTATAATTACGTGTTGATCTTGGAGGAACGAAAAGTACAAAATTTTCTAACAGGAAATCGGAGCATATATCACCATTAATCAAATTTAATAAAAATGTAACGTTTAGCATTGTCCTTCTACTTTTCAGAGTGGGAAGCTTAACGAGGTTTAGTCTGGTTGTATATGAAGGTAGATTATTAATGGTATTAGGGTAGGTGCTTCGTAAGCAGAACAGCAAAAATTGTTTTTGCACTGATTCAATTTTTCCAATTTGAACAATGGATAATGGATCCCAAATCACAGATCCATATTCCAAAATTGGTCTCACAAGCGATGTATATAATTGTTTTGTTACATTGGAATCTGTAAATTCCTTAGCCCATCGTTTTATAAAAGCTAAGGTGCCACGAGCTTTATTAATCGTCAATAAAATATGCCGTTTAAAATCCAATTTTGGGTCTAAGAGAATACCCAAATCTAGAATATTATCTACTAATTCCAACTGAAAACCACCCAAAGAGTAAACACCAAAAGATTCTGTCCTTCTAGAGAAGCGCATATGTTTACATTTTTTCAAATTTAGTTCCATAAAATTAGAGCAGCACCATTCGTAAAAACTATTTAAATCCTGCTGTAGATAAATCTGATCGGAATTTTTATTAAAGCCACGAAAAATTTTAACGTCATCAGCATACATAAGAACGTTTGAATACTTTATTACCGATGGTAAATCGTTGATAAAAAGAGAAAATAAAATTGGTCCAAGATGGCTACCTTGAGGAACCCCAGATGTTACAATAATATTTTTCGACGTTGTGTTATTAAAATTAACCTTCTGATTTCTGTCTTTTAAGTATGACTTTATCCAGCTTAAACAATTTCCAGCGAAACCCATCATATCTAGTTTTTTGAGTAAAAGATTATGGTTAACTTTATCAAAAGCTTTACTGAAATCAGTGTAAATGACATCAGTGTTTTCGCCTTTAAGGAAACCACGATTTACCAAAGTTGTTAATTGTAATAGGTTAGTTGTTGTTGAGCACCCCTTACGAAAACCATGCTGAAGAGGAGATATTATAGAGGAAATTTGATGACACAGAGAATCAGTTAAACATTTTTCGAATAGCTTTGGAATCGCGCTGAGTTTTGCTATTCCTCTATAATTAATAACATTTGACTTATTTCCAGATTTAAATAATGGAATTAAGAAAGAGTCCTTCCATAATTTTGGGAAATAACCATTTTTAATGGAGATATTAAACATTATGCTCAACGGATACGCCAAAGCATCTGCACAGTTGATTAAGATGCAACTGGGAACACCATCAGGCCCACAAGTTGTTGAGTTTTTAAATTCTTTTAAATTTTTAACAATTTCATCAGTAGTTATATGAGGAAAAGTTATTAATTGATGTTCTGTAACTGGAAATGGATAATCATTCAAAGTGTCATATTGGGCATTACAATAAGTTGAACCAAAGAAAACAGCAAACATGTCACTTATGACAATATCATCTCGGGATTCACGATCGAGATACTTCATGACAGTTGGAAATCCAGAAGATTTTCTCTTAGAATTTACAAATTTGTAAAACGATTTAGGATCTCTTCTTAAATTTATTTTCATATTTTCCAAGTAATTATCATAAAGCTTTGTATTAAGCAAATTATATTCAGCACGCGTAACAGAATATTTGCTATAATCAGTTACTAAGCCAGTTTCTTTATATTTTTTAAATCGTTTATTCTTTAAATTTTTTAGTCTCGATAATTGTTTTGAGTTCCACGGTGGACCAGAATGATTAGCAGGAATATGTTTCGGGATACAATCGTTCATATAATTTAAAATAGTTTTGTAGAATACATCGATCATTGAATCAATAGATGTTGATTTGCCATTAGCGATAGATAATAAATTAAGCCAATTTGTATTATAAAAATAATAATTTAAATCATTATAATTTGCCTTTTTAAAACAAAATACTTTTGAATTATCATTACCAGAGTTTTGTTTAATGGCAAACGGTAAATTCAGACTTAACTCAATAGTGGGATGGTATGGATCTTCCGGTAAGGTTACAGGGTCAGTGCGATTTAATGAATAATCTGTTGGCTCATTGACATACATTAAATCTAGAAGCCGTCCTTGAACGTTGTGAACACCATTGATTTGAAATAGGCATAAGTCTGACAAATTATTAACAACAGCATCATTCCAATCCTTTGAAGTAGATGCCGAATAATAAAACGATTCATTTAAATATGTCCAGGAAATTGAAGGAAGATTAAAATCACCAAATACAAGGATAGAATCATCAGGATTAGCTTTTGACACGATAGATCTAATAGCTTCTACATGAATATCGTAAAGTGGTTGTTCGGAATCAGGAGGAATATAGGAACATGTTACAAACAATTGTTTTTGCTTAATTTTGATAAGAACGCCAATAAATTCAATATTTCGAGGTAAATCAAACTGAATTTCCTCAGATGCAAGTTGACAAGAGACAGCTATTAAAACTCCACCCCCAATTGTTTCAGTTTCTCTATCCAATCTATAAATATTATACTTATTACATAAAATCTCGGCATTAAAAATATTCTTTTTTAACCAGGTTTCAGAAAAAACTATTATATGTTGAGTAAAATCAAAACTATTTTTAAATAAAGTTGATAATTTTGTATTTATGCCACGAACGTTTTGATAAATTACAGATAATTGATCATGAGGATGAATATTTAGTTTTTTGATGCATTTGAGACCGGTAAAGACAAACGACCAGAAGGTAATTGATTGTTTTTATTTTTAAATTCAAATTCTCGTACAAGTGTATACTCAGGCCAAAAATTTGGATCAATAACGATACTAAAGAGGTCAGCAGGCACAGTTATTTTGAATGAAGATATTAATCTTGGCTTAGAAAAATTGAATTTACGTATTTGGAATACAGCATTTTGATTAAGTTTTGATTTTATGTAAAAATCAATATCACCAGTAGTTGTTTCGGAGACTAACCTGGAAACAAAAACTGATTTATTTGGCAATAAAGATCTTAGTGGATTATGAACTTGTGAAGAAGTATTTGAAGCAGAAGAAGTAGAAGCAGAAACAGGAGCTGATGCAGGAACCGGACGAGCAGAAATTGAAGAACCCGGAACAGAATTATCATGATGTGAAGAAATGGGAACAGAAAGAGCAGGAACCGAAGAAGCTAAAACTTGAGCATAGTTAGGAGCTACCCCAGTTTGTTCATTATTATTCGATGTATCAGCTAAGTTATTTGAAGGAACTATTGCAGTATTATTAGTAGAATTAGGATATTTTAAAGATGATTGTATAGGGATAATAGGAGTATCGTTAACATTAGTAAGATCATCAGGTTTATCTTTATTTTTTCTCGCAGATTTGCGTCTTTTTGGAGAAGACTGCTGAGGGGATTTTAGAGCCTCAAGAGACTTAAAGTCTTTAAAAAGCTTTCCATAGGTAGCAATACGATCAACCAGATCAAGCGCTCCATCTTTAATTGATTGGTAATCAAT
The DNA here is from genome assembly GCA_021234595.1 of Delia radicum. NCBI lineage: Eukaryota > Metazoa > Arthropoda > Insecta > Diptera > Anthomyiidae > Delia > Delia radicum. The sequence goes on along the minus strand of CM037855.1, from coordinate 115,595,154 downwards.
TATTGTACTTTGGACAAAGCGGTAAAAAGTTGCACCAAGCGGAACACAATCTGGACAAGTCCATTGTAAACAGTTATATTTATTAACAGACTCAGCAGCAGTAACAGGAATGCCACTACATTTAAAATGGCAAACTCCATGGCAAATATTGCAACACAGCATTCTCTCATACTCTGCTACGATAGTACAGCCTTTAATTACACAGGTCATTTAAGGGATTTTTAAAATGTTAACCGGGATTCAGGATATAAAATATATGCCCCCCATTAAATAAAAAAAGAAATGTAGGTTTGTAAATTAAATTGACATTTTATTTATAATAAAATTAAAGCTTTTTAATATAAAAATGTATTATAAGAAAACAAATAAAAGTAAAGACAAAATTTTTGTTTTGCTTGTCTTGTCTAGAACTTTTTTTTGTAATTGAATTACTTTCTTAAAAAAATCACACACAACTTTAAAATGATAGTTTAATGACACTTATACTTATTGAAAATTTAATTATTTACAAAAATAATAGTTTAATTGTCCTTTTTCGATAAGGTTTATTTAAATCCACATGTGCACTTTTATTACCACAGATAAAACACGAAACTAAATTAAGTTTTCGTGCGCACACGAATATCTCAACAAAAAGGGTGTTGCAAACTCTAGTGAAATAACTACGATTTTGCGTGTATTTGAATTCGGTAAACTATTCAACTTATTAAAAGTTAATCATTTGCGATTTTTTTTCTTTTTATTTACAAATTAAATAATATATTGATATAATTAAACCTTTGTTTGATTATTTAATCTAAATAAAATAAAAAAAGTAGTTTGCCAAATTTTTAAAAATTTTGTTGATATTGAAACAATCGATTAATTAGATATTTTTGGCCCATAATTTTTTCAGTGTACAGTAAATGTTTACCAAATATTTTAAAATTTTATTTGAAAAATGTTCACATACCGACTTGTATGATTTTAAAAGTGAACAATAAATATCACTACACTCGAAAACAGATATAAACTAAAATTTTGTATAAAATGTAAGCAAATGAAGAGGTGACTCGAATAAGGGTATACAGATCATAAGGTAAATTGTTTAGAAAACGGGAATGATTTAGGAAATGGTCAAAACTTGATATTTTAAAATATCTGTTTAGCATATGTAAAGATGTGGAATACATTTATCATTATGCAAAATTTTCTATAATAAAACTAACAAGGAAACTACACAGTGGTAATTCTGCCGCTTTTAATAAAACTTGTATATGTTGTTGAGGACAAAAAAATATTAGACACGTATTTTTTTTAGGTGCACCGTCTCACGTTTAAGGGTTAAAAAGGGGGGTCAAAAATTACAATATTTTTGTATGAAAACATTTTTAAAATTTAATAAATTCAGATTTCTTCTTAAGCAATATTAAAATACTTGCGTAAACAAAAGTTTTGATACCTTTACTTCGTATGATGTGGACCCAGGGTTGCCACCTATGTGAAATATTTAAAATGTGGGTTATAAAAGCCCTTCGGGACAAATCGTGTTAAAGCCGAGCGATTACGAAAATTGAAAAACCCCAGACATCCCCTCGATTAAATTAAATAAGCATTATTATTAAATAAGCATTATTATTATTAGTAATGCTTATTTAATTTAATTACGTTGTAATGGTTAGCGTGTTGGAATGTTACACAGATGGTCCCGGGTTCGATTCCCTGCAACGACAACATCAATTTAGAAAAATAGTATGTATGATTTTTCTATTACTTATATGTATCGCCGTGCCCTCCTTCGGTGTTTCCATAGCACTTAATAATGAATCAGGGGGGTTATTACGTAGTTCGATTCGAAAAGTAAAACCTTTCGAAACGAATTTCCGTTTCGAAAGTAAAATTGTATTATCTAATTCGTTCGAATGTTTCACAGAGTTGTATTTGTGTAAAAAAGGGTAAATACAAGTGATGCCAAATTTTTATCGGTTAATACATAACTTGGCAGCATGTCTCATAATGTCAAAGTTGTCAGCACTGTGCTTAAATGTCAAAATTTGAAAACAAATATTTAAAGAAAAAAGAAAACGTTCAAACTTTATTAAAGAAAATATTTATTTAAAAAGTCGAAGCTTAAATGGATTGTGTTTTATTGTAGACAGAATATAGTGATGAAGAAAATAATTCTTTTCCGGAAAGAGTTCAAAAGAAACTTATAAGAGATTCGTCAGATATAATGAATCTTAATGAGACAAAGTAAGAAAAATTTAAAATTTTACCTTTAAGATTAAATATATTCCTAATAATATCTTTTTAGTTTCATAAAAAACTTTAGGCTTAGTAAAAATGCTTTTACCTAAGTCTTGAGTTGTGTAAAAGATGAATTTAAACCAGCAGAAAGGTCAACTGCCATCTCACCAATATTAAAATTAGCTGCCACACTTAAATTTTTGGCGCAAGGTGAATATCAGCATTAAATTGACGAAGACCGCCTATTAGGATTTTCTCAAGCATCAATTTTTGCGTGTTTGTCTGAGGTTTGCGATGTTATTGAAAGAGTTCTTTGTCCCAAACATATTGTATTTGAAATGACAGAGAATAGGAAGAGAGAAGCTAAGAGATACTTTTTTGAAAAATGTGGAATACCTGGAGTAATTGGAGCAGTAGATGGTACGCATATTCAATAATTCAGACCTATAAGGGATGAGCAATAATATTTCAAAGGGAACAAAATTTACTCGGCCCACCTCCAGTCCCTGAAATACTATTTCGGTTTTCCCGGCATTTTACCTTTATGTGTTGTTTATAATCTGCCCACACCTATAAACATATGTAAATTTGAATAATACCAATCTATAAACCGACAATTGATAAATTGAAAACGTACTTTTTCCATTTTGTAATATCATGAGTCGGACGGCCAGCTGCATCCAAATCCAAAGACAATCTTGTCCACAAGTCCTTGGACTTGCTTCTAGCATTCGCTACATTTAGGTGACCTTTAGCAAAATCGGGATGTTTAATCATAAAGTCCACCATAATCTCATATTGTCATTGCTTAGTATTGCTTTTTTTATGTGATCCACTCCTTCAAAGATTCAACATCGTGAAAAAAAACAATGTTTAGTGTAAAAACATAAAACATTTGATGTTTTTTATTTTTACTTATTTATTTAACACTTTTTCTTATATTTTGTATAACAATACTTACATTTTAATTTTTTTTTCTTTTTTCGACAACAAATTAGCTCTCGAATAAAATACGAATGTATTAACGTTTGTGAAGTTCGCTTTCGTATTACATAATTGCATTTACGAAAGGGTAATTTTTGTTTTTCGAAAGGGGGATAAAAAACGGCCGGTTCGAAAAAAGTTTCCGTACGTTCGTAAATACATTTTCGAAAATCGTACTACAAAATACAATTCATACGAATTTACACATTTTTTCTTTCGAATCGAATTACATAATAACCCTCCAGGGCTATGAAACAAAAAGCTTCAATAAATTTGCCAACTCTACATCAGGTGGCGTGTAACAACTGTTCTAAGACTTATCTACGCGCGCAAGTTGCCATGTTTGAAGCCCTTCATCTTTCACCACCTTTCATCTCTCCACTATCCCCTTTCCATTGAAAGCAACACATTATTAATAGAAAAAATTTCCTGAGTGTTGCTTTTCTCCAAAAAAAAAAAATTTTTTGGACATGTACGGATATATTTTATATACTAGTTTAATAACTTATAAAAACTTCAACATTGAACCCACATAAAAACAATACATGTCTAATATTTTACAATATATCCTAGTTTCATTCAAATCCAAAGATTTACCACTGTGTAGTTTACTTGTAAGTAGAAGTTTCAAAAATTTAGCAAAATATGAAAATTTTGTGTATATATACAGACCAATTTATTTTTTAGAGCATGTTTAAAAAATTATGATTTAGCACGGTATTTATTATACGATTTTGACGAAAATGGAACTCTACACACTCATAGAAATAAACCTGTAAAAATAGCAGAAAAAGCTATTAGTTAAAAATTACATTGCAGAAAAAACTGCTAAATTTAGCAGATTTTTTTGCTAAATATTAATAAAATAAGAACAGCAAAAATAAATCTGTTATTTTTACAAAATTTTGGTTATACTCGATGTGATTTTTAGTTAATTGAAAATACCATTTTACAAAAACTGTAATATTAACAACATTTTTGATTGATTTTGATATTTACCATAAATTTAGTACAATGCAAATTACAGTTTATTTTGCTAAAATTAACAAAAATTTTTGCTATAAAATTGTAGATTGCTGATTTCATAAGGCAGACTTTTATTCGCATTAAAAAAAAAACTTTAAAAATTTTAAATTTTTTAATGACTTATTTGTCTACTAATATTTAGTAAATGTTTTTGCTGAGTTTAGCAGATTATTTTGTTACTTTTAATTAACTAAAATTTAGCTCAAATATAACATATTTGTAAATTCAACAGATTTATTTTTGGTATTCTTATATTACTAATATTTAGTAAAAAAATTTGCTAATTTTAGCAGTATTTTCTGCAAGCTCATTTTTAACTAATTTTTAGTAGCTTTTTTTTGCTATTTTTACAGGTTTATTATTTTATTTTTATTATTTTGAGTGTATTACCAGAACAACATTATTTATAAGTTAGAAAATTATCTAGGATATCAATGACATTTTTTGAAGTAAAATCCATCAGTATTAAGTCGATTTTATTAGTCAGTAATGTAAATTTAACAAATTAATTGAATGCGATGAAAGAACGATTTACTTATAATTCTCTTTTTACTAGGCACTATTAACATTACAGAAACGAGTTATATTAGAGTTATTTTGTCTAAAAAAAAATCAAATTTGATGCAGAAGCATTTTTTATGCATTTTGCAAAACCTGCTAATACCTGCTATTGAAATTTTTCAGATGCAGACAAATTTTACAATAATTTGGCAAAATTTCTTCAAAACTGTGTTGAAAAATTTTAATAAAATTTGTTTAAGTTTTACTTTAAAATTTTCCCGCCGAATAAATTTTATTATAAATCACTTAATCTAGCCAGTTTGCTTATGATACAGTACAACCTCCCTATAACGTACACTTTCATAGCAGACATCTTACTGTAACGCGTATATTTACAGCGAACGGTGCTGTAAGATTTCATTGCATTTGATTTTGGCTTGCTGTAGAAGGTTTTTCTTTATTTGTATTATTTTTGCATGTACTACCTATGATTATACAACATTATTGACCACTGTACATTGTAACTTAATATCCATTGATGTCACATACAACGTTCCAACATCTATAATATAACGCCATTTGAATTTGATGACTATTGTGTATAGTATAACTTAGTACAGGTTTCTGGCTGTCTATTCAATTTCCATGTACAAGTAGCGAGTTCGGTGAGTAAAGCCAGAAACAAACTGAAAAAGCACTAAACTTTATGATTGGAAATCGACTCCATAAAAAAATTAAAGTGTTATATCGAATCATTTTATACACTTCATAATGCAATTAAACATTAGTTCTTAATGTCAATAAAAAAATAATTAATAAGTCCCAACTGTGATTATTTTAGTCTTAATTAAATGAAGAATAAATGTAGGATTAGTTAAAATATTAACTTAGACAACATAAACAAAACTCAAATTTGGTAAATGTCTATACTAAAGTATGAAAATGATTTGTGTCTTTACTTTATCACTATTATGAAGGTCTTATTAAATTTTTTTTATCATAACTTTTGAACCTGTCGACCAATTTATCTTATTTTCAATACCAAACAGCTGAGGAATACTACCAACATGATTCGTTGAAATACAGCCTTAGAGCATATTTATTTGGGACGCAAAAACTATTTCAGCAAATTATGTTTGCTTAATAAACTTATCCTGTTATAAAAACTTCGGGAGCATTTTATGATAAATTACAAACAGAATCATAAACTGATTTATACAATTTCTGTATTGTACAGAAACATAAAAACAACACTGTAAACTAATACGAGTCTACTCTACAAACACTATACCATGTATAAGTGTTTTAATATATATATTTTTTTTTCTATTTTGTGGCACGCCTCAGTAATTGTGTACAACAGCGCAAATTGTAAAAAACTCAATCGTTTTGAAATCTCAAAAACTTTATTAATTTTCAGCTGTTTATAAATGATTCAATATCTAATGTATATTTAACTTTAAAAGCATTTTATCTTTGACTCATTCCATATAAAACCATTAAAAATAGCCAATTTTCGACCTCTACCTCCTTCAATTTTAACCAAACTTGTTATGGAAGGTAAGTGTCATTTAGAAATACCATTGTGCAATTGGGTCGTTAGCTCTAACGGTTGTGGAAATATCGCGTTTCAGAATATGAAAAAAATCCAAAATTTACCAAAAATAGTTCTACTTAATCGTCCATTTAACGGTTAGAGCTACGTGATTCGTTGATCTCTCATTTTAAATCCATTGTTGTCGTGCTTTATTCAATAAAATAAGCAAACAATAATTTTTTGTAGGTAATATGCATTTTTTTCAAAATCCGCGGTTTAAACCGCTGTATTTCAAAAAGCTGGTTTTCAAAAATTTTCAAAAAATATATGTTAGTTATGATTTATTCCACTATGCCGTTGTCAAATAAATATGTGGAGCTCTTACAAAAATAGTTCTACTTAATCGTCCATTTAACGGTTAAAGCTACGTGATTCGTTGATCTCTCATTTTAAATCCATTGTTGTCGTGCTTTATTCAATAAAATAAGCAAACAATAATTTTTTGTAGGTAATATGCATTTTTTCAAAATCCGCGGTTTAAACCGCTGTATTTCAAAAAGCTGGTTTTCAAAAATTTTCAAAAAAATATATGTTAATTATGATTTATTCCACTATGACGTTGTCAAATAAATATGTGGAGCTCTTACAAAAATAGTTCTACTTAATCGTCCATTTAACGGTTAGAGCTACGTGATTCGTTGATCTCTCATTTTAAATCCATTGTTGTCGTGCTTTATTCAATAAAATAAGCAAACAATAATTTTTTGTAGGTAATATGCATTTTTTTTCAAAATCCGCGGTTTAAACCGCTGTATTTCAAAAAGCTGGTTTTCAAAAATTTGCAAAAAATATATGTTAGTTATGATTTATTCCACTATGCCGTTGCCAAATATATATGTGGAGCTCTTGCCGGATTCAAAGTTATGGATACAAATTTAAAAAAAGATACTAAATAAAGTAGAAAAACGATTTACGTAAGAAAACGAAAATAAAATGTTTGCAAAAGTTGCACATAATTGACCACATCTTTTTAACGGTTTAAGTTACAAGAGTCATTGAAAGATACAATATTTTAAAGGTAATTAAATCATGGTTTTACTAGTTCACAAAAAAATCTTTTCTTGACGGTAAAATCAATTTTTTTTTAATATTAGTGGTTCAAACCACTGTATTTCAAAAAACTGGTTTTCTTAAATTTTTAAAAAAACATATGTTAATTTCAAATTATTATTGCATACCGTTACAAAACCCCTTGTAGCATTTTTCTGAGTTATCGTCTTTTTAGGTATTTTTTGATCTTCTTAATACTTATACCAGCTATATCCGGCCGAAAATGGAATACAACTCTCATATATGGGCAGGGAGGGAGGGAGGGAGGGAGGGCGGTGAAGCTTATCAATGACAGTAGTGTATTCAACTCTGTTGATTCATTGGAGCATCGTCGGAATGTGGGTTGTGTGACGCTTTTCTATTGATATTACCATGGGAGGTGCTCATCTGAGATAAGTTCACTTATTCCTCGAGCCCTAGCTTTTATTCGTAATACTCGCTTATCTAGTAGAGCACATCCGTTTGTAGTTGTTGTCCTGTGTTTCGCACAACGCATTACAGAGAAAATTCGTTTTTTAGTCGAACGATTCGTATGTGGAAAACACTTCCCGCAGAAGTCTTCCCTGTTACTTACAATTTATAAAAATTTAAATTAAACATCCACAAACACTACCCCCTTTTTCCACCTTCCCATACCCTATTTTCCTGATCAATACAATTCACTGCATGAGTAGGGGGCATCCCCCGAGTATTAGTTAAATTAAAAAAAAAACATAACATTAAGCATTTTATATACACAGAAAAAAAATATTTTTTGTTGTAGACTAACTTTTACTTATACTATATAAAAAAATTTTTTTTTCAAATTTATGTTATTACAGATCACAAGTTGTGCTCTGTTATAAAACTACATTTTAATTAACAATAAGCCTAATATGTTTTTTTCGTGTACTTGTTTAAAGTAAAAAAAAATATAATATAAAAAACATATTTATATTTATATTAATTATTTAACATATAGCAAAAAATAGCTACAAAACCATAAAAAAACAAAATAATTCATCACATTTTGAGATCTTACTTAATTACATAAAAATATCAGTTATACATTTTTTGATTAAATTTGATTTTCATTTCGTTTGATTGCACAAAATTTCAACACAAACATATGCTAAAAAGGGTGTTAAAACTTACTACAGAGTTGCATTCAATGCGTAGTATTATTTTTTATTGAAACATTTTGTGCAACTTTTGTATTAAATTTATAAATTCAATTAAAAAAAAGTAAATCGAGCAGGTAAACTGTTTGAAAACTGGAAAAAACTGAAAAAAAAGGCTGAAATTAAACAAAAACTGTTTTTTTTAATGAAAAACTGGAAAACTGTTACGCATCCTCAAAAACTGGAAAAAACAGTTAAAACTGGCAATATGGTAACACTGCTCGTAGCTTTATACGTTAAAGAGATATGAAATCTTATGATCGACTACTTTTTTAAATTTTCGAATATTTTTCATATTTGAAACGCGATATTTCAAGATCCGCTGGGATTAGCTGTCCTATATTTGGACGAGATTATAGTTATATGATGTATATCTTCTATACCAAATTTGGTTGAAATCTGAAGGGGGTGGAGGAAATCGAGTGGTTGATTTTATATGTTTTCAGTCCTTTGCCAAGTTGTTTTAACATGTTTTTTTAGCAATGGACACTTTTTTTACCTTCAAACTATTTTAAATTGTTTTTCATTTGTATTGAATGCAGTCAATGACAGTCTAAATCATGATTTGGCATTTTTATTTTTAAACTACTGCAAGTGTGACAATATTTTGTTATTCGAGCCTCTTTTTTCAACCAGTCCAAATGCATTCGTATAAGTTTTAATTGTCTGTATATTAACTTGGCTTTGTAACGATTAATTGTTTTGTATTTGTCGTTGTCATTTGTTAACTTATTATGGTTATTAACTATTTAAGTGATTTTATTTCTTACAATTTAGTTTTTAATTTTTTGTAATTTTTCTGAGTTTATACTCGATTTATATATTGTCAATTAATGGTGGCGATGGGGCCGGGGCCGTGTGTTTGTAAAATTTATAACTATAATTAGCATTATAAAGTGGTTGTACTTGATTTTGTTATGTTTTTTAATTAAATAATTTGGTTTATTTATTTTTATTAGTTTAGAAAAAAAAATGTTTTGGTTTTAAAGATAAAAAAGAGATAGCAGATAATATATTCGTATGCAACCCAGCCAGCAAATGAGGTAGAAATTAAGCTAAATGGTAAAACGGAGATCATAAATTAATATGTGGCTTTCAAAGCCAACTGCACAGCGAATAAAAAGTATATCATAGTAATCTCAAACTAACAGTATTTATTCTCTATAATATATGATATGGGAATGCTCCCTATTGTGGCCTGTTCTCTAAAGTGGAACATCGTTTTTTTTTTTTGTTTCGTGCTGTTGCATAAATATGTCAAATAAAAGTTTGCATGAGTTTCGAAAAAATATCACTTAAATTTCATTGCACTACTATTATTTTTACTTTAATTTAAAAAAATAATTAACCGTTAGCGGCCTGGGAACAAAAAAAGACGCATAAACCTTAATTTATATTATGACTACAAGAGTGTAAAGCTTTTAAATTGAAAAAAAAAAGTATAATTGATGCAAATAATTATTTTATGCAATTTGATTTATATAGGGTTAATGATTTTACTTTTGACCAAATGAGACCCACTAGGAAATTTACAGAATGAATATTTTCAGATTTTTATTAAATTTTGATATGTGATAAAGGGTACTAAAATAACGAATAAGTGCAATTCTTTATCGTGCGAATCTTACTTTTAAGATTTAAAAATTTGCGATCTAAAATGGTTTCCGGGACAGTTGGCTTGGAAAGCTTAATGTATACGAAAATACATGGTCGTGTATTAATCATTTATAGCTATATCTGATCCTGTATGTTCATATGTGACCATGTATGGTCTCTTATATGTTCATATATGTTCTGATCCAAAATTTAAGGGTATATGGCAGTGTATATGAGCACTTATGAATAAATCATGTATGAACAATTATGAACATATATGAATAATATTATGTATGAAAGTGTTTATGGTCATACATTGATTCATGGGTATATATGATTAGCTGTACCCATATATGATCATATACAGGCCCCTGTATTTAACTCAAAATTATATTATATTTGACTCAAAATTTATGTAGAAAAGAACTCTTTTAAATCTCAAAAATGTGGGGTTCACTCAGGGAACTTCTGCTTTAAAAATATGAGGTTGTTTGGGTTGTAATACAGTTTCTATATTTTTAATGTAAATGTCAGTCATTTATAGAACTGTTTTATGATTTTACATTCATTTTTACTACAATTGTTAGTCATTTTTTGAACATTAAAAAACAAATGACAATGTTAGTTGAATTTACTGAAATGTTAGCAGTCCTTTCTTTAAGGGAAGTTTCATTTGTTTTTAACTACATTTGCAGTGGTATTTACCTACAATAGTATTCTAAGTGTTTATTTGAATCGTTTTCGATTCCATAAAATATATAATATAAAAATTTATTGGATGTTGAAAGTTTTTGAAAACTATCTCTTTGTTGACCTTTCTTCCACTTGAAATAAAATTTGGTTTTACTGTTTGACATTAAAAATTTACTGTGGGAAATATCTTTATTTATTCTATGGTTTATATATTTATTAAATACAAATCAAGAAATTGTATTGCCAAAGAATTTAAGTTTTTCGCCAATTAGTTTTGAGGTTAGGAAGTGTTCCTTAAAACGTATCTAAACGGATATCTGAGAGTCTTTGATCGATTATCTAAATGTATATCTATATTTTTCAATTAATTATATTTAATCTCAGTATCAAGTCTTTATTTTACATAGAAAGATAACTCTTTTTTTCTTCAGAAAATCTTATATTTTTTCATATTAATTATATGTCATATTTATTTTTCAAGCATATCAACACTATGATAATTTAAATTTACTATGTGAACATGTTAAAACATGCATCTTTTGTTTAATTTTGTTTTTCTTTCATTAAAAAAAGTAAATAAAAAAGAAAGTGTTTTAGTAAGACGACAATGTTTGATCAGACACTCAAAATAATAAAATAGTAAAAAAAAAACAGCTGAGAAACTGCGAACAAATCAAAATAGTGATACTTGCAACAAAAGTGTACTACACAGAGAGAATTCTCTGCATGATATTAATGAATTTTCGGACATTAAAACTTTTCATTAAACTAATGCAAATTTTCATAAAATTTTAGGAAAAATACCATTTTATTTATATAAAATATCATTTACTCAATGAAGAAGATTAATTGAAAATCCAATTTCATAAAAAGTATGAAGCTTTTCATTAATTTTAACAAATTTTTCATTCACTTTGTGAAAAAAAGTTATATTTGTTTATTGAAAATATTCATTATTTTTCGTTCACTTAAATTCTCTATGTGTATTGTTTACAATTTATTATTTCCAAATTTTTGCAATATCGCTTTTTAAAGAGAAATCTTTTAAACTACGACAGAAGGAGTAAAATGGGACACTCGGACATTTTATTGAATAAATAGTCAATATTTTTAGTTAACCCTTAAATGCTCACAGTATCTTTAAAGATACAACCATTCAAAAATTTCCTACGACTTTATTTTAAGCTTAATCAAAATGAAATCTTCACTAGTGTGTTAAGAACTCTCAAGCGCTCTTTAATAAAATACATTAATACATAAATATTTAGAATCGTACCTTTTATTAACCATCAAAGTCAAAAAAATTAAAAACTTCAAAATTAATTAAAAACTCAAGAATTGAGCTTTTTATGATATCGAAAAAAGGCACATGTAATTTTAGAAAGTTTAACTAAAAGGCATTAGTGTTAGGAAAAAAAAATCATATATCTTTTTTGTTCCTAAGTCACTCCGTTTTTGTGTAACGGGCAATAAATTTTGAAAATTTTGGATTTTTGCTTATAAAAAGCGTAAAAAAAATTATTTGAAAAATCTTGGTACGCAGTTTTTTTTTTATTTAGCATTTCATATCATAAAAATGAACAAATTTTTATTTCCACTGTAACCTTAAATTTTATTAAATTTTCACTACAAAAAAATCGATTTTATTTAAATAAAATTTAACAAATTTTTATTTAAATTAAAATAATTTAATTTTAAGCTGTAAAACTATAATTTTCTCTTAATTTAGTGATTTTCATCTGTATGTCCTTTTGACTAATATTTTAATTTGAGTGTATGCAGTTTTTAGTTTTTAATAAAGAAAAAGTAAAAACTTGTGATTTTATTTTCCACATAAAAAAATGTTGCAACATTTTCTTGGCGTTTTTTTTTTTTTTTTTTTTTTTATATGTTAACAGAAAAAAAAGAAAGAAAAATAAATAATTACCTACTCTCTACAAATCTAATAGATTTGACAGACTTTATGTCTGTCATTTTGTTATGATTTTGATAAGATAATAAGATTAAACTACATATTTTATATACACTACACGAAAAAATTATAACGTACAACATTTTGTATATCCTCCACATACTGTGATGAGGGTTTATATAAGTTTATCATTCCGTTTGTAACTCATCGAAATATAGGCCAAAGACCCCATACTCATTTTTATCTAGTTATATTATATTAGATCAGAAGGCACTGTGCACCGCGAAAAATGTATATCTTTTGTGCTGCCTAAAGTTACCTACAGATTCAAGCTACCTATAAAGCCAATTATCCTATTAGGCAAAATGTTCGCGATGTCGGAAGGCGAAATGAAGCGATCACCTAGAAACCTAAGTCTCCTATCACAAAGCCTGGGACATTCGCAGAGAACATGCTCCGATGTCTCAGACACCATCCCACAAAACCTACACATGTCCGTGTCCGATTGACCCTTCTTGTGCAGATGGTATCTGAGATTACAGTGTCCAGTTAAGTACGACGCCAGGGTCCTCAAAACCCCCCTTTCAAGCGACAAGAGTCGTGTCGACCCCCTACTGGAAAAAGATATCAATCTTTTAGCCTGGCGCTGACCAGGAGAGTTTTCTCAGTAACCAGAGAATTCAGACTCTCTCTATGCCCTGAGCCTTTCCCTAACATACCCCGCAGGTATTCCACAGAATGGTTCAGGACCAATAAAGGGCCTTCGGGCCCCGGGGTTGGCAAGACAATCTGCCCTCTCGTTGCCCTCATGCCCCTCATGACCAGGAATCCACCCCAAGGTTAGAGAGTTGCCCCTACCGAGCCTATTGAAAGTCTGAATGCATTCCATGACCAACCCGGACGACACCTTATAAGCCATTAAGGCCCTCAGTGCAGCCTGACTGTCAAAAAGAATGTAGATGCGAGATCTGCGAGTTCTAGTTATATTGATTTTCCCGAAAAGTTTTGTATTAAAAATGAGTAATATCGGTCTAGCGGTTCAAAAGTTAAGAGCAGGGACAGGAACTTCATGCACTAAATAGTGTGTTTTAAGCGCATATAAATGCATGAAATATCTAAAAATATGAACTAAAAAATTATTTTTTAACATAAATAATTAAAATGATGTGTCAATTGTGCAAATCGTATGCATAGAATATATTAAACAATACAAATTAACTTTAGAATTAATTAAAGTTGCTTGAAAACATAAGAAATTAATAATTTAAAGTGCCTATCAAAATCCCAGTTTAGTGCCTGATTAAAATTACTTAAAAAATGTTCGTTTGTCAATGTTTAATCTTTATTTCTTAACATAAAATACGAGTGGATGTGATCTTTTTACAAAAAACTATGAAAAATGCAATAAAAATATGCATTTTATGCAAAATACTCAAAAATATGCACTTTTAGCAAAATATGCACTAACAAATCGATGTAATTTTTACTCAAATTCTTTGATTCGCAAAGATATTTTGTTTACCCTGTTTTCAGAATTTAGGAAAAAAGCATGTATTTTCATGAACTTCCGGTGCCTGGTTATGAGTGAAAATGTGAATGTACCTCTAAATTTCCATAAAATTTAAAATATAATTTCTTCAAATAATTCAAACCACGATGCTTTGAAATGTCGCTATGATTTTATGATTTTAGTTAGATAAAATCGACTGACAAAAACGCTTAAAATCCTTCAAAGTCACGCTTTCCTCTTAAAAAATTGATACATATAGTCGATCGTAGTTAGCCTAATTTTCATAATTTTTATATGGAATTTAGTATTTTTGCGGAAAATTGAAGCAGTTTTTTATAGCAACCCCCCAATAAGACAGATTTTAACAGATTTTCAGACCTTAATTCGGTTTTTCTGCTGATGCAGTTGCTTGTATAATTCTTGCATTAACTTACATCATATATTCGTATGATATTTCAACCTTACGCTACAAAACCTGCATTATGTTGAAGTAATTTTGTTTGTAAAAATGATTAAACTTAAAACAAATTTTTTTATACGTAAAAATTATTTTTTTAAAAATTCTGTCTTTAATTAATAAAAATTTAAATATGAAATACCGCGAATAAGTAAAGAGAAGTAGTTTTATAGTTTTAAAAATAGAAATGAACGCCTTACATATTAGGAAAACACACTTTTTATTATAAAGCCTAGATTTCGCGTGAGACGCACAAATTACTTTGTATGTTATAATTTTTTCGTGAGGTGTAGTCAAACAATTTTTTTATTTTTTGCCAGAGTTTCTCTATTTGATTTGAAATTTTTATTGCAAATTAAATAAATTGCCTTGTTAGTTTAGATATTGTAATTTGTAATTAATTTTAATGTTGCTGATTTTTTTTTGTGTCTTAAATCTGGTTTTATATCAGTCTATTTTTTTTTTTTCTTCTCACTTTCTTTAGAATATTTTATGTTTAAGCGAAAATTACCTTTTTGCATGTTTTAAGTTTAATGATCCCTTTCAAAGAGTTAGGGTATAATAAAAATAAATTACATACACTTTCTTCTACTTAGTATTTTATCATATAGTTCAATCTGAAGTTTAAGAAGAATATATTTAATAAAAAAATTTATAAATAACCCAGTAGCAAAAAAACACTAGTACAGAATGTGTTATGAACTTTTGTATTTGAACCATAAAACTAGTAAGAGTTCAACCAGCTTTCCATACAAACAACTGCAGAATTTAACATAGAGATATCAATGGGATTGGAGCCAATTGTCACCAAAACTTCTACTTTGGAACTAGTTGTAACACCAGTTTAAATTTAACCACTCAAAAAGTAAAATTAGGGAGTAAAACTGATACTTTATTACACACAGAGAAAAAAAGTGCCAACCGAATTAAAAAGTGTATATTAATGGTAACAACTTATAAATTCAGTTAATACAACGATATTTATATTAGATTTCTAATTATTATGGGTCTGACAACAAAAATTCAGTTGAATTAACCGAACTTTGTTGTGAAATCTAATGCTCAGTTTTACCAACCGACTGAAATTCGTAATGACCGAGTTTGAGTCGTAGTAGCCAAATTTCAGTTGGCAAATAGCTAAATTTTTCTCTGCGTGTATTGTTAAAAAAACAAAATTCATAGAAATACAAAATTATTTTCAAAACAACGAAAACTTTTGTAATACGTAAAAATTATATTTTATTTTACGAAGGTTTTTTGTTATTTTGACGATTTTTCGTATTCTAATGTATTATAATCAGTGTTTGACCATATAGGTACAGATCCGAAATTCTAGGCTATATAGTACCGTAACATTATAAAAAAAGTTACTTTAAAAGTCTGTTATTCAGGTTCCAGTTAAGTTGGGCCGAGTTTTTCTGTTGTTAAATCATTTATTTAGCTAAAGTTATTAGTTATCTCATTTTATCAAAAGAATAAATTTCATCCGTGTTTGAACTAATTTTTCGACAAATTTTGCCATTTAATTTAAAGCACAATTGTTTTCAAAACAGTTACTTTTTTGTGCCTCCGCTGTTAGATGGCGTTATTTTTTATTTTATACTGATAAAATGGGCTATATCTCCGAAACTAAGCGAGTAAATAGAGCAAAATGGACCAAAAGCCGTTACTGCATACCTATTTACAATAAGTATAAACTACTTATTACACTGTACAACACAAAAAAAAATTACAAGGTCCGACCTATAAACACGTGTATCGGCGTCTTGAAAGTTTACATCTGGGTTTCATTTTAGAGGGAGGTAAAGTTTCCCCCAAATGCAAATTTTGTATTGTAAATCGGTATAGAAAATCGAGTAAAGCTTACGTTTAAAGTATATGGTGTGTTCAGCAAATTTATGTAAAATGTTACGGAGAAAATGTTTGTAGAATATGTTAACGCTCTAACTCTACAAGTTAAGGGTCTTTTTTGTCCTTCTTTTAAAAAAGAGCAAAAAACACATTTAAAACAGGGATTTAAGGGGTTAAAATGTTAAAATTTTACTTTAAGTCCCTGAATACACCAAAATCAAACATTTTTGTAGAATATGTTAACCCTCTAACTCCTCAAGGTAAGGGTCTTTTTTGTCCTTCTTTTAAAAAAAGAGCAAAAAAACACCTTTAAAACAGGGATTTAAGGGGTTAAAATGTTAAAATTTTACTATAAGTCCCTGAATACAGCAAAATCAAACATTTTTGTAGAATATGTTAACCCTCTAACTCCTAAAGGTAAGGGTCTGTTTTGTCCTTCTTTTGAAAAAAAGAACAAAAAGACACATTTAAAACAGGGATTTAAGGGGTTAAAATGTTCCGCAAAAATATTCGCCGAGAAAGTTTACTATAAGTCCCTGAATACACCAAAATCTGAATACACTCAAGTCACAAAACAAATTCTGTACACAATATATGCACCGCAAATTGCCTGCTTCTGGTCAGATCCGGAAAGACCTTTTTAGCAGAAATTTTCTGTTGTCTCAGCTTTAAAATTCTGTTGAATTCTGCTGAATTCTGCTAAATTCTTAGTTAATTTAACTACAACTGTCAACTGAAAGTAAGTTCTTCTGGCATATAGGTTACCTTCGTTTAGCACACTGTTATTCTCACTTTCATTCAAAATTCTGCTGGCTCAATTTCAGGTTGAACTTTCTGTTGCCGTAGCTAATTTTTTTTTACGGGCTTGGATCATTATGATGACCCTTAAAAAGCGATTTCTCGACTTTCGTTCATTATACCCCCAGTATTTATAATTGTTTCCAAATGGAAGAAAACGATTTTTTTGGGAAACGTTAACCCATTTAGAATTTTGGTCGAAAATGGCCCATTTTTTTGAAAAAAGTATATTTTAATTAAAATAACGTTTTTTTTCAACTAGTGCTTATTTCGTGAATGGTAACACTTAGCTCATGTCTGATTTGAAAGATAATTAGTTTTATCCTTCCGCTGAACGAATATGGTTGTGTATACGCTTGAACAAGGGCGCTACGTGCCACACAGACGAAGCTACACTCGATGTTTTGCGCCCTGTTTCTGAAATTTATTTTGCAATTAACTCAAAGTATCACTTACAACATATATAAATTTCAAGTTGGGAATCAGAGGGGTTCCAAAATAAAAGGAATTTTGCGAGAAGTGTCTTTGACATTTAATATAAAACTTTGTATATTCACATAGCACCCTATGACAAATTTAAATATTTTTTGCCTCACATGGGAAAATTGATATGCATGTTAAACAGAAGACCACATGTAGTTAAATTGCGTACTACTCAGATTTTCGTTTTCACTTCTTCTGTCCTTTAAAAAGTACATTTAAAGAACAAGCCTTAAATTAAGCAAACAATTTAAATGATGCCGATATGGTTCTCAAATGAAAGATTACAATCTCTGATATTCCACAAAATTTTTGGTCGTAATATTTCAGAACCAAAAATTTAAAAAAATTTCCTTTTAAAAGTTTTATCCTTCAATATTGCTTTAAATAAGTTCTTCGAAATGAAAAGTTCGTGTAAAAGGTATGACTACACTGTAATACATACTGGAATTTCAGCAATCTAGCTATATTAGTTTAGCCATGACAAACATTTGAATTGGCCCTATAAAAACAAAGATCAAACATACAAAAGTATATTATATTAAAATTTTGTTTGTGCATTTAAATCTTTGTTTACAGTTTTTTTTAATTTGAATTCAAATGTCCTTTAGAAAGGACATGGTATGTGATAATGAAAATCTGAGTACGCAGTTTAACTACTTGTGGTCTGCTGTTTCACATGCATATCGATTTTCCCAAGTGTAGTAAAAATTATAGAAATTTTTTGTAGGGTGCTATGTGAATATACCAAATTTTATATTAAATATGAAATATACTTTCGGAAAAGAATAAGTTTATTTTTGAACCCCTCCGAAGCCCAACTTAAATTTTTTATATGTTGTGACTAAACCAGTACTAAACGCGAACTATAACATATTTTGAAAAAAGAAAATACACTCCATATTAACTAGGAGAATATAAAAAACAAGTTCAGTTAAATTTAAAAGATCTTCTTCTGAAAGGTGTGTCGAAATTTTTTAAAACCTCCCTTTAATATTCTCAAAATTATTCAGATATGAAATTCTGCCGTCATCGGATGTCATTTAACCACTTTACCCTGAAATCAATTTGATAAACTGGCAAAAACGTGTTTTGTTAAATTAATTTTAAAGATTTTTTAAAATGCCCGTAATTGGAGTTGTAATTAAAGAAAAAATAAATGAATTTAAAAAATGATAATTCGTGTTTGTGTGTCGCTCCTTTCAAGGAAATTTTATGAAAATTGTTTATTTAAAGAATTTTGTATGTATTGTTGATCTTTTAAAATTGCATTTTATTTTGAATTGTCCGGTTTGAGATCATAATTTAAATGTTACTATTATAAATAGAAAACACTAATTACACTAATATTATAAATAGAAAACACTAATTGTTAATAAATGTAAGAGAAACACGAAAAAATCTTGTGCAGATCACAACGCTAGAGGCGCAAACGTGATTTACGTTTGCGCCTCTGTGAAAAACAATTAACTAGAACATGTTGGGTTTAAATATTAGTATACATGCCGGATTCCCAATTCGTTCCCAGTAATGGTAACATTAGTAGTTGGACTGACAATTCTGTTAATTAAAAAACTGTTTTTAATCATTTATACTGAAGAATCGTACAATTTTTTCATATTTTTTATATAACACCAAATTTTTGCCAAAATGTATGGCACATTTTACGGCACTAATTTCTAATTCCAGAAAATAGAGTTTTTAGAGGCTTTTTAAAAACGGCTCAAGTGATGTTATCGCTAGAGCCGAAATATTTTAGGAGTCTTTATAGTAAAACATGTTAGTCTTTATTTTCTGGGGGATGCATCTTGAATTTTGTAAAAAAAAACCTAGAAATGGGACACTCTAAAGGTTGTTAATTGAAGTTTATGATCAGCTATTTCCATATATACATTGAAAGAAATAAATTAGTGAAATTTTTTTGCTAGAACTCCTAAAAATTTCTTAAAAATTACGTTGCAGAAACTGTTAAAATTAGCAGATTTGTATGCTAAATATTAGTAAGATAAGAATCTTTTGAATCTACAAATATTTATTTATATATTTTTATATTTGAGCTAAGTTTTAGTTAATTGAAAGTAACAAATCAATCTGCTAAAATCAGCAAAAGCAGTTTAAATATTAGTTGACAAAAAAATCATAAAAAAAATTTGAATTCGTTAACATTTTTTACAATCTACAATTATGTACTAATATTGCAGCAAAATATAAGTTAATTAAAAGTGACAATTTAATCTGCTGAAACCAGCAACAAATTTTGCTAAGATTTAGTAGCCATAAAATTGTAGAAAATGTAAAATTTTTAAATGTTTTTTTTTTAATCTTTTTAATGAGAATACGATTTACGATTTTTTAGCAAAAATTTCTGTTAATTTTAGCTAAATATACTGAGAATTTCATTCAACAAAATTTAAGGAAAATATAGCAAAACATGTTTTTAATACATATGATTTCTAACAATTGTGAATTGTTGTGGTGTTTGTCTTAGCTATCTTCTGCAATTACAATTAAATGTAAAATCGACCCCGTGTAATTGAAACTGGTTTTAAGCCCCAGCAAAAATCGACCTTACTTTAGATCAATTGGTTAGAGCCTCTGTCTAACGTGTAGTGCGAAGTGCATGTGGCAAAGAAAGCAGGTTCAAGCCACGGTCAGAATTGCATTTAATAAATAAACATTTCATATAGATGCAATCAAACAATAAAAACCATAACAAATAATTACAGTATTGTCAAAAAGGATGAAGGTTGTGTTACCAGAAACTGCGCAGTCTAATTCAATAAAAAATTTACAATGTAGTTATGATTTTTAGAAAAGTATGCTTAATCTTCTCTACCACGCCTATCTCAAACAATTGAAAAATATGTGCATATTAATTATAGTATTAATTGCACACTGTCTAAGAAGACGATGAATAAAAATTCAAAAATCCCCAATATAATATTACAGTTTTTGTTTGCTGTTTTTTGTAGCTATTTTTGCTAATTTTAGCAGATTAAATTGCTATTTTCAATTAACTAAAATTCAACTCGAATATAAATAAAATTTTATAAAGTTAACAGGTTTATTTTTGCTGTTCTAGTTTTATTAATATTTAGCAAAAACAATCTGCTAATTTTATCAGTTTTTCCTGCCACGTAATTTTTAACTAATTTTTAGAAGCCTTTTATGATAATTTTACAGGTATTTTTCTATGAGTGTTCATATACAAGACCATATATGTTAGTATAAGTTTCCAATTTTTTTCTTCGGCGCAGGCGTTTAAAAATTTGGAATAGTTTTCAAAAATTCCAAATTATTGTTACTGTTTTTTGTTTTAATTCTTAAACCTACTCTCACAACAGAAAAATAATCATTTAAATAATTTTATATTCACAAATAAAACACACCCACTTAACCATAAATGGAGTAACCAAAAATTCATTAATACTTCAAAATCGCTACAAAAACAAACATGTATTACCTTCATTAACAGTTCAGTGACAGTAATTAACCAATAAATACTACACTCATACAAATAAGTCTGTAAAAATGACAGAAAAAAACTAACACTTAAAAATTAGTTAAAATCTATTAAATTTTAGTTGAATTTTTAGTTGTTTGTATGAAAGAAAACTAAATGCTAAATTTAATGAAATAAGCAAATATTAAGATTTTTCCACAGCTTTAAATATCTATTCATAGTAGACATTATATATTATTTTGACATTTACTACTTATTTAGAAAAAATTCTTTCTTTTTTTTACTGTTTTTTAAAAAAAAACTCCTGAATATTTTTTATGATTTTATTTTTTATTAACCCATTAAGGTCATTCTTTGCCGAATCGACGACGCAAGATGTATGATCTTTACGACCTTCTGGGGTTAAAATGATTCTAAATGTGTTTCTAATACGACATGTTCGCTTAACTTGTCTATTTTATACTGGCACAATATACAAAAAAACTACTCAAATACTGACACTCAAACATCGCATTACGATCACCTCTGCTGGTGTTGATTATCAAAATAATATTTTTAGAATTTAGTAAATTCAGCAAATAAAAATTAGTTAAAAGTTTAGTATTTCATCAAGTCAAAAAATAGCAAAATTTTAAACTGAAATCTCAATTTGAACTAACAATTAGTTTAAAATTTGCAAAGTTTTATTACTAACGACTTTACTAATTTTTCTACTAACTTTTTTTCTATGAATGTAACAATAAATTGTGAAAATTTTGTAAATTTAAAATATATTAAACAAATTATTTGGTCAACAACATTTGTACAACAAAAAAAATATAAATGAAGACAATCTAATGAACAAAAAAACCTTTCACTTTCATTTAGAGTTCATGATCAAATCTATTAATTGAAAATAAAAAAAAATATATAAATACCACAACATGTGTTTGATTTACATCAAACAAATGTCGCACTTATTTCAAAGTTTACTCAACTCAAGATGATGAACGTTTGTCTATTTGAGTGTAACAAGTGTGTGTTTGTGTTGTAACTTGGAGCAACTTGTAATTGTTGCCTTGTTTAGAAAAAAATAAATAAGCCATACAAGAGTTGTTGTAAAAAAATTTAAGTAATTGATACCAAAATGTTAATAACAATTTTGTTCATGTTATTAACATTTGCGGTTAATGCACAGTAGTTCGAATTAGAGATTTTCATAAATATTTTTAACAGTTTTTTGTAGCGATCAACCCATAGTGTTGAATTTAAATTACACTGTGGATGGAACAAATTCAGGTTAGCAAAAGTTAGGTCGATTCTGAGAGTGGGGGGTGAAAATAGAGGCTAAATTAGAAGACCCGTATCGCGGCGTTTGTTTATGTTAGTTCGAATTGTTTTTTAATCGACCTTCGAACTTTGCAGTCAAATGCCGATTTTCAGCATATTGTTTATATGGTTTTTTGGCTATAACCCGTCGACTAATTAATATTTTTTCAATCTGTAAAAGCCAAATTATTGCTAGAGATCTGTCCAACAATTAAAATTTTTTAAAAAATTGATTTAGAAAGTTTTTGTGGTGCTTATGAAGCAAAATGTTGGAAAAAACAATATGGTGAAAATCGGCATTTGACTGCAAAGTTCGAAGGCCGATTAAAAAACAATTCGAACTAACATAAACAAACGCCGCGATATGGGTCTTCTAATTTAGCCTCTATTTTCACCCCTCACTCTCAGAATCGACCTAACTTTTGCTAACCTGAATTTGTTTACAGTGTTATTTGACAATAGTTTATGCCGTTTGGTACACTTATGGAAATAAACCTGAAAAAGCAACTTAAAATAATTATAATTAAAATTAAGTTGCAGAAAAAACTGCTAGAATTAGAAGATTTCCAAATAAAACTGTTAATTATATAAAATTTTAGTCATATTCGAGTTACATTTTAGCAAGGCCTTAGGCAGGAATTTATTTTGGGTGGGAGGCGGTTGTTGGTGGTTTTCGGATTTTTTTTTATGGAATTGTGCACCCAGAAAACATTTCTAGATAGTTATTAGAGTTCATTTGGAAAACGTAACTTTGTGATACTCGTATCATAATTTTTTAGAAACTTTTTGCACAATTTTCTGATTTTTTGCGACCCGTTGAAAAATAATAAAGTTTAGGTTATATAAGTTATAAAATTTTTTTATTTTTAATACAAACAATGGAAAATAAATTCTATCAGAAGAAAGTTGTTAAGCTTTAAAATTAGATTTTTTAGTCTCTTTTGAATCCTTATAACATTTTAACTGCTCATCAGGTGTGTGTGCTGCACTGATAGAATTTTCCTTTGTAGTATTAATGAATGGATTTCATTAAAATTGATTCATTGATTTAATGAATAATTTCATTAACCGAATATAAATTCATGAATATTGGTAATTTGTTCATTAAAATTTTTTATGATTTTTTCATAATTTCATAAAAAAAAATCTTTAAATAAATGAAAAATTTTCGATTTTTTTTCAATCGAAATGTAATATGCAAAAAAATTAGTTTAGTCTAATTTTTTTCTATATACGATACATAGTACATTTTGAATTAAAAAATAAACGCTGAACTAAAAAAATATCTTAAAAATAATAGTTAAATCATGTTTCATTTATATGCCTTTTTCCCTTTTACCCTTTTATCATGGATGGTTACTGATTCGATACGGATACCGGTATGGGTAACGCTATTTTTGTTTATTTCGGTAAGGGGTTTTTAGGAGTAACGATATTTCAGTTATTTCGGTAATGGTTTTTTAGCGTTAACGGTAGTTTGCTTATTTCGGTATCGTTATTTTAGCGGTAAAATTATTTTAATTATTTCAGTAACGTTATTTTAGGGATAACGGTTTTTCAGTTATTTCGGTAACTGTATTTTAAGGATAACGTTATTTTAGTTATTCAGGTAATGTCAAGGCACATCGATAATTTTTGCCCAATTATGGCCGAAATCTAGTGACTAGCTAGTTTATGATCAACCTTTGGGAAAATATGTATCTATTTACAGCGATTACTTTTTCTGATTTTGTCAGATTATTCGGTAAGAGTACTCGTATATTAAGGATACCGCTACTAAAATTATTCCGGTAACGCTATTTTAGCGATAACGGTATTTTATAGATGTTAGTATTTTATTTATATCGCTAACGATTTTTACGCATAACTGTATTTCACTTATTTCGGTAACAGTATTTTAGGGATAACGATAGGCAGTAGAAAGGAATATTTCTAATACATGAGGTAGCAGAAATGCTTACATTAAATGTTTTTTACTAAATGTTTCAGAAGTAATTTGATTTTTTCAGGTATAAAAGTTTTATTTTTTCCAGAATCCGGCGAGAAACCTCAAATTTGTACAGTTTTTTTCCCGCGTTTCAAATGACAGTTTTTAACTTTCCGTTATTTTTGCAATCGCAAATCCCACAAAATTAGAGCGTTTTATTGCTAAATGGATTAGAGTTGAAAGTCTTTTTTTATTAATAATTTTGCAAGACTAAAAGCCCGGCTAAAAAAAATTTTAAAACGGATAAGAATTTCGACAGCTTTTTAATCAATAAAAAATCTCATAATTCTGTAAAAAAAAGTACCTGCCCCCTGGCTACGGCAGCAATTTACTCTGCTAAGGTAAAGGTTGTTTTTTATAGAGGTATATAATTTTGAAATGGAATAAAACAAAGATGAATTTTTTAAATTGACATGAAATTTACTTTATTCGAAAGATAGTCTTCTGGCATTATAATTTAAATATGACTTCTGTCATATGACAGACACGGCTGTCTCGGACGTAGTCAAATCTGTAGGGCCAATTTTCTATGACTTTTTCCAACATTTGTTGGAAATAACGTATAATGCCAATAACGCGGCGAATGTTGTCCTCCACGCGGTCAATCGTTTTGGGCTTATCGGCTTAGACTATCAACTTCACATATCCCCACAGAAAATAAATCAAATGTGGCACGAGCTGTGTGACATGTTGCGCCGTCTTGTTGAAACCAAAGCTCCTGCACATCATGGATGTTCAATTGATGAACGAAAAAGTCAGTAATCATGGCTCTATATCGGTCACCATTGACTGTAACGTTCTGACCAGCATCTTTTTAAAGAAGTACGGAGTAATGATTTCACAATAAAGCACACCAAACAGTCAGTTATTCTGGATGTAACGGTGTCTCAACATAGTTAATCGAATTAATTGCTCTGATGGACGATTATGTTGACCGTAAAATGGACGTAGTGCGCGATACGTATTTCGAACAGAACTATGATTTTCAAAATAAATTTGCGCAATTTTGGATGCGTTTTCAGGCGTCAGTCTATTCATGTTTAAATGCCAAACCAAACTAAACATAAATCACTTGACAGCTGACAAAATGGCCGCCTGTTAAAAAAGTGTAGCCAACTTAAAGTTGTATACCTGTATAAAAAAACACCCTTTATTAGTGTATTGAAAATAAACCAAATTTATTAAGGGGCTCGAAAGTTTCTGATGAAAAGAGCTTAAACATTTTTTAAAACGGTAATATTTTTCAATAAACTACAATTCTGAAATGACCAAAATTAATTCATTACATGTATCATAAAGGGCTCCTTCCCACCTTTTTTTATTTTAAAACTAAACTTTGGAATTATCATTAAAAATTAAATATTTTTTTTTGTAAAATTTTCATATAATTTATCAAATATTTATTTATAACCACAGCTGTCTGCACATTTGGGTTATTTACGAAATTAACCAAGTGTTAAAATAAATAATGAATTAAAAAATTTATAAAAAAATCTTTCTTTCAATTCAAAGAAACGCATTTAACCCTCTAACCGGCAAGCCCGCCTCCAGGCGGGGTATTTTAAAGTTACCATAAGTACTCCAAATGAGTGATTTATAATAATAATGTAATCAATTTTGATAGAAAACCAAATTTACAAAATATGTTGTGAAGCTGTTTTTTGTATGGCACGGTTCGAACGCGTTAAAGTTCAAATTTCATAAAATGTTACTATTACAAATAGAAAACCCACAAGATTTTTTTCATATTCTCTTTCTTACATTTATAAACAATAAGTGTTTTCTATTTGTAATACTAACATTTTAACTCTTTGACTACACTTGTAGTCCACATTGTACACATTTTTAAAAAATATAAAAAAATTGATTATGCAAATAGACTTTATATTTTTGTTTAAATATGTTCATTAGGATATTGGTAGAATATAGTCTCGATATTTGCTAACAAAGTCGGATTTTTTTAATCAGCCTTTAGTTTAGCTCCAAAAATGGGAGTTTGGTGTATCTCCTAAACTAGCAAAGCCATAAACAAAAACAAAACATTTTGGGATAATCTAATGTTTTAGTGGATATTTGGACTCCTTTTTTGTAGGGCAGGAGGGGGAAGAGGTCATGCATGTCAACCCTTTACTTTCTAATTTAAGGATCCCAAACAAGAATCTGATGTCCAAATAGAAATATATCCATAAATAAAAAGTCGGTTGTGAAAGGGTTAATTATGACCTCAAGCCTGACAATTCAAAATGAAATGCAATTTCAAATGATCGGCAATACACACGAAATTCTCAATTTC
Organism: Delia radicum; assembly: GCA_021234595.1. NCBI lineage: Eukaryota > Metazoa > Arthropoda > Insecta > Diptera > Anthomyiidae > Delia > Delia radicum. Next base: position 115,568,262 of record CM037855.1, on the reverse strand, counting down.
GTAAAATTTCAAAAAATTAATCTTTGCAATAAACACAATTTTAAAAATTTTTTAAAATACATATATGTTGTCTTTAAACCGTGGATACTAAACACAGAGTAAGATTGAAGCTTAGACTTTTAAAAAAATCTCAAATTTTAGTACACAGGATTCCAAAAGGATACCTGTAAAGGACATCGTCTTAACTTGAAAACGTATGGACCCATTTCTATAAAATTTGGCAGAAAGATTATATTAAGTATAATTAGCAAGGCCTTTAAGTTTAATCAATATATGTTGAAGTTAAGGTGTGGTTTCGCTCAATTTCGCGTTTTTCGAAAAACGAAAATCGCCATATATTCCTTACTAAAAGCATAAAAAGGGCACTTTTTGGACTGTAGTAATATCTTAATAAGAGGAATAATTTATGCCTAAAGATATTTATTTTTATGAATTAGCTTTTGATATTCGCTCTTAACCTATTTTGGTCCATATAGGCAAAGCAAAAAATGTTGGTAGAAGAGCATATTGTTTATTTTTGTGACGAACAAGTGGTATAAATTTCATTGCAAAAAAAAAACTTAGCCCGGTTTGAGGGTTAACTGTTGAATGCAATTCACCAAAACTATAGTGATGATGATGTTACTCAATCATAGCATTAGTTAAGCACGTACCAACTATTCAAGATAAATATATTTTTCTTTTATCTAAAGAAAATTTAATTAAATAAATAAGAAATAATTTTCAAGAAAACACAACACATAAAATGCATTAGAGATAATTAAAAATAAATTTAATAATGCATGGCACTTTTATTTATTAAACAATAGAGAAAAAAAAAAACAATAAGAAGACTTAGAGTCTGTAAAAAAAAAATGCAACTCTACACAAAAATTATATTTCTGGACGAAAAAAAACTAAAAATGTTCAGTAAACGAAAGATACTTTTCTCCACAAAGTGAACGAAAAATTTTGTTAGGAATAATGAAAAGCTTCATACTTTTTAAGAACCTAGCTTTTTACAAAACTTCTTTATTAAGTGTATGAGACTTTTAATAAATCAAATGATATTTTGCATAAAATTTTATGAAAATTTGCATTAACAAAATGAAAATTATAAAATTTTTTACAGTGAAACTTCATGCAAATGAAATGAAACTTTATGCAAAAATTTTGTCAGTGTATATTGTCTTTAAAAGGGTGGATTGTGAAATTCAAATTTGACGAATATTAACAAAGGAGATGTTTAAATGCATGACAGAGACAGAATTTTTTACAACCCGCGTAAAATCGTTCATATACAAGTATATCTTGTTTAATATAAAGGGTCCGCCATCTAACGTTTTTTTTTCAACTAGTGCTTATTTCGTGAATGGTAACACTTAGCTCATGTCTGATTTGACAGATAATTAGTTTTATCCTTCCGCTGAACGAATATGGTTGTGTATACGCTTGAACAACGCTGGGAAATATTGCGACATTACTTTGAAAATCATGGTAATGTTGCAGAATGTGTGCGATGTTTTGCGCCCTGTTTTTGAAGATCGCATTATCAGCCGCAGAGCTGATGTCGTTTGGCCACCTTGGAGCTGCGACACCGTTGGACTATTATTTGTGGGGTGCCGTCAAAGATAAGTGTTACGGCAACAAGCCAGAGACTATTGACGCTTTAAAGGACAATATTCGTGAAGCCATTGGTGAAATACAGTTGAACACAATCGATAATGTGCTTAAAAATTGGACCGATCGTGTAGGCTACTGTATGGCCAGCCGAGGCAGCCATTTGAATGAAATTATTTTCCATTATTAACCGGAAGGATTGAACTTTCAAATAAAAAAAGAAATTTGAGAAAATATTCAGAAGTTTTTTTTTTATAGCATGTTAAAAAAAAAAAAGTTATTTGGCGGACCCTTTATTATGTAGCTTAATAAGGATATATGTGATAACATATATGATCAAATGTAATTTTTATCTTAGAGTTTGTTTTTCTAAAATTTTTGATATGGTTCCATACGTATTAATATCTTAATATATATCGATTGATATTGCCGTAGATGTTTCATATATTAATTAGAGTGATTTCAAATCTAATACTATATCGCTAAATACAATGTTACGTATAATAATATATGGTATTATATTTACATTTTGTTTTACATCGAATCCGAAGTGTTGAAATTTGTAAAAATTTAAAATTGCCTTATTTCGTTGTTGGTTTTTTTTGTTTTTTTTTTTTTTGATATTTCAAGTGTTCAATCATGCTTCTAAGCGATATAACATATTATATTATGCAACATATTCTGCTAAATTTATCAATTTACGAAATATAACTTGATTTTTGTACACTTAACAGTTTTATTTTCGCTGTTCTTACCTAACTTGTATTTAGCAAAATAATATGCAAATTATAGCAGTTTTTTCCGCAACGTTACTTTTGAATAATTTTTAAAAGTTTTTCTGCTAATTTTACAGTTTTATAAGTGTAATAAATCTAGACTACCTAAATTTCCTGATAATAAAAACTTCGAGTGCTAATTGTCAAAGCCGCACTAATATTAGAAAAACTAGTAAAAAAATTATTGTCAATTGACTTGCAGAAGATATTGCTAAAATTACACACCAAAAATGTTTTCTCTTCTAATTTGGCATTTTCATGGATGAATTTAACATTTGTCTTGTCATAGGAGGGAATTACTCCAAATATAATTCTTTGAAAGTTTTTCTGCCTAAACAACTTTTTGGCAGTTATTTAGGCATAAAATATTTCTAGGAAGCTCTTTTGCATTAAAATAAATTCCTTCCTACACATACAAAATTATGTTGATTTCAATCTTACGTTCAATTAAAAGTTAAATTACATGTATTAAATGTTTAATTAAAAATGAATTTAGTGCAACGAAATTTCTAGTTTTTATAATGACAACAAAGAAAAAAATGCCAAAATTTAAAAAAATCATCAAAATAAAAAAAATTCCATTATATAAAAAATTGGCCTATAATTAAAAAAATCTCCAAAAACTAAAACACAGAAAAAATCGCCGAAATTAAAAAAATTACAAAAATTAAAATATTTCCGAGATATAGACGTTTTAAATATTATTAAGTCATAGTAACGATATTTCAGTTTTGAGGATTTTTTTAAATTTAAGCGATTTTCCCCAATTTTTTGCGATTTTTTGCATTTTTTAATTAAGTTTTTAATAGTGTCTATCTAAATATGTGTTTGAAATTAAAAACAAAATTCAATTAAATTGTAAAAAGATATTATTAAAACCTTAATTGAAAATAAAATCAATTAAATTGTTACAAATTATATTAATTGATAATACAATTTCCTTAATAGGACCGAATTTAATTAAACTTTTAATTGAATCTACAAATATTTTAATTGAAACTAGGGTTTTGTTTTTTTTGTGTATGACAAGCCATTGTTAAATTCATCTATGGAAATGTTCGGAAATGTTCATTCCTTGGCAGAACAGTTTTTGCTGGGTACCTAAACATTAATCAAATAAGAACACCAACAATAAATATTTTAAATATGCAACATTTTAGTTATATTTGAGTTAAATTTTAGTTAATTAAAAGTTACAATCTGCTAAAGCAACAAAATAATTTGCTAAATATTAGTAGACGAAAAAATCACAAACAAATTTTAAATTTACACGTTTTTTGTAAATTTTTTTTATTCAAATAAAAATCTGGCCTTTTAAAAGCAGCAGTGTACAACTTTTTAGTTTAATTTCTGTGGATTTTAGCAAAATATACTGGTATTTGCATTCAACAAAATTTGAGGTAATATTATCTAGAATTCGTCTAGAAAACAAATTTTAAAATATTGTAAATTGAACGGTTTTATATTTGCTGTTCTTATTTTACTAATAATTAGAAAACAAATTACTAATTTTAGTAGTTCTTTGTGCAATTTCATTTATAACAAATTTGTAATTGGTTTTTCTGCTATTTTTCATTTATAACAAATTTTTAGTTGCCTTTTCTGCTATTTTTTCAAAATTTAACATTGTTGCAGATAGCTCAATTTAATTTTGCAAAAAAAGACTGTGTTAGAATGATCTTTTGAATTTGAAATTTATACCATAGATGACGGCTACGCCAGTGAATATTTTTGCATAAAAACGTCATTTTCTAAAAAAAAAATAGTTAGCTCCGTTTGAATATAAGACAACGATATAGATTACTCGTAAAAGTTCAAACTATCGGAATGTGAAATAAAAAAAAACACAAAATAAAAAATTCTAAAGAGACCAATTAACCCCCTAACCGGAACGCCCGCCTCCAGGCGGGGTATTTTAAATTGGCTATAAGTGCGCCAAATGAGAGTTTTATAATAAGAATTAAGCTAATTCGATAGAAAACTAAATTTACAAAATATTTATCGTAAAATGAAGACAATGTTCAAAACATATTTGTGTTGACTAAAAACCGTTGATACTTAACACATAGTAAGAATTTAAAATAAACAAAAAGCTCTTATTCTGGGCCAAGGACATACAGCAACCCAAAAGGATACATGTAAAGGATATCGTATTCATTTGAAAACATATGGACGGGTTTTTATGAAATTTTGGCAGAGAGATAGAGTATATTAAGTAGTGTTAGCAAAGCCTTTTGAATTTGTTGAAGTTTACGTGGGTTTTCGCTCAATTTCGCGTTTTTCGAAAAATTAAAATCGCCATATCTTCTTAAGTAAAAGCGCAAAAATGGAGGAATAATTTATATCTAGACTTACTAATTTGTATGTATTACATTTTGAGATTCGATCTAAACCTATTTTCAATAGAATATATTGTCTATTTTTCGTGACGAATAAGTGGTATAAATTTCATTGAAAAAAAGCTTAGGCCGGTTTGAGGATTAAAACCCTTAAATATTAAAGCAAATTAGAATTCGTGTATTAGAGGGTTAATCTAGATTCGAATGTTTAAATATCAGAAATGTTATTTTATAGTTTTGTTTTCAATAGTGTAGTTTAAGTGCACAACAAATAATCATTTATCTATAATTGCCACCAAAAACATACAAAAATATTACAACATCATTGTTAAATTTATTTTTTTTTTTGCAAAAGTTACAATTTTGTTGTAAAAAATATAAAAAATAAAAAACAAAAAACAGTATGTTACTTTTTGGCGTCTAAATTTATCAACAACGAATTCAATATTTCAGGGGGCCTAATTAGGAAGGGCATACTTCATTTAGGAACTTTCATAGTTTACGCCACAGACTACACAGACAGGTTATCAATGACATATCCCAAAAAATAATCTTGAACCGTATGGGTTTGTTTACATTATAGTGATTTACGGAGTGAAATAGAAATAAAAAAAAATTGTTTTGTATATATGTATCACTTTCTGTATAGCACTATAATTATGATATTTCATTTTATTTATTTTCTTGCCATCGTTTTGAATTCATTAGCTGATTCCTGTCTGTGTACGAGGGCGGATCAATAAGTCCGTGACTTTTCGAACTTCCCTCGTAGTTATATGAAATTCAACACAACTCCCCTCAAGTACCACCTGTTAATAGACTACTGTCAAATTTTGAGCAAGTTCCGTCATTTACATACAACCTCGTGGATTTTTTTAAAAATGGAAAAAAGTGAATTTCGAGTGCTCATTAAATTAAACATTATTTTTTGCGAAAAAATAAACCGTCAATCAAACCAAGGAAAAGCTTGATAAATACTATGGGGACTCTGTACCATCGATTGCAATGGTAAAAAAGTGGTTTACTGACCTTCGTTGTGGTAGCGCAAGTACAAATGACACTGAACGTTATGGACGGCCAATTGAGGTCAATACACCCGAAAATGTCGAAAAAATCCACGATATGGTGTTGGCCGATCAAAGAGTAAAAGTGAGTTGTTGATGTCATTGGCATTTCATATGGCAGTGTGGTTTCGATTTTAAATGATCAGTTGGGTTTTAGAAAGCTGTCTGCAAGATGGGTGCCGCGTTTGCTGTCAATTGACCATAAACGTAATTGTGTGACATTGGAGTTGTTTAACCGCAATTCGAATGAGTTTATGCAGCGTTTTGTAACTGTGGATGAAACATGGATCCATTAAAACACTCCGGAGACCAAACAGCAGTCTAAACAATGGGTTTCTCAGGCTGAACCGGCTCCGAAAAAGGCCAATTTAAGTTTGTCGGCCAATTAGGTGATGGCAACAGTTTTTTGGGATGCACGCAGGAAAATCCACATCGAATACCTTCAAAAGAGAACAACAATAAACGGCGACTATTAGGCCAACTTATTGGACCGATTTAACGAGGATTTAAAAAAAAAAACGACGGCCAAGAAAAAATTTCTTTTTCATCAAGATAATGCATGGGTGCACACGTGCGCAGTTTCAATGGCAAAATTCCATGAATTCGGCTACGAATTAGTACCTAATCCGCCATATTCTCCGGATTTAGCCCCCAGTGACTATTTCCAAACCTAAAGAAATGGCTCGGTGGAAAGAAATTTAGCTCCAACGATAAAATTATTGATCAAACAAATGCCTATTTTATGGACCTCGAAAAATCCTATTTTTTGGAAGAGATACAAAAATTGGAGAAACGTTGGACAAAGTGTATTGAGCTTAAACGAGATTATTTTGAAAAATATTGTTTTTCTTTGCAAAAAAAAAAACTGTGTTTCATTCAAAAAGTCACGGACTTATTAATCCGCCCTCGTAGTTTGTGGTATACGCTTTATTCCGTTCGAAACTCAACAAAATTGAGACCCTTTAACAATTCGAGTCGATCTTACACAATCCGTCTATGATGTTGACGCCTCAAAAATCTTTGAAAATGGTGAATTTCTACTTAATCTCTTGGTACTTATCGTGCACTGAGAAAATTCTCTGCATGATATTAATAAAATTTTAAATAGAAGCAATGAAATTGCACTGAAACTTATTCATTGAAAAATTTCATTAAGCTAATGCAAGTTTTCATACACTTTTATGAAAAGGTTCATTTTTTTTATTAAAATTTGTATTTCCCCAATTAAGAAGTTTCATTAAAAAACAAGTTTTATAAAAATTATTAAGCTTTTCATTAGTTTTAAAAATTTTTTCGTTCGTTTTGTAAAGGAAACTTTTCATTAATTTACAGAAAATTTACATTATTTTTCGTCCACTAAAATTCTCTATGTGTACTTGTCCAGGGCATCAATTATGTATCTTTTTTACGACACACGACAATGAAATGACACCTGGATCATTATCGTTTCGGGGCTGTTAAAACAAAAGTGATTTAGATGTCATTTCATTGTCGTGTGTGGTAAAAAGATACATAATTGATACACAGGGCCTTTGCTTTACTAAATCCGTCGCTGATTAATGTTTATAAAATATGAACAATAAGAACACCTAACAATAAATCATACCACGAAAAAACATAATCAAACTTAACTATAATTGCGATAATTAACAATGGCGCGGTATATTGCTTGGACAAGTTGAATTACAAATGTTGAAAACTTTATACAATATGAAAACAACAAAAATAATTTATAAGCTTAAATAAATTAGAAACGCTTAGGTATTAATAACACTAACAAAACAAACGCTAAAAACTCAGTACTGTGAACGGAAATGCAACATTGCACTATTAAGATATTGTAGCTACTTCTACTGCTGCTGTTGGAAGTAATAACTACACCATTTCAAAATTTTCGATATCTTTTCAAAAATTCAGTATATAATTTTAAAAGTATTTAAACTTAACTCACACAGCAAAAAAAGGGCTTCAACTCATTGCCAAACTATTTACTCGCAACCTTACTTTTCAAAATGTAATTTAACGAAATATCGTTTCTGACTATTTAACTCTTTCCTACCGGCTATGCCGTTAAGTCAAAAAATATAATTTTTTTTTATTATTACGTATACACATTATAAATGAAACTAATTATTGATTTTTAAAATTTTTTATTTGGACTCTTAGTAGTGCTTTTAGGACCTAGATTTATAAGTACCGTCAGTCTATAGGACCTAGATTTATAAGTACCATCAGTCTATTAATGTCACAGATGAAAAAATAAAATAAAGGCATTATTTAAAAAAACGCTAATTATTTGCCTCATGATATTCAGCAAAACAGTTTTTCTTTTCGTTCAGGCATGAAAAGAAGTCTATTTTGCGCCTTTTATTACAAGGACTTGAAACATTGTTTTTTGGCTTTCGTTTTTTCTTACCCACATCTTTCATAGACATTAAACCTTGGGCTACTGATCTTCTAAAATCTTTGACTGCAGATTTTTCAATTATAAGTCCATGTACAATATATGCATTTACAGAAGCGATATGAAGCACACCCCAAAATATCCTATGGCACCATTTAGGCGATTTACGGTCAACGCAATAGAGTGCTCTTAATCGATCAGCGGTGTCAACACTTACCATATATGCGTTATAATCCTTTACAGACCTAGGACAAGTAATCGTAGACTTGGTTCCATTCCTCTGCTTTCGTAAAACAGTAGTTTCTTCACTGCCATGAAAATTTGAAACAAAATTAACTATTTTGTTATCTTTCCACTTCCAGTAGCCAATATTCAAATCTGAAAATCTGTGATCATACTCTCCTCTTTTTAACTCTTTAACTTTTCGAGTAAAGAAAGAGAGGAGAAGAAATTGTCAAAGTATTTAACTTTTTCTTTTCCCTATTCTTGTTCAGTCAACTCCATACTACTCTTTCCCCTAAAGTATATTCAGAAAAATTTGCGCTGATTTTATCGTCTTTTCCCTGGTATATAATAATTTTTTTTTTATAAAACCTCTCTGATCAGCTAAGCACCATAGCTTGTACCTTCTTTTTATGGGTTTCATGCGCAGATATTGTTTGAGTACAGACCTACCCTTAAATTTTATCATAGATTCATCTACATCCTCGATCCATAATGCTTCTATTAGATCAATATTTTTAGAAATATCCATCTAAAAAGCAAAAATTGCAAAAATATACATATAAAAAAACAGAGCTTAAATTCACTGTCGGTACTTGTAAGTCCCTAACGGTTTTTGCAGATTTTATGCACATAAAATGTATAAAATACCTTTATAACAATATAAACAGTTTACAACAGGTTGTAAACTTACTATATATAAAAAATAATATTACTTGCCTTGTAAAATCTATATATATATTGCAATGAAAAATGGTATTTTTTTTTTAACAATTCACCTCCAAGTTCCAAGTTCAATGTGATACTAAATGGCAATTTTTAACTTTTTTCAAGAGAATATTTTTTGTTAGACAGATGAATTGTTTTAGAAGAGATATTGAAGCAGAGCGTAAGCTGCTGCGATCTCATATTTATTAAATTTACCGTTACAATTAATTGGTACGAATTAGTACCGTCAGATAGGAAAGGGTTAACGCTTTGAAACTGTACTGTTTGTTTGTACGAATAATTTGTGCTCTAAAAATATATAAAATTATGATTGTTATCAAAGCATTTCAACTTATTTAATTAAAATTTGAAATATTAATATTTTAAGGCAGCATCGCCATTTAAGGGGTTAAAAATTTACAATGAGTCATAAATGATATTAGTTTATGATCCTGTAACTAAAAATATCACCATCAAATACTAAAAAATGACTCAGAAAATTAATAATTTTATATTATATGAGTCACATAAGAACACTCAAAAAGGGGTTTTTTTTCAACAAGCTAAAAAACAACATTGAATCATTTAACGGACACGTAACGGATCCACTTGAGATTTTTCAACCAAGTTTTGCAGATACATGAAAATCTTTTTGCTTTGAACATTCCTCTACACAGAGAATTTCTTAGACGAGTTTTAATGAAAAATGATCACTAAACAAATGAAGTTTTCTTCACAATATGAATAAAAAATTTCTTAAACTTTATGAACAAGCTTCATAGTTTTGATGAAACTATCTGTTATGAAACTTTTTCATTAGTCGCATGAAATTTTCAATAAATAAAATGAAATTTATTAAATTTTAATGAAAGTTTAAATATACGAATTCCAGTAACATTTCATAGATCTAATGCAAATATTAATTGATATCATGCAGATAATTCTCTCAGTGTAGTAAAAACATTGGCAACAAACATTTTGACCGGATATGTACATTAGAGCGGCATTTTTTTTTGTATGAAGAAAAACTTTTTGTGAAAAATGTCAATTTATTGTTCAGAATATTGTAGTATTAGGTCTAAAAGTTATTTTACTCAAATTTGAGCTTTAACCCGTTGCACCCCGCTATTAAAGTTTTCGATATTTGAAAATTTTTCTTAAATGTTTAATTTAATTTGGCATGCTGTAATGTATCGTTAAGCCATTTAACAATCAGTATTAGAAAACATTATTTCGGTATCTTCCTGAGAAAGTGTATTCTAAATATTTATCTCAATTTTGAATCATTAGAAAGCGCCACACGCTTCAAAAAGTACCAAAATAGGCAATTATGGCAACTTTAACCGCAGTTTTTCAAATTTCACATATCGGCATTCAAACCAACGAAGATTGTCGAGGTGTGATATTTTTGTGTTTAGAATTTTTTAAAAGTTTTCATATGGCTACCTGGCAATATTTTTATAAGTGTAGTGGCGGTTCAACGAAAACTGTCAAACAAAATTAGAAAATTTTGGCATATACAAATTTGTCACTAAACAAATGAAATTAAATTTTTACTGAGGCTTGCTATACTCAAAAAATAAGTTAGCAGAAAAGTTAGTAAAACGTCTTTTAAATAAAGTATATTATTTTTCAGCTAAATTTTTTGCTGAAATTGTGTTTTCAGCTAAAATTTTAGTTGTACTTATTCAGCACTCAACTGTTTTGAACTAATGTTTTACTAATATTTTACTAATGTTTTACTAATATTTTACTAATGTTTTACTAAATTATTTTGCTAAAAAAAAAACACATTAATAGTGTGAACGACACACGCAGACTGAAGTAGATGTAACGGCATCTCAAGATGTAGTAGAGACGAGGAAAATGATACTAAAAAGTACATCTCTTGTAAGATATACACTATTGGACAATTTTATTACTCTTGTGTTTCGTGAAGAAAAAATTATTGAAAATAGCATTGAATATTAAAAATATGACTAAATTTATTTAATTTATACACAATACGATACAAAAAACTACAAATCATATATATTTGACTTTAGATTTCTCTAAATGCGAACCAAAAATGAGAAAGGTATAGAAATTTGTTGGACAAAACGAAGTACAAATTTTATAAATTGTTTTTAAAATTAAAATTTTTCTTCCCTAAATTATTTTAAAAGGATTTCCAATAATTTTTAAGTATTTATCAGTTCAACTCTCATCGTAAGAACCGTTTCTGCAGACGAAAATTGCCCCCAAGCCATATAACTTATTGCAGAATGCTTGCTGAAGATTTAGTATTAACATAATACAAAGATTTAATGAATGAAAAAAATCATTATTTTTACTTTTAATAGTTGGAATTTGTTTAAAATCAACAAAACCGCTTTCAATAAAACAAAATCATAGTCGTATAAGTTCCATTAAGAATGTATTCCTCTAAGGCCACATGTGCTAATAATTGTTATGCAGGAAGTAGTATTATTCGGGTGCCATTTTCGCCTGCAGTAGCGGAGCTTCCGGTGAGAGTTAACTTAAAAATAAAAGGTAATCATTTTAAAATCATTTGAAACAGAAACTTTGCCAATTCGGTTGAGAAAATGTGCTCAAACGTTCTAAACCTTCAACAGGGTACTGGCCGCTGCCTCATGAAAATCACTATTTTAAGGATAAACACAAATTTTAAACTGGATTTTTTTAGCTCGGATCACGTACGTAATAATAATTCAACATGTTTCTGTCATTGTTGATGTTAAAATTCCCATATAATATAGGCCAAGGATCAAGAATGCTTTCGATATGATAAACTCCAAACAAAAGGCAATAGCCACAAATATTTTTAAAACATGATTTTATATGTTCCATAAATACTTGTAGAAGTCATATTTAATACAAAATATGTGAGAAAACACCAAAACAGTATTAACTTTTAACTTATTTTATGTTTTTAAATACAATTTATAAAATTTGCACTTTACTTTGTCCAACAAAATTCTGAAGCTTCTTTATTTTTGGTTGGCATGAAGACAAATATAAAATCAAATATATATAATTTGTAGTTTTTGTACAGAATTGTGTATAAAATAAATTTAGTCATATTTTTACTATCCAATACTATTTTCAATAGTATTTTTTTCCGAAACACAGCAATAATAAAATTGCACTTTATTTTGTACAATAGTGGATAAAAAAATCAAAAATGGATGATTTTTGTAACTGTTTTTCATGCATAAAGCTAAAGGACGCCAACAATGTGTATACATATAAATTGTATAACTTAAATTTTTTGTTGTCTCCGGCTTGTCAAAGCAATTGTCTATTAATTAAATTAAAAACAAAATAAAATTTTTAAATTCAATAATTTAGACAGACTAAAGCGAAAGACATTGATACATAACTTAGGTAATTTTTTTATGTTTCCTTTAGCTTATTGCAAAAAATGCTTGTGTGTGTCATATTTCTGCATTTGTCTTCTTTTAAAAGATTGCCATTGATGTAAGTAGTTGAAAGATAATTTTGTTTATGTTACACATAATTATTTCTATATACGAGTATTTTAAGATATTAAATCAATTAATATCGTCAATGTGAGAGTAAATTATTTTAAAAATAAACGCAAACAATTGTTAAAGATTTTCAGCAAATAAACTAAAGTATAATTATACTACAAACACTTTGAGTTTTTTTCAATCTACTACAATAAAACTCTCTTAAAACGAACTCGGTTAAGACGAACCCTCGGTTAATACGAACTAATTTAAAAGTCCCGACGTTTTGGCAACAATTTTCATATAAAATACATCTTTTAATACGAACTCGGTTATTACGAACTGTTTTAAGCAGTCCCAAAAACTCGTTTTCATACAAATTACCATGTTTAGTACACTCTTTATCCGTTTAATGGGATAGACCTAATATGAATTTCATATCCGTGGTTGACTTTCTAGATATAGATGTTAATGTTTTGACGTCACATACTTTATCAGGTGAAGAAATATTGGAAATTGTTAATCCTGCCGATGTTGAAAATTTGTCAAATGATATATTCGAACAAAATCGTGTGTCGAATAAGCTGACAATCATATTTTGGTAATAGAAAAACTTTTAACGTATGAAATCGTTAATTCAGTCATTCAGAAAAAAATAACAGATTTTTTTTTTTTTTAAATGAAGAATTTTAATTGAATTTTTAAATGTGAATGCATGAAATGATAATTTTATTTTTTATTTATGTAAAAATCTTGTTTTTGTTTTAATAAATACATATTTTTTATCGTTTAAAAAAAAAACCGCTTATTACGAACCTCGCTTAAGACGAACTAATTTTTTTGGTCCCTCGGAGTTCGTCTTAACCGGGTTTTACTGTAATAATCAGCAAAAATTTGATCAACTTTTAGCAATGATTTTTTTAATTTTCAATCAGCTTTTGCTGAGTCTACTAATTTTTGCTGGCATTACCAATTTTTTTTCAACCACCCCCTAAATTTTGCCAGACTCAGCAAAATTTGTTGCTGACTTTACTAATTTCTTTTTTGAGTGTAGAATATCTTAATGTATATGACTCTCAATACATTCAAACTTCATTACCCTTTTTAGGGAACTGATCACGAATTTACAAAATGTATAATGAAAAATCTCATTCTGAAACAAAATAAACCTTTAATTATAATTTTAATGCACTCGGATTTTTGGAAAATTTAACATTTCCTTTATTGCACTTGGAAATGGTGTGGTAATATTATATCTAAATTATAGTTAACTTAGAAGTTAGTAAACTAACTGACTGACCCACATTGAAAAGCAATTAATAAAAGTGTTTAAAATAGTATTTGACACACTTTGTGCTTAATCTAAATTGTTACACATTTAGTTTATTTTTACAATATTTTATAATTATAGTAGTACATGAATGTACAAAGTAGTTTATAGTAGTACATAGTAACTCACTTAGTATTTTGTAATCATATGATCTGTTACAAATTATAATTGTAATATAAAATTGAAAAATTATATAATTTTGAAGTCATTATAACAATTTTTTTTAATAATATTATTTATTTTATTTCTCATTACAGATCTATTTTATTTGTATGCCTTCCTTACTGCGCTAGTTCGCTTATCAAACGCCGTCTCTGTACATTATGTCAACTTTATTATCCATATTTATTGTTATCAACTAAAATAACAACAATTAAAAAAAAAAAAAAAATACAGAAGAAAATGCTTCATTAGCGTTTTATTTGCAAGACAAAACAGTCTTGTTTTTTTCAAACTTTTTCTGTACATTAATTTTGTGCTATTTTTATATCTTCCGGAATATCTTTTTTTGATTATTCCCAGTTTTTTTTTCTAATTTTTTGTCTATTAAACCAAGTGATATTGTCGTCGTAATTAATCATCATTATTTTCATCATGCCATATTTTCCAAATATCAGTAAAACTAGCAATAAAATGAGCAGTAATACCTCATTGGATAATACATCAGATCAGGATTATAGTGAATTTTTAAGTGAATATTTATTGCAAACACATTCGCCCCATAATGAACCGGAAATACAATATGAAGGTATGTTGGTTGAAATGATTTTGGATGTGATTAATGGAAAAATAATGTAACCAATTTTTTCTATTTTTGTTTTTTTTTTTTTGTTTTGTTGTTGCAGAAGGTGAATTAGAAGCCGAATGGTTAATTTCTGCTGGTTTTCCACAATTAACAAAACCGTTTGAACAGGTGAGTTTAAGTGTTATCATTTGTTAAAAACAACTTAATTAATTTTTCAAATGTGTCTTTATTATTGACATAAAATGCCAAAGCTTATTTGTTGTACACTCAAAAAATAACTAGTCCCTAAAGTTAGCAAAAAGGTTAGTTAAGTCAGCAAAATTTTTGCTGGGAGGACCCTTGCAGAAAAATTGCTAATATCTGCAAAAGTGTTTTGCTAAACATCGCTGAGCTGATTTTTAGCAAAAAATTAGTAAATTCAGCAAAGTTTTTAACTGACACTTAGTTCAATGCAAATTAAAATCGACTTGTTGAAATCAATAAATTTGTTTGCTGGAGCTTAGTAGATTGAAGAAATCTAAAAAACTTAGTATACAACTTTTAGTTTAGTTAATTTATTTTGCTGAAATTTAATCTATTTTTTTGTGATTGTTTTAAATATATATAAAAATGTTAGAGGTTAAACATCGTTAACATAATACAATGCAATAAAAAATGTGAAAATAAACTAAATATTTGTCAAAATTGCATTTTATGGGGCGGAATTAAGAAAGAAAATTGTTTCTGTCTTCGGTTTTTGGGGCCAGGGCCAAAAAACTGGCATGCGTAGAAACATATACATAAGTGTGGGTACTCAAATGAAAGGAAATTTCCTCAGGATTTCAACAATGATATTATTTTTATGATACCTGATACGTAGCGCTCTACAGGTATTTTAAGTACAAAAAGGTTTTTTTTTGGTTATTTTTTAAAAATTACTGTTAAAATAATGAATTTTACATAGAAAATATGACTTTTTAGTTGCAATCGTGGGCATTACCCAGTAATTAGCGCATGATGGTGATATTACAAAATTTATTGGCTTAGCGGTTTTCTCTTCCAGTCCATCCAAAGCCAGGCTTCGCTAAGCAAAGTTGTTCTGCGTAAGCGGCCTTCGGCCGGGCTTAAGGGTTTTCTCCCATGTGATAGGAAGTTTAGTGGCTTCGCTGAGTAAAGCTTTTCCGTTTTGCGATTTTATCAAAAAAAAAAAAAAAATTTTGTTCTAATGTCGATGTAAGCATTTGTAAATGTTTTCGAAAATAGCACCGCTGGCAAAAATGGATTTTTGGAGGATTGCATCATCTTAAATGCTTTTCTCTGCATTTAACAACAAAGGGAATACTTGTCACCGTGACAAAATTTCCGTTATTTTGGGTAATCACACTTTATAGTTATTTGATGAAATAGATATTATATATACCCGGGGAGGGCGCTACGTATCATGGATCCTAAAATAATATAATTTTTGAAATCCTGAGGAAATAACTTTTCATTAGAGTACCACACTTATATGTTACTACGCGTACCGGCTATTGAGCCCTAGGGGCCAGGAGCCCCGGCCGCTTTTAACAGATATAGAAAAAAAATTATTATGGAGGGGACCACGTACTTTTTTAGGAACGCCATTACATTAATAACAAAACATAATAATTCCCAATTATTTACATGCAAGTATGTATGACGCAATTTTACATTTTTCAAATTAAGATAATTCTAAAACTACACTCAGGGAACTTCTGCTTTAAAAATATGTAGTTGTTTGGGTTGTAAAACAGTTTCATTATTTTTAATGTAAATGTAAGTCATTTGTAGAACAAATAAAATTTTTAACTAACCTTGTAGTTCATTTAAAAAAAACAACTCACATCAAATGACAGTTTTATGATTTTACATTCATTTTTTACAGTTGATTTTTGTTATTTAAAAAAATAAAAAAAATTTTTTGGTTTATTTTTTACTACCATATGGTTCATTTTACTACAATGTTAGTCATTTTTTGAACATTAAAAACAAATGACAATGTTAGTTGAATTTAATGAAATGTAAGTCGTCCTTTTTTTAAATGAAATTTCATTTGTTTTTGACTACAATTGCTGTCGTCTTTACCAACATAATTTCCTAAGTGTACAAAAAAGAAATATTCAAAATATAACTAAATATCTTTATCTTTTAAAAATAACTAAAGAACAATTTTAGATATTCCTTAGCCATATATGGCCCTTTGGGCTCAGTTATTTAATTGAAGAATAATAAATAAAAGAAAATAATTAGTGCGCCCCGGTAGGCTAGTTGGTAGCGTGCTGGCTTATTAGTGCGGGGGTCGTGGGTTCGATTCCAACCAGAGGCACTGGTCTGTTTTCGGTACAACGCGCCGAAGGCCATAGTAGCTAGTGCTCGGTTAGGGTAATAGTATATCATTTGTAATTATATGATTATTAATTAATAAAATAAAATTAAAAAAAAAAAAAAATTAAAAAAATAAAATAAAAAAAAAAATGTGAAACATACTCTAAAAATATTCTTTTGTTCTAAAAAGTACAAAAATATACTTAAAAATTGAACTTTTTATCAAAAATATGCCCTTAAAATCCAAAACTGCAAAAATAACCTATTTAGAGCAAAATATGCTCTAACAAATCGATGCCAGAGTTAACTGTTCTGAAAAGGATAAATATCTGATAAATTTGTCATTACCACGCACACGAAAAAAAACATGATACAGCATATTTCTGGTTGCCCTAGTTAAAAACCATGCGAAAATGATTATATATTATCATATATTATTATTATCCGAAAATTTAGGGTATATGGCCGTATATGGTTAAAATATTAATTTTTTTGATTTTTGTTGTTTGTCTCTGAGGTCTGATTAAATTAAAAACTTTTAAATGATATAAAATAATATAAAAATATAAATAATTTAATATTTTTTTTATGTTATAATATTTTATTTTTTCTGTTTGCAAGTATTTGATAATTTGTTAACCTAAAATTCGTTAAAAAACAAAAATGCGATAAAAAAATTAGCGAATAAAAAATAAAAAAGTATGAAGCTAACGCCAAATTTTTAAATAATTAAAAAAAATAGTTATTAAAAAAAAATATTTAAAAAAAGTTAATTCACGTTAGCTAAGATTCGAGCCCGGCATACCATAACAATATTGTATAAACGCACATGTTAAAAAAAACGCAATATGTGATAAAACTGTGCTCTATTCTGATTGTAAAAATGAAGCATTTTATTGTGGCGAGGGTGAAATCTTTGAAATATTTGAACTTTAATATGAAATACTTTTTCCCAGAAAAAAAAAACACCAGTATCTCTTTCGCTTATTTATAGTTTTCACATATAAATCTTTTAAAACCAAGAACGAAATAATATATTTGAATGAAAATTTATTATGTTAGCATAAGTTGGTTTACATTACATTGTAATTTTGCTATTAAACTAAGAGCACATTTAAGCCATAGAATATCTGTTACATAGAATTACAAACAACATATTATGATGTTTGGTTACAAAATATAGTTAAAACGCTGCGCATTGTTAAGAGATAGAAAAAATAAGTGAATAAAAATAAACGCTGTGAAAATAAAATCATTTCTATTTCACAACTTCATCGCTCGGCACTTTTTAAATGTCAAGTTATATGGAAATAAACGATGAGCTCTTATTCTATTTTTACACTTAATTGTAATTTTTTAAATTTTAACCCAAATAAGCCGATAGTTACCATATAGCAGTACAAAATCCAGCAACAATTATTCCCAAAAATCAAAATTGATGTTCACGTGAAGCAGTTTTTAAAACTTCTGTTATTTGCGATTATTGCGAAAAAGTCATATAGTTATAGTCTTTAAATCGTTGTGGTATCTTGTTCCATTGAGAATATGTACCCTTTAAAAGTTAATGATCGAAAAATTAAAATGTGCCAACATGGGTTAATTGAGATTTTTGCATTTTAGTTGTATGTTCTTAATTTAAAAATAATTTTAAATTTCAATTAACTTTTTCTTTTATAATATTTAGTTACCAGCAAATAAATAAGCTAAGTGCCCAGAAAATACCTATTCTGAGACAGGTCAACAGAGCTCATACCACTGCAGTTCAATTATATTTTGTTTTTGTACTGTTAGTTTTTTTCAATTTGTTCATTGTTCGTTTTTTCGATTTTATTTAAACATACACGCGAAAAATACAACTTTTCTATTAGCCAGCCAATGTGCATAATAGGGTTATAACTTTTTGAATTTTTTACAAATATCAAAAATTATATGGCATAGCCGTATAGGCCTTGAAAATATATTAAGAACCATGATCTTACATTTTCGCGGCCTTTAACAAAGTTCCCGCACCAAACAAAATGAAGTTTTGATTAAAAGTTTTTTAACTTTTTTTTTTTAATAATGTGTTATACTTAAAATTACATTAAAGCCCCGATTTGCGTCGATCCTATTTGCGCCGTTTCGATTTGCGTCGCTTTTTAACATTTGGTTTATTCGATTTGCTTCGTTTTGATTCCGATTTGCGTCGCTACATACGATTGTATTTTTTCACTGAAGTGATAATTACATATGTACATATGAGGAATTTTTCAGTTTGCGTGTAAAAGGGAATTCCCATTTTATTCTGTTTGGTAAGTTATTCTAAGCATATACAGAAAAGTGATTCGATTTGCGTATTTTCGGTTTGCGTCGCATTTCCCCGGTCCCTTTTAACGACACAAATTGGGGCTTCAGTGTACATAGTTTTTGGCGTGTATTTCTACGAGTACTAAATCAATAAAAAATATTTTTCCGCCATTCCAACACACACATACACGTTGTATTATATTATTTAAAATAAATATTTGAAAAAAATGCTTTTAGAAATTGGTTTTTGTTCAGAATCGACTCATAAAATATTGTTCATAAAACAGTGCCGTGTAATTTTTCGCAACGGAAATGTTATAATCCTAATGCACAAGCAACATTTCCTAAGACAATAGAGCATTTGCCCAAGAATAATCTACATTGAGGATATTCAAAAGTCTGTTGTGGTTGGAGAAAAGATTTTCTCGAGTTAAGATTTTGTGATTGGAAAGCCTAAGTTGTAGGTATTTTTGGTTGTAGATTATTCTTGAACCAATCTTCCAACCAATATTCAACCACAACCAAAAACACCTACAAATTCCTACAACTTAGGCTTTCCAATCACAAAATCTTAACTCGAGAAAATCTTTTCTCCAACCACAACAGACTTTTGAATATCCTCAATGTAGATTATTCTTGATTTGCCTTGTAATCAAAACTTTAGGTGATCCAGCCCTACCGCATATTTAATTTTTTTTTTTTACACATTTGTTATTTATATTTATTATACTCGTATTAGTTATTGCACACCGATATTTTTAGCCCCATTATGCCTAAAATCCAATGACTGGCTTGTTTATGATCAAACTTTGGGAAGATCTACCTTTTTATAGCGATTGTCGTTTCTGATCTTGTCAGATTATATCAGTAACGGTATTTAGTTATATCGGTAACGCTATTTTACTGATAACGGTATTTCAATTACTTCGGTAACGGTATTATAGGGATAACTTAGTCAGTTGAAAAAGTTTTGAATCGATAACAATATTTTTGGGGTAAACTACAAGTCAGTGTTCTATTAACCCTTTGACGACCAAAACTTCTTCTAAATGTAACGCTGTTTTTGGCGCTTTACTACTCCCTCGCATAAATAAGTACTAAATTTAAAACATTAAACAAAAATAATAACCATTTCAGTGTAGACTAAAATCCTTATTTTAAAAATTAAAAAAAATAAAATCGCTAAAACTATCATAAAAACAAAAATTAAATATTTAATATTTTTATTTTGGGTTGACCGTGTAAGGCACTGGAACTAACAGCATACAGTTTGTACATATACCTAAAATCCTATATCTCTCTAGTATCGATCACAACAAGTTTTGTTAAAATCGTCTTGCAAAACTTTCCTAATATAGCAAAAAGTAAAACCTATATATAACATTGGTCGTCGAAGGGTTAAACTCAAATAACAGTTTTTGACAATTTTGTACTAATTTCAAATCGGAGATAAATGTTCACTCGATATGGGGTCATTCAACGCATTGTTCGGGTTATTGGGAAATTGTCACACCAGTTTATACCAACAATTGGTGACGTGCTTATTTCTCTTATCTTTACAACTATCTGTGGTGCACACAGAGAAATAAAGTGCCAACCGAATTGAAAAGTGTATTTTAATAGTAACAACTAATAAATTCAGTTAGTGCAATGATAATTAAATTCGATTTCTGAATATTTTGGCAGTTGCAACTAAAATTCAGTTGAATTAACCGAACTTTGTTATGAAAACTAACTTTAAGTTGTACCAACCGACTGAAAGGCGTAATAACCGAATTTGAGTAGTATGAACCGAATTTTAGTTGGCAAATAGCTACATTTTTCTCTGTGTGTGTATTATCAAACAATATATTTAATTTTATTTAAATGCTTGTAATGGTTTTTGAAGCTTGTAATGGTTTTTGCTGCACTATGGGGAGAGAGACACGCATAACAGGTCCTAACGTAGTAGGGACTGAACTTTTTATAAGTGGCACGTTTTAGACAACTTGTGACGTATTAGGTTCTAACAGTAAACTTATATTTTTTGCGTAGGTGTTCAAATAATAAAACAGACAATTCAAAAAAATAAAGAGAAAAAAATTAAAAAGTATAAGAAACCGGAAAAATCACTTAAAACTAATTTTGCATAAATGCAGTGATATAATTTCATTTGTCCTGTGACAGGATAAGTTCATTGAGTTCAATTGACCCTTTTTTATTTTTAGGTAGAAAAGCTTCATTACTCGAGCTTATACGTTTCGTAAACAGACTGTAAAATATCTAGGTACCTAAAAATACAAAGCTAAAAGTAAATTTAAAATTGCTTTTTTTAATAAAGAAACCATAGTTGGCAAATACCACCGGTTCATTACAACGGTATTTGCCTACAACGATCAACAAAGATATAAAAATATTGAAACTACACACAGAAAACAGTTTTGTAGTTGCAACCGAATTTTTGTGGTTCCACGTACTATGTATCACTATTATTAATTTTTAATACTATTGTAACAACCGACATTCTTATACCGCGAACTGGGCTCGAACGGGCGACCTCCTGCTTGTCAGGCAAGTACTTTACCTCTATCCTAAACGCAATAACTTGTGTTTTCGAATTTCAACCTTGAAGTTTTTTGTTTCAAATTTATTTAAAAATAGATTTGTATATACAACAGAAATTCGGTTGCTGATCTCAATATTTTATTAAAGTTACCAAAACTATAACAAAATGAATAATTATTTTAAAATTATTTTATTAAAGAAAAATCTTATGCCGCGAACTGGAGTCGAACCGGTGACAATCTGCTTGTCAGTCCCACACTCACCTAATTTGAATTTGTATTTTCAAATGTATACCTTGCATATTTTTTTCTTTCAAGTTTAAATATGAATGTCTAAAAATAAATTTGTATGTACAACAGAAATTGGGTTGCTAATACTAATATTTTATTAGAGTTACCAAAACTAATATTATTTTAAAATTGGTAACGAAAACTAATATTTTAGATAGAGTGATTGTGTTTTTGCTGACGAAACTAATATTTCATTTAACTGCAAATATTTTATTCAAGGGAAACAATCTCCGAAAAGTGGTTGGTTGTTGGTATTAAAGGTAATGTGGAAGATAATACTATTTCAATATTGATTAGGAAAACCAATATTTTGAATGATGTGACTGTGTTTTGGTTAATTTTATATATTTTCTGTTTAATTATTCTGGTGATGAATTTTAAGTAGTTAAAACTATTGAATAATGATTAAATTTTGTTTGTTACAATGGAATTCCAACCAAAATTCCAACCAAAATTTTACCCATTAACCGTAGTTTAGGGTATTTTAGCGTTATTTTAATTTTAGTTCGAGTTATTGCAAAATCAAACCGTTAAAATAGCGAAATAAAACCTAATATATAAGATAACACATGCCTTTAATGGAATCGTTATTTTAAAATTTCGGTCATGGCGTACCTGTGGTAAACAACTACTGTTAATATGAAAGCCTATTTAAGGCCAACCCTGAAATGCAGAAAAATTCAATTAATATTTTAGTGATACGTTCTCTTTTAATTAGTCACGGGACCTGTTATTTCTATATAATTCACACTGCTTAAATCAAAGCAAAACCCAAAATGCACTAGTTCTGTTATATGCCCTACTTTGGTGGCAATTGACTCCTCATTCCTAGTAGTGTAGTTTTAGAGAATATTTGTGAAAACTCGAATTGATGAGTGTTCTATAAGTTGTATATTGCATTAAGTTTAGGGGTTGGCTATCTCTGTTTAAACTCAAATTTGATACTTATATTCGGTCAAACTAAATAATCGGTTATAATTTCACTATACCTCCCAAATAGTAGTCTCTAAAGAAATACTTGACACTTGCAATACATCAAATTACACAGTATTTTTTTTTGTCTCTGTGTTTATCACATTTAACATAAATATTTTTGCATTGATCCATAAACAATATCCAAACATTTGTAAACTTTTGTATAAATTTTAACGAATTAGACAATTCGTGTTAAATGATCGATACTTTGCGTTTGCAAGTGTACAAGTTCAAACCGATTTTGTTGCAAAAGGAAAGAAAAATAAAATAAATTATTTACTATTGCTAACTACTATTGTTTTAAAAAAAAATAGACAGTTGTAAATTGGCATTGATTTGCCATGAAAGTTTAATGACACAAACCGGAGGGAATTGACAATAAAAATTGAAGTTACAAAAAAAATGTTTAAATTGGTCTTAAAATTAAAAAAGAAATTTAACCATAAAAACTTTATTAAGCTTTTAATTATGTCTTGTGTGGTAGGATTTAAGCAACATTTCAGAGTGATTTTTTAAAATAATATTTAATATTTTTCTTTCAGGGTCTTGAATTGAGAACTTCTGAATTGGAACCCATATTGGCTTCTTTATCGAAACCTCATGCTGATGCCATTAAACAAAGAGTGCGTACTTTAAATCAAACCGTTAGAGGACGCACTAAAAATCGTCAAAAACGTAAACCCGATATTAGAGATGTTTTTCGAGATTTTGATGTAAGTGAAATTTAAGAAAATAACATCCAGAAAACAGATTCAAGCTATATTAAATGATCGATCGAATGATTCAATTTTGGTAGCCAAATTGTTCGGTTATTACCGCCGTATTATTATTATATATTGAAGCAGATATCGAAATTATGCTGTCATAACTATCGCCACCGAACCATTCGATTTTTAACCAATTTCATTGTTAGCTCGAATCTGTTTGCTTTGTAAAATTTACCCGTTTTGAAAAATTAAATATTAAATTTATACTTTTTTTCATTTAGGAATCAAGCACAGGTACTAGATCTCGCAGTGCCACACCCGATTCTTTGGATTCCATACAAGGAGACGAGGTGTGGGGAAATACATCCATGTAAGTTTCTATAGCAATTAAGGAGTCAATTGACCTAAAAGTGACTGGTTAAAGAAGGACTTATCACAAGACTGGTATAATTTAATACTGAACTGGGTTAAGCAGTGTCAATTGTCCTAAAATTACAAATCCTGTGACTGGTAAAGGGAGGACATATCACTTAACCAGAATGCTTATTAACAAGAAAAAGCCAGTTGGCCAGAATTTTACAAATTGGAAGCTGTTTAGTTTTCGACATGGCCCTTTTGCGACAGTCTTGTGGTATGCCCATCTTGGTTAGTCCTGTGGCATGCCAATATGTGGTTTTAAAACAGGACAAATGACCCCTCCTATCACAAGCCAATGTTAAAGTTGCCAGTTGTTTACATAGGGTAGGGTTTAGCAGAGGACCGGTCTCTGGCACGAACCGGTCCCATTCCCCATAGGGAATATGCAGGCCTTTTTAAAAATACTACACTCATAGCAATAAAGCTGTAAAAATAGCAGAAATAGCTGCTAAAAATTAATTAAAAATGAAAATTTTTGCTAAATATTACTAAAATAAGAACAGCAAAAATAAATCTGTTAACTTTACTAAATTTTAGTTATATTCGATGTGAGTTTTAGTTAATTGAAAATATCATTTTACTACACTCACAATATTTTTTCCGTAACGACTACTGTTAAAACAGGACTACTTACTTTTTGTTTAAAACAATTGTATTTTTTAGTTTATTTTCAACTGTTGAAAAATTAATTGACAAATCCATAAAAGCAATAGATTGTTTTCGTTTATTTCAATACTCAATATAATACAACATCTTTTTGTTTTAAATAGAAAATTTTTACTAAATATTTTAACTATTACGAAAGTCCGTTTTTTTGTTAATTTTGTTTATTGAATAACAGACAGAAAGTTAAAAATTATATTTTTTTGGCAATTTAACTGTATATTCCATTGAAACAACTTTACCGATTAAATTTTTAAATAACTGTTGATTGTTAATGGAAAAGTTCTTGTGAGTGTATGTAAAATTAGCAAAAACTTTTACTAAATATTTGTCGATTCAAAATAGCAGACAAATTTCGTAGAATGCAAATAACTGTTTATTTTGCTAAAATCAACAAAAATGTTTGCTAAAAAATTGTAGATTGTTGATTTCATAAGGGCAGACTTTTATTTGCACCATTAAAAATTTCATATTTTAACGATCTAGTGAATGTTTTTGCTGATTTTTTGCAGACTATTTTGTTGCTTTCAATTAACTAAAATTTAGCTTAAATATAACTAAATATTTGTAATTCAACAGCTTTATTTTTGTTATTCTTATATTACTAAAATTTAGTAAAATAAAAAATAGCTAATTTTAGACGTTTTTTCTGGAAGCGCATTTTTAACTAATTTTTAGTAGCTTTTATGCTATTTTTACAGGTTTATTTCTGTAAGTGAAAGTATTTTTTATAAAACCTCCGCGTTCTTAAGGTATCAAAATCTCGTTATCGAGGGTAACAAAATCTAAGGCAGTTTTTATAAAATCGTGGATTGCTAAAAGCACTAAAATCTCAAAATTCCTAAATCTACAAACCGCGGATATCAATGTCTTATGAACTTTCTATGCGATCGTGGTTTTTTAAAGGTATAAATATCAAGACAATGCGTTTAAAATAATCAGTAGAACTCCATATCAAAAATCTTGACGCAGCTAATCTTAAATTGTATTAATCGCGGGTAACAAAATTTAAAAACTTTTTATAAACTCGTAGTTTTATAGGTACTCCCTACAAAATCTAGAAATTGCTGGTATAAAAATTTAAAGAACTGTTTATAAAATCGTGGGTTACAAAATGTACAAAATTTTGTAAATCACGGGAAACAAAATCTAGAAAACGTTTTGTTACAATTGTGAATTTCTAAACTAAAAATCGCGTGTAACGAAGTCAAAAGAAGAAACCAAAATCTAGAAACCGATGGTTTTGAAACCGAATGCCGTAACCGCTTAATCACCTATTTAGACTAAAAACCGCAAACATTATTTTTTAAATCTTAAAGGTAGGTTCACAATACTGGAGTACTCAACGATACAGATTTAATATTGCTTCTATCTCTTTTGCACTTAAATATTTTTTTATAATTTTATTTATTTTTTATTGAATCCAATCTATAGCGTAGAGTACTCCAGTATAGGAAATCTACCATTAACCATAACCGGAGTAAAGAACAAAATTTTACCGGTACGATAACCGTAACTGATGTTTGTTACAGTTGTCATCCTTGCTTATAACGGTATAAATTTTAGGTTCTTAACAAGAATGGCAACCGTTTTAAAAAATAACGATTACGGTACTTTAATCGGTTGCTGATTTCAACGGCATGCAAGCGAAGATGGTAACTGAAACGTGGTTCTTTATTTCGGCTACGGTTTTTAGAAAATAACGTTAAGGTATTTTAATCAAGTCTGTATTTTAGCGGTTACAAACTTTTAGCGGTTACGCTTTCCATCCATGTTTTAAAACATAAGAAAACATGTTCTTATAACGATAAAATGGTAGCAATAGCAGGCTTAAATGCTACCAAAATCAATAAATCGTGAGTTTATAAATACAGAAATTTTTAATCTTGGGTTTAAAAGGGTAGAAATTGTCGGCAAAAAAGTTTAGAAATCGTGGGTTAATAAAGTTATTAAAATATAGAAATAGTACATTTTAAAGGGCTTTGGAAATCGTAGCAGATTTTTTTGTAAAATATAAATAAGAACAGCATAAAAATCTATTAACTTTACTAAATTTTAGTTATATTCGATGTGAATTTTAGGTAATTGAAAATATCATTTTACTATGTAAAATTAGCAAAAACTTTAACTTAATATTTGTAGACTTATAATAGCAAACAAAAACTGTAATATTAACAGAATGATTGCTATATTTACCTCAAATTTAATAGAATGCTACAAAATTGTAGATTGCTGATTTCATAAGAGCAACCTTTAATCGCATTAAAAAAAATTTTAAAACTTCCACATTTTCTAATGATTGTACTAACTATTAGTAAATCAGCAAAAACTGATTTTAGCAGATATTTTCTTACTTTCAATTAACTAAAACATTTTAAAGGATTTAGAAATCGTGGATATAAAATCGTAGAAATTGTGGATTGAGCAATCTACTAAAATCTAGAAAAAGTGGGTTTAAAAGGGTGGAAATCGTGGGTTAAAAATTCTAACAAAATCTAGAAATTTTGGGTTTAAAACTCTAGAATCTCGCAATCGTGGATTTCTAAATGTATAAATCATGGGTTTAAAAATCTTAAAAAAAAAAACCAGAAATCGTGGCCTTTTCAAAATCTATAAATTGTGCATTTATAACGATAAAAATCGTTATTTTGGATTGATAAACCTACCACATGAAAAGTTTTTACTAAAATATAAAAATCTTCAGTTCATATTGATGGTAGCCGTAATTTTGAAATGATTAAACCACCACGAGGTAAGATTTTAGTGTCGACAGCCTAGTTTACATTAGTTACATTTTCCTTCATTTTAGTTCCAAAAGTTCCATTTACAATGCTAGAGTAATAAGAAACGAAGAATAACTTAAATTTAAAAAGTTCCAATACTAGAGCAATCTGTGCTGAAGAATGGTTTTACAATCTTTTTTTACGCACTTATATATTTTTTTTGGTATCACACCATCTCTATTCTAGTAGATTCCACTTTTAAAGGTAATTCCACACTCTGTCTTAGTGAATAGTCCATACTACGCCAGAGTGGAATGTTCTAAAACAGAGATGCCATGAAAAAAATTGTTATTGCGGAAGAAAAAGGGGAAAAATCTACTCTGTATTACTGATGACACAAGAATTGTGAGCCTTGAAATTCAAGCCGAAGTTTTTCTTTCAAAATATTTTGAAGTTTTCTACAATTTTATTTATTTCAAAATTTGTTTTATATATTTTTTTGTCAAATTTGTGTTTAAATCATGTTTACATCTCTGTTTTGTTGTAGACCCAGTTTTGTTAGTATTTTTGATCATGGCAATGCAGCGGACAATGGTAATGGTCATTCGCCATTATTTTCGAGTAAAAATCTTAAACAGAAATTGAGACGTACACCAAGTGCTCCGCTAAAAGGTACTGCTACAGATATATTTCGTGGTTCTCATGTACGCTGTGATATACCGTTATATTCGGCCGATGGTATAGAATTATTGGGATTTTCACGTATTGGCACTATACACATACCAAGGAATAGAATACGTTCCGGATCGGATCCATCGTGTTCAGTGGGGTAAGTTGATGTAAAATGAAATATCTTTGTGAAAAGAATACTATGGATAACTTCTCATATGGATAACTTCACCAAGTTTAACGGTTCAACAAATTAAAAGTTGATCTTAGTATTTTTTTTTTGATATTTGAGAATAAGAATTAAAGATAATTTCCTGATTCCAAGAAATTATTTTAAAAAATCAAAAAGAAAAAACAACTGACACCATCTTCCACAAAGTAGAATTTTGGTTGGTAATTTGATCACCTTTAATCACATTCTTAAATTGTTTAATTTCAATGGACATTTTATTAATCTCTGGTCTTTTTCTCTTTACTTCCTGTTATCAGACGTGCCCGTGGTGAATTAATGACCCATGATTCTCAAAGTGATAATAACACCTCTTCAGGTGATTCCAGTGATGAGTGCTTATCCAATCACAATAGATTATCGAATACTTCATCACCAGAATCATCACCACAAAAGATTTTAAATAAGATACATTTGGATACACCTCCACAAAGTGTGCAAAATTCTCCCTCCTCCCGAGATGGTATAAGCTTTGAGAGTATGTGCCGTGAGACCTCTAGTCAAGATGGAGTGGTAAGTATTAGCAAAGTAAACACTTTCAGAGTTTTTGTATTTATTACTCTTATTTTTTTTTTTTTTTTGTTTCTTTTCTAGGATACTGTCGATAGCAGTGATTTATCTTTGGAATTTTACTCCGATATTGATACTATTAATGAAACCGAATTGAAGCGTTTACAACCGTTATTCTGGTTGGAACTAGCTTCTATATTCGATCGTAATCATGTCCAGTTAGATAAACGGAAGCCCGTTAAACGTCGTCGTAAAGAAGAAGGCCACCTATTTGGTGTCTCTCTGAATGCCTTAATACGACGTGATCAACATATAACGGGTACCGATTCGACATTGGTGCCGTTATTTTTGGAAGGTTTATTGTATGAATTAACAAAACGTGGTGCCCGTGAAGAAGGTATATTACGTGTCGCTGGACATAAACAAAAGGTAAGATTTAAGACAAGAGAAGTTCACCTTTTAAATCTGAGATTGAAATTAATTGTTTTCTTTTTTATTTCCGCTAGACTGAATTACTTTATCAGGAACTTGAATCGAGTTTCTATCAAAAACCAAAAAAATTCCAACAACTTTTAAGCTCCGCTAGTGTCCACGAATTGAGTGCTCTGCTCAAACGTTGGCTGCGTGAATTACCCCAACCCCTGCTTACCAACGAACTAATACAATTATTCTATCAGTGTCATGCTCTCCCGCCTACAGATCAAGCCAAAGCTTTGGCTATTATATGCCAAATGTTGCCACATGAAATCGCAATACGCTGCGTACGCTGCTGCGTTTTCTCAACAATGTAATCGAACAAAAAGATTTGAATAAAATGAATTTACATAATGTTGCAACCATTATAGCACCCTCATTCTTTCCACCCCGTTTTGTGCATCCGATTGATAAGAATAGCATAGAGGATCAGGTGAAAATGGCTGCTCAATGTTGCCGTCTAACGAATGTGCTAATAACGCGTGGTGAAACACTATTTCAAGTGCCAAATAATTTGATAGAAGAATCAAAATCGTCGAACAAATTAAGACAGGTAAGAGAAAATTTGATATCTTTTTAAAAACAGTTTATAATTAATACCAGCTGAAGCTTGTCCATTTCTGGGTAGAGGGCTACAGAAACTACCGCCGATCTATTTAATTTCGTTTTCTTAAGCCTTTTTACTTAGTTCTAATTATCGAGAACCATATGAAGCTTAGTTTATATATAAAGTATGGCGAGTTTCAAAAATTTTGACAGCGAGGTAAAAATTAATCATTTATCTTTAACGGCGCAAAAATTATGGCTTTTTTTAAGTTTCAAGCAAATTAAAAATATTAAAATACAGTTTTTGAGTGGATTTAATTCAAGTTAAATAAATTTTTAGATTTCATTCTATGTATTACATTTCACCAAAAAATATAAAATTACACTCAAAAAATATGTTATATTAGACGACATATTATTTTGGCCAGATTTAGCAAGCTGTCATTATTCCAAAAAGACGCCAGAATGGCTTAATGCAAAAACATAAATTTTGTATCGAAATACGCAATTCCTCCAAACGTCCCAATTGGGGTCTTTATGCCAAAAAGTGTATGAAAATGGTTGGAAAGCCAATTACACTGAAGAATTGAAGAAAACAATTAAAAGCAGTGTAAAAAATTTTATATGAATGTTGTTCAAAGCATGATGGGAAGTATCAAGCATAAAATACGCCAAATAGAATATCGCGGTCCGTTGGCTATTCTACGCTGTGTTATAAATAAAAATACGTTTTTAAAAAAAATAATTAGTTTTTTATTTACAAGTGTTTAACAAAATTTGTCCATGTACTAAATTGGCATTGGTTATTAAATGAAATAAATAGTTAAATTTTTCAGAATTTCGAATTTTGAGAATTTTTTTTGAAAATGTTGCAATTGTGAATGTTGATGAAGACCGTAGTGGGTCAGAAAATGCATTCCATTCATGCTAGTGCCTAATAACTTTTTCTGTGTTTTTTTCTAATAGTCAAAGTAAATTATCATATAAAAATTATAATTTTTCTGTTAATTTAGAGAAAAATTTGTCATGATCTAAAACCGAACAAATAAAATCTCACAAATGTTGCAATTTTCAAACAAAACTCGGCACGGGATAACATTTTCCAAAAAAAAAAAAATTGATTCTTTATTTGCAATAAAACTTTTCGCTTAAAAAATTAAAATCGACAAAGTGTTTGTTAAGGAACATATTTTTTGTCGTTTAAAAATATATTTTCCGCGAAACTTTTTTAGGCAAATTAGTTTGTTTTTCGTAAAACTTTTTAGCCAATTTTTTTTCAATTTTATTTCCTAATAATAATGCTGTTTTATTTTTTACTTTCAGGGTAAACGCGGTCTGCATAGACGTGTTAAGGCCACTACATCCTTATTGCATATTGGCAATTCTTCCAATAATAACAACAACAATACCAGTACCATTTCAATAGGAGAAAATGGCAATATGGTAACACGTCAACAGTCAATTAATCCAAGTCATGTACATCGTTTAATTATATGATTGATGATCATTACAACAAATAAAAAATTGTTGTCTTAACTCTTCAAATTAGACCAAAGTTGTCTTTTACACAAAAAATATTAAACAAAAAAAAAAAACTTAAACAAAGGTGTCTAAATATGCAGAATAAATTAAAAATCATTTAATTTTTCATAAAAAAAAAATCTTTAATACTCAATTTACATTACACACAAAAAATTGTTTGCCAAAAAAAAAATTGGTAAAATAGTAAAATTGGTTTGTATAAATTATGTTAAAACTTGAGAAGATTTATTAAGTTTAGATTTTTACATACAAAATAAATGGGTTGTACATATTTTACCAATTTCTGTCTAAACATTTTTTCGTGTGTAAACTTAAAATCTACTAGATTTGACAAAAAGCTTACAAGGAGAGTCTCAAGATGTATTTCATTAAATTTCGATGAAATTTTGATATATAATAATGGAAACAATTGGGACAAAAAAATCACCCCCAATTTTCGTATTTTGTTTCAAACAAGCACACAGAAAATATATTCGGTAGTAGTAACTGTGTATTTGTAGCCAATCGAATGGTTTATTAGCAGCTATTGAATTTTTTGGTAATGATAACTACCGTTGATAAACGCATTGCTGTAGAGGCAATCGAAAGTCTATTTTTGTGTCAGAATGTCTGTTGCTTCAACAAAATGATTTTTATCAAAACCGAAAGATTCGATCGCAACAACTGAATCATTCGATTGGCAACAAAAACGGTAGGCAGTATATTTTCTGGGTGAGTATATATATAAATCAGGTTTCAAATGAAAAATATTTTAACGATATATTCTATTGAGTAAAATTACTAAAAAAGTTTTCAGATTCACTGTACCCCTAAATTTCCTATTGGGCCAATATGTTTATTACTAAAATCTTAGCGAATTCATTAAGAGACTTCTCATTTTAGTGCATATTGAGTATAAGGGTCTAGTTTTATAGTCAATAGTTAAGTTTGACATAATTACTAGAGTTCGTCACGTAAATTTGATTTTGGGATATCATCACTTTACGTTTTTTTGCAACAATAAAAAATGGCGTAATTATTTTTTAAAATTTCAACTCCTTTCACATGGGTGCGGTGGCCAAAAAGGCTGATTTAGGGTCCCTTTTACTACAGAGCAAAAAGCGATCTATTCATATGAAATTTGAACTTGACTTTCGATTCTAAAGGCTTCATTACTCTAGCGAATACGTTTCGTAAACGATTTGTAACTACATACAATGTGTAAAAATAGTAACAACTAGGGTATTAAAATTACTCGGGTTTTGTTTGTTCGAGTAAACGAGTAATTTGATTTTGGGGATTTTAAAATTACTCGAGTAAGTCGAATAATTTGAATAATGTTATTTCACTAATTTTTTTTCTTAAAAATATGCAATAAAACACAAAATAAATACAAAATCAGGAGTTCCGAAATGTATTTACTCAAAATCAGAAATATACGTTACACAGAGAGAATTTCTTGGATGAGTTTTAATGAAAATATTTTATTACGCTAATGAAGTTTTCTTTACAATGTGAATGAAACATTTCTTAAACTTATGAAAAATCTTCATAGTTTTAATGGAACTATTTTTAATGAAACTTTTACATTAGTCGTATGAAATTTTTAATAAATAAAATGAAAATTTTATGAAAAACTGCATTAATTTAATGAAAAATTTCAATGGACGGGTTCCAGTGACATTTCATAGATCTAATGCAAAAATCATCATGCAGAGAATTCTCTCAGTGTAAATTAAAATAAAAAGGATCTTCTGAAATTATATACACTCACAATTTTTTTTCCGTAAAGACTGCTGAATATACACATTAAATTAATTTAAAAACAGTTTAAAAAAGACTTACTTTTCGTGGAGAACAATTGCATTTTTTAGTTTATTTTCAACTCTTAAAAAATTAATTAACAAAATCGGTAAAAACAATAATTTTTTTTCTTTTATTTCAATACTCAATACAATAAAACAAATTTTTGTTTTAAATAGAAAATTTTAATTAAACTTATACCGAAAGTCCGTTTTTTTTTTTGGTTATTTTGATTTTTGAAACTGATAGAAAATTAAAAAAATATATCTCTTTGCTAATTTAACTACATATTCCATTGAAACAACTTTACGGAATAACTTTTTTAATAACTGTTGCACTTTTATGGATAAGTTCTTGTGAGTGTACAATTGAGGTGTTTCACTTTATTTTCTTTCGTTTTTGTAAGTTCGACTTTTAAGAACACATTGGGTTATAGCTTTTAGCATTTTTGCAAATATCAGGAATAATATGGCATATCAGCCTGTGCCTTGAAAAAACATAAAGAAAAATTATAATATTTTTTCGACGTAGTTAAAAAATTGCCACAGCAAATGCGTTGGAGTTTGGAAGACAGATTTTTGTTCGATTTTATTTTTTTTTTTCGAGAATTTTTAATTTATGTGATTAAGGTGTATATAGATCCGGATGAAATAAAAGAGTGAAAGACCCAATCCGAGCTGTAACACCATACAATTATGATGTCACTACAATTTGAATCTTGCAATAGAATGTTAGCACAATATAATAGTTTTGCGATTGATATATTTAGATATTTAAAAGTTTCGCTTAATTTCTGGAAATCGAATCTTTTGTTGTAATTTTGTTTTATAGTTTCGACCCTTCATTAGAGTACAAAAATGTTCTATTTTAGGCATTAGCCTCGGTGACGAATGTTTTTTTTCTCAAAATAAAAAATAAAATATTGACCAACTATAATATGTAAATTAAAACGGTATTATTGCTTCATATTTTCTAAAAAAAAAATCTTTTTAAAAATACAAAAAAATTGAAGCTTTTTTTTGTAAAATATAAACTGAAATAGCGGATGGTCCTGGCAGCCAGTGCTAATATTGTTTATATGTTAGTCTTATATTTGTATAAGTTTAATATCATGTAAATAATAAATAATAATAATAAACTGAAATAGAACATATTTTGAGTTATTCGACCAAAAATTTTCGAGTTATTCGTTACTCGAAATTGGCAATTTTAATTTACTCGAACAATGGTTTGATTAAAATGCATCGATAAATCGAGTAACGGTTACCCATTTGAATACCCTAGTACCCACATACAATATGTTGTCTCTGTTTTACATACTAAACAAATGGTGACTGATTTGCGGAAAGTAAATTCTATTTTCAACCAGATTTACTTTCCGAAAATCCGTAACAATCTATTTAGTATGCAAAACAGAGACAATACATTGTATGTATGTACTATTTTTACACATTGTATGGAGTTACAGTCCATTTACGCAACGTATCCGCTCGATAAAATTATTTAAAAAAAAATTTCCCGGTTTTTGAAAGTGCACAGTTTAGGCAATAGAGTGAACGGAAAACTCATTTGCATCAAAAACTTTTGCATCATTTGGGTCAGCTTAAGATTCTTTCTGATTGTGTGTCATTAAAAACACTTTAAAAGTTTTTAGAAAAACTTTGATTTTTTTCGACCACTCTATTTCCTAAATAGTGCACTTTAAAAACGGAAAAATGCAGAGTTGGCAATCAATAATTTCTCATAATAATGGTAGTTGGTTACCAAAGTAACATTGATATACAAATGAAAGTTTAAAAAATGCGATTCCATAAAGACATGTTTCTTTTTTTATAACCGGGTTTATTTTGCTATTTTACCTACTGGATTTTAAAATATCTTGATCTAAAGTCAAATAACGCTAAAATACCGAAACGACTATTTTAGCGTTATTTTGTTGATTAAACAAAATTTAATTGGTAGAATTTTGAAATATACCCTGTGATATCAGAAGACACATGATAGTATTGGAATCGTGGTTTTAAAATTTTCATGTCGGCCTTGATGTGGGCGTGGTTGGCAACAACCTTTATAATAAAAAGGTAGTGTTTTCCAACCATGAAAAAAAGTTTTTATAAAATAATTTTTGGAGTAGAATCGAAAAGTGAATTCAAGTTTTAATTTAATTTTTAATAAAAGTTTTAATTGATATTATCATTGCCGTGATAGGTGCAAAATCAATTAAAATATTATTTTCTGTGTAGGAAAAGGGACTCAAAACCAGCGTTTTTGGTCTTCGCGTACATAAGGAAGGAGTTGAAATATTAAAAGAATAATAACGCCATTTTTTTATTGATGCAAAAACATTTTTTAAAAGTGATGATATCCCAAAAACAAAGAAATTTTATACTTTTCTGACGAACTCGAATAATTACTAATTGGTCTATAATTATAAAATTACCATGTGTGCATAGTTTTTAATAAAATTTAAATATCATATCTTCTATGTATGTATACATTATATATTATTTACTTATTAAAAAAAATTAAATTAGTAAAATTAGTTTTAGAGAATCTTAAATTAATAAAAAGAAAAAATGTTATATTAAAATGGTATTAGAACAAAACAAACCTATATATAATTTAAATTTAACAAAATTTCTATTTTAAGGATATTTTGTGATTTGAAAAAAAAAAATCTAACGTCTTTTTTTAAGCTTTACTTTCTTGCTAAGAAACTTAAATTGAATTTAGAATTTTAAGAAAAATATTTATAAACTTTTTTAAAACAAAAAAGATTTTTTCGATAATCTTTAAAAAAAATTTCCTTAAATCTGGAGAAATTTTAAAAAAAATCTGCCAGAGTTTTTTGTGCTTTATCTGATTTCTTATAATCCCATTTTTAATTGGCTTTAAGTGATGATAATCTTTTTGTTTGCCGTATTATATGTATTTAAAAATAAATCTTCCATTAACTGATACGATCAAATTGTATGAAAACACTTATTTTAATTATTTTCTATTTTTTAAGTTTCTTTTGTTTTTTTTTTTTAGCTAAATATCAAAAAAAATGAATAAATCTTTTTTTCTTCTTAAAGTTGCAATTTTAAACGTTTGAATCCTTTAAAAGAAAAATATTTTTATTTAATTTTTTATTTTATGTCAAATTTTCAGTTTTCGTTTTAGATTTATTATTTTTAATTTTATTTGTATTATATTAATTTTTAGTTTTAAACAAACAAGAGCGCAAAAACAATTTGTTTATTCTTATTTAGTTTAAGCAACATTTATGTTTTTTATTTTATTTTTAATTAATAGAAAGTGTGTACATCTAGTGCGAGTCTTGTGTACATCAGGAATATTAAACCAATAAATTGCATATATTATTTTTTTTTTTATAAATTGAACAAAAAATGTATGTGTTTTTTTTTATTTTGTAATAGAATTGAGAGTAAACACAGAAAAGTTACACTAGTCGACAAATTAAATTTTTTTTTTACAGAACGCATAGGTCATTCGTCCGTAAACGCGGAAAGTTGAAAGTTTAGTTTTAATCATAAGTTTAGAATGTATTTTTAATTTTAAAAATATATTCATTTGTTTTAAAATTCGTTAAGTATTATTTTTTTAATTGCGATTCGTTACAGAAATGTAACAAAATACTAAAAAGGAACAAATTAGTAAATATTTTATATATGAAGGGCTTATTATAAAAACATGATAAGCCACATTTGTTGTTTTATCAATTTTCGCTGCTTTCTAGAGATAAATTAATTAATATTTGATATACGTCTTGCTTAGTCAATTATTACAAAAGCCTAGAGTGTATTTTGTATTTTTGCATTCTTTCAACCTTTAAAAAGCGGAAACAAACTAAAAATAAAATGGGGCTTATCATGTTTTTACAATAAGCCCTTCATATATTGGGCCTGATTACGGTTGTCGTAGTCGTATTTCGACTCTAGTCGTATTTCGACTCTAGTCGAAGAAGTCGTTGTCGATTTTTATTTGTTGCGGTATTACGTAAATTTTTCGACTAACAGGTTTTTGTAATAGATTGAAAACAACAGAGTGTTGACAAATTTGTTAAATTTATTAATATTATGAAGCAGTCTATGACGATCTGTCAAAAACAGCTGATTGGCGGCAATAAGAAATTTTTAATTTTGTTGTTAAATTATCAAAAATATAAAAAAATGCTAAGTTTGGACTTATTTTTTTAACTTCAGATGAAAAATATGAGTGCCTATGGCTGAGACGAATGATATTCGAAGAAAAACGGCAAGTGTTGTTTAGCAAAATAACTGCGATCACTTTTACCTCGCATAGTACTTTTTGAGCTGATT
Organism: Delia radicum; assembly: GCA_021234595.1. NCBI lineage: Eukaryota > Metazoa > Arthropoda > Insecta > Diptera > Anthomyiidae > Delia > Delia radicum. The sequence goes on along the minus strand of CM037855.1, from coordinate 115,530,595 downwards.
TTAAGAAGCAAAAAAAATTTTGTCGCCAGAGCCACCTTGCGGCTGGACTAGGCATTAAATTCGGAAAAGTTTTTTACTATTATCTCAAAAAGTACAAGTCCGATCATGACAATATACATGTCCTATCAAAGCTTATTAAAATATCTATTCAATGATGTACGATATGACCCTAGAATTTAACCCATTACAGCCCAATTCAAAATTTCCTTATATTTATTTGTGTTTTTTTTTTTTTTGTAAAAAGATCAGCTTATTAAAAAAATCGCTTATATAAACATATAAAAACTGTACAAAAAATAAAGAAAATTTCACAAGCTTTCATTAAAGGTATAATGGACTACCATATCTTTTAAAAAAAAAAGAGATTAAAGGTTAAAAAATCGCAAAAAATCCACATTGTCTAAATTTAACCTTTACTATTTTTTTTTGTTTCAAGAGATATGTGGTCATATTGTACCTCAAAAGAAAGCTTATAAATCCAGCTATCCATTTCTATAAACTTATTAAGTACTTGCACAGGCCAATTTTTTAATAAAAAGCACATTTTATCTAAAAACTAAAGTAAAAATAAGAAAATCTTAAACCGGCCTTTAATGGGTTAATTTATATTGACATATTGTACACCATTGAAAAGCCATTTAAAAGAGCTTTCATACGACATGCATATTGTTATAAACGGACTTGTACTTTTTGAGATACTCAAAAAAAAACTTTTCCAACTTTAATGCCCAGCCCAGCCCAGCCGCAAGGGGGCGCCGGCGACTACAAATATTTTGTTTCTTGAATTCAGCTCAAAAATTAGTTTTTGGGGTAAAAGTTTTGAAGTAATCGTAGTTATGTTTCTAAACTGCACTTGTTCCAGATTTTGCCAATTATGTTGTTTACCCTAAAACGTCCTCCAATTTCGCAAACAGCTTCGGTGCTATAATTTTTATTCTAAAAGTATTTAAATTTAATTAAAATTTCATTGAAATTTGCATTTCGTGAGAAATAAAATAGACGACTGTTTTTATACATTTTGACAGTCGAAACGACAACCGTAATACGGAAATTGTAATAGATTTTCTAGCAGTGTTGTACATTCGTAGTTTTCGACAAACGTAATACCGTTTTTTAATAACGACAAATTTTCACTACGACTAGGACAACCGTAATCAGGCCGATTATTTTTTTAAATAATGGTTCTGATAATATTTGTAAAACTGAGACTAAAATATACTTTTCTAAAGTTTTGAGGTGCGCTGAATCCGAATCTAACCTTAGAATTAACCCCACATCACATCAGGTTTTCGTGATATAAAAACAAAAGTTAAAAAATCCTGCTTTTCGCTATATCCGGGACGTTATAAAATCGCGAATGAAGATGTATTCACAGAATTTTTTATGCGATTTGAAAATCTTGTCCATTGTCTTCAAAATTCAGGTTTAATCTTTCCAGTATCTTAATTCTTCTCGGAGAAACCGTCCTTTGATATTCATTGGCATAATGTTTTCGCTGTTAGTGCTAATATCTGGAAAGTGACATATCTGAAAATTTTACAGATCTATTTGAAGAAACAAAGTCGGACTATCAAATGCTAACAAATTTGCTATGTTATCTCACCCCTGTTACGGCTTTTAAATCAGAGCGAAAGTGAAAATTTTAGAATTTTTCGGTGTTCTTGCGATTAAATCAGAACGTTTTTCTCTATTTTTAATTCGTTTTAATTCGTGTAAAAAAGCCTGGTCGAAAGTAAAACAAATGCCCTTTTTTCTAATAAATTACAATTTAGGGTCAAAAATGGTGCTTAATATTAAAAATTTATAATTTTTTTTACTTATTTCTGATTTTATTGTATTTTTGGTTGTATTGTTTATACTCTAAAAAACTGTTTTTAAAAAAACATTTTTTTTTTGTTTTGATATTCTAGAAAACATGTTTTTGGCACTTCGATAATAATTTTGAAAAAAATTCGAGTTTTCGAAAGCTTTTAGGATTTGAGAACAACAAATTTAAATTTCGTGTGATTTCACAAATTCGTTCTAATTGCAAAACGTTTTTAAAGTAGTGACATGGGCGTATATGTTTCAAAAATGCCAAAAAATCACATTTTTTAATTTATAGTGAAAATAATCATATTTTCCTTTAAACGAGTTTGTTTCATATACATATGTAACGAATCGTTATACTTCAATAATATCCTTAAAAATAAAAATATATGAAAACGCTGAAATATACACAGAGAAAAATGTTGATATTTGCCAACTGAAATTCCGTTACTACGACTCAAATTTGGTTATTGCGAAAATCAGACGGTTGGTAAAACTTAACATTAGTTTTTACAACAAAGTTCGGTTAAATCAACTGAATTTTAGCTCAAACACCTTAATTATTCTGAAATCTAATATAATTATCGTTGCACTAAATTAATTTATAAATTGTCACCATTAATATACATCTATCAATTCGGTTGGCAATTTATTTCTCTGTGTGAGAAATAATTTTTTTTTGCATTTTCTACCAAAATATATAACTTTTGTTTAAAACCCTAGCTTCATGCAGTAAAGGGTTAATACATACAAAAACCGAATAAATTGAATTGATGTCTAAAAAGGCAGAATATTTTGGAAAATTTTCCGGCGATTCATATTTTGGGAGTCGTAAACGAATCTTTACAAAAGGTACACAAATTTTAAAGAATTTATTAAATCCAAAAAATGGTACAGAAATTACTCAGAAAAGTACATAAATAAATTTGAACATTTTGTAAACATTTTAAAAGAGGCTTAAAAAACGATACGTTTTGAAGACTTTAAATTATCTTTTTTAGTTTTTGAAAAAAAGCAAAAATCCTGGTAAAGTTGATTAAAAAAAGCAAGTGTCATGTAGACTTTGACTTGATTGATGTTGTTGTAAATCTATACTGCCCTACTAAGAAAGAAAGTCATAAGCGCCAAAAATGGAAAATTGAGATAAGGGCAGATTCAGAACCTTGAATGAGTTTCTGAATTTCGATTCAACTGTAAATGGCTAAAAAAAACCTTAAGCAAAATAGTCACATCTACCACTTCTAGCGTGTTTACTAGTCAAAAAAGTCTTATCTGCCACTTACTATGATGAATTTCACATCAACATCGACTAATTTAGTGTCATCTTATCTAGAAAATCGTGTGCAGTGTGTTGAAACTAACACTGGAACCTCATCATTTCTCCCAATTAGAAGAGGAGTTCCACAAGGATCAATTCTTGGTCCTCTTCTCTTTTCAATATATGCAAATGATCTTCCTGATCAGTTATTACACTGCAGAATCCGTTTGTACGCTGATGATGCTCAATTGTATATGAGCAACAGAAATGAAAAGAACCTCGATGAATGTATCGTAAAACTTAATAATGATTTGAATAGAGTTTTTCTCTGGGCTTCAGCAAATGGACTGAGCTTAAATCCACGCAAATCCAAATGTATTGTAATAAGAAAACGAACTAGTAAGTTAATCGTTAAACCAAATATTTATATAAACAACCAACTAATTGAGATTGTTGATAATGCTAAAAATTTAGGAATCATCTTTAACAGCACGCTTACATGGAATGATCATGTAACAGCAACTTGTGGAAAAACGTATTCAATGCTTAGAACCCTCTGGTCGACTCAACATTGCACCCCGGTAAAAATAAGATTCTTACTAGCAAAAACATATCTAATTCCAATTCTCTTATATGGATGTGAGATTTATTCTAGCTGTGATACTGTAAGTCAGCAAGGACTCAATATCGTTTTTAATAATATTGCGAGATATGTGTTTGCACGTCGTAAGTTCGACAGTATTTCGATTTTTACAAAACAAATATACGGGGTTCAATTTGACGATCTCTTGAAAATAAGAAAACTTATTTTCTTACATAAAATTATTTACACAAAAGTACCTGATCATCTATTCAAAAGATTGAGGTTTAGTAGGTTTAATCGAACTGGGAATCTAATACCGTTTAGACATCGTAGCCTAATGTCTGAATGGCAGTTTTTTATAAATGGTATCCGTCTTTGGAACTCTTTACCCAATAATAACAATAATAATATTAAAAATATAAGCAACGCTCTACGCTTTAAAAAAGTTATTTTTGACCTATATTCATAGTTATGTACTTTGATCTTTATTATTAGATTGATTTTATTATATTGATTTTATTAATTTTGATTTTTATTTCTTTGATTTTTATTAATTTTTTCAAATCTATTTTCCTTTTGGTATTATTATATTAATTGTTAGTTATATTAATTTTTTTTTTTCTTTCTCTTTTATTTTCTTTTTCTTTGATTAATGCTTAACCATTTTTAATGTTTAATGTATAACAATTTTTTTAATTTTTTTTATTTTTTTTTTCTCTCTCTCATTTTTGTGATAATGAAATGTCTATTGTTAAAAACAATGTTAGAATTAAGATTATACTTTTTAAAATATGTAACAAAATACCACCCTGTGTTGTTTTAAGATGTCATGTCTTGTTACACAGGTTAACAAATAAATAAATAAATAAATAAATAAATAAATAAATAAATAAAGATACATTGACCAAAATTGTAGGCTTTTTGGACTTTTTTCCTTAGTATTAATGATATTTTTTTTGAAAGAATGACTTTTCTTCTTTGTGTGTGCAATATTACGCACAAGAAGAGTTCGAAAAAAAACCGTATTTCATTTTTTGGCTTGATAACTGTGCTGCGCAAAACAAAAATTGGACATTGTTCACTTTTTTTGTATATATGTATTGTTAATTCCTCGGAATATAATGTTGAAAACATAATTTTAAAATATTTTGAGCCAGGACATACATTTATGTCTGCTGATGCCTTTCTTCACCAAGTTGAAAGTTCATTTAAAAAACAGAAAAAAGAGTATGACATAACAGATTTCAAAAATTGCGTTCAAAAGAGTAATTCGGGAAAGGTTGAAGTGATTGAAATGAAAACTTTACAAACTTTAAATGAATTGGTAGAAGTAAAATTTGTGAAAACCAATAGCTTTTGTTATAAAAACTAAGTTTACAGATACAAATTACACAGACTTAAATTTCATAAAAGCTGCATCAATAAAATCTGGAATTTTAAAACCTAAAGCCAAAGCGATTCCTCGTGGTATATTGTTTAAAAGAAAAAAAGACCTTATAAAAAAAGCTGAAAGATATTTTGCCCAATAACAGAATGGAATTTTGGGAATCTCTTCCAGAAATAGCAAGTGAACCGACCTACGACAGCGATTAAATCTTTATTTTTTATTTCAGTTTTAGTGACTAATGCTTTATTAATTTTTTTACCTTTAATGTTTGAATTATGTTTGTTTTGTTTTCTTTTGTTATGCTTTTATGTTTTTATTAATATGAAATAATTTTTTTATTTTTATTGCGAACAAATGCAAAAAAAAATTGAATTTATTTGTGCAATTTAGTTTTCGTAAGATTTTTTTGGATGTCTATACTAGGCAAAAAAGTCATAAGTCCATTTTATCTACTTTATCATCAAAATTTCCCCTGTTTGATACTATAATAAAATTGAATAAAATAATATATTTTTAAATCATTTTTGAAATTTTAAAAAATATTGAATTTAAAGGCGCGAAACATAAAAAACGTAAAAGCTAAAAAATATCTCAAAACTACTAAAATGGATATGTGACTTTCTTTCTTAGTAGGGCAGTATATTAATTTAGAATATTTATCAAAAATTTCATAATTATTTTGTAAATCCTCAATTAAAATCCCCTGGGGACAGGGGATTTTAATTGATTTTAATTTGTCCCCAAATTTGAGGACAAACCCCAAGGTCTGGCAAGCCTGCTTGGAAGTTTTAGTAGGTACACGATTGAAAGACCACTAAATGTGGATTTTGAAAAACCTTTCGTTTTGTTAAAATTTTCTCTATGTAGTTTCGTTTAAATATAATGAAATAATCCGAAAAACAAAAAAAATGGGGGTAATATGAGATTGGATAGCTACAAAAATAAGTGTAACTTAGATTTGTCTTCTCTACAACATATCTAAAGTTCATTAAGATCTGAGGATCGGCGTCGGGATACTTTCCTTGTTAGCTGTAGTATTTATTTATTTTACGGGTAATGTTAATACAAATCGATCTTTTTATCCCCATTATGCCCGAATTCTAATGACTGGACTAGTTTATGATCATGATTTGGGAAAATATATAAATATATACTTACAGCGTTAATTTTTTTTTTATTCTGTCAGATTATTTCGGTAGAAATATTTTAAGGATAACGGTATTTCAATTATTTCGGTAACGGTATTTTAGCGATATTGGTATTTTAGTTATTTCGGTAATGGTATTTTTAGGATATTAGTATTTTAGTTAAATTGGTAACGGTATTTTAAGTATAACGGTATTTCAATTATTTCGGTAACGGCTGTTTAGGGATAATGATAGTCATTTAACAGGGTTAAGAATGATTACGTTATTTGAGTGGTGTGACCTGCTATCACAGTTAACATCTTTTCTGTGGCGCCATCTTTTTCGTAGTAGCATGACTAATTTGCTTTATCCGCGACACATTATACTAAATATGGTGAAAAGTTTTTGATATCTAGATGGCAGAACTTATTTGTTGTAGTGGCGTTACAGATTTAGTAACTTCAAATCGAATCTTACCATTATTGGATTGTTTGTATCATACATGGTACTAATTAATTGTATGGACTAATTAATAGTGTCCGACCGAACAGTTCGGCCAGAAAATGCATTTGGTCTGTATTCGGTATTTTAAAGCATTATGGACAAATTTGGCGGATGGAAAAATGTTTATTGGGCTGATTAGATGCTATTTTGAGTGTCAAATTTAAAGAAAAGTCTTTAGTTAAGCAAAGTCTGTTCGGCCTCAGAAAGTTCGGCCCAATTGAAAATAGTTCGGCGGTCGAACTTTTACCTTTATAGCTAAACTTCGGCTTTTCTCTTAAATTTTATACACAAAATCGAATTAAATCGGCTCAACAAACATGTTTCCAATACCAAAATTTGTCATCATTGCCTCTAGATATCAAAAAACCGACAAAATATAGTTTTTTGGCCGAACTGTTCGGTCGGACACTACTAATTAATTGATGATTTCATTACAATTTCATTGATATCAATTGTATTGAAATTATTTTCATTAGCATTTGTTTAATTAATGATAATGAATTTCATTGATTTGATTTCATTGATTAATGGCAATAATTTTAAATTTCATTACCATTAGTAATGCATCAATTGAAGAAAACAAATTACAATTGACAGATAAGATTTTCGAAAAACTAATAGTGAATATCGATGAAATCTCGGTTTCACAGGAGCTTTAAGTAACGCTCATAATACAAATAGGCTATGTCCGGGAAAGATCCAGAGAGATTTTTTTTTATGAAACAGCCACAGGGCCAAATGCGTACGTGACAATAGCAATTTAATCACTCAGATAATAAAATGGAACATTGGCTTAAACTGGAACAATATAGAATGAACCGGGAAACGAATGGAATCGAAACACTTAACACATATGAATTATCGGAACGTGTTACGTGGGTTAAGTTTTGCAAAAATTTAGTCCGTTTTGGGATAGTTCGCTTAGTTTTCGAAACTAAAACGGACAAAAATTTTGCTCCACCGGAGTATTAACACACTCTCATAATATAAATGGGCTAGATCCGGGAGAGATAACGATTGATCAATTTTTATTAAATAGCCATAGGGTGATTTATTTATTGCATTAGTGAACTAATGCTAATAAAAATTCAATGCTACTGAAGGTTTTTAGGTTTTTATTAACATTAATATTTCATAGCCATTAATTGAAACCACTTAGAATTCAAACAACATCCACTGCCATTTAATAGTAATGAATAAGGCTCGGAAGTTCATCTAAATACATGTTTGTTGTCGTTAGCTTGAGGCAGAGTTCATACTTGAGAATTTGTCATTGGCATTGAAATTTAATTTGCATTACTTGTGGTCAATGCAAAAAAAAAATTCATTAAATCGTCAATTAATTAGTCCATTTAATTAACTAGGCCCAAGTAAACAAAAATATTAAGTTTTACTGCATTATCATATTTATTTAATTTCTTGGACGAGTTTTAATAATATATTTTCACTAAACTGACGAAGTTTTCTTCACAATGTGAATGAAAATTTTCTTAAATTTTCGAAATATCGAAAAGATAATACATAAATATTTAAAAATAAAACTTTAAAAATTTGAATTTTATTTTTAATTTATGACCTTGAGCCAAACCAAAAAACCTCATCACATTTTCTTAAACTTCATAAAAAAGCTTCATAGTTTTAATGAAACCGTTTTTAATTACAGTTTTTTTAAATATCAAATATTTCATTAAATTTAATGAAAAAATGCATTAATTTAATGAAAAGTATCAATGAACGAGTTCAAGTGATATTTCATAGGTCTAATGCAAAAATTCATTGATATCATACAGAGAATTCTCTCAACGTACAAAACTTTGGAACCGATCAAAAAATTAAAAAATAAGAATATATATCAACGGTCCACTTTAGGGAACAAATATAATGATTGATATAATTTTTATTGTTAATAAAAATTATGATTTATTCGACCTTTATTGTGCAATGAAAATGAAGTTATTCAAGTTCGAGGTCGTATTCTACATTTATTTACCAGAATATTGTCCTAGTAAATAAATTATAGAATTTTTTAGATTTTCAATTTATTCTTTGACCACACCTTCAAGAATTTATTGATAGATCTATTTCGGGGAGTTTCTAGTTCCCCATCATCAGAACAATTTAGAAAGAGTGGTAACATCATCATGCTTAAACTTGAAAATATATATAACTCATTTTTCTAACAAAATGAGAAGTATTTGAAGTTACCAATAATAATCAAAAAACAAATTGAAATACTTTATGTTTTTGTGTAGTACCCACCTTTGGTAGATTACAATACACATTTTTCGTTCATGTTTCCCATTTTATTTAAAGGGGAACTAATAAACTAAGACCATACTATGTCTTTTTACAAATGATTGATATAATTTTTATTGTTAATAAAAATTATGATTTATTCGACCTTTATTGTGCAATGAAAATGAAGTTATTCAAGTTCGAGGTCGTATTCTACATTTATTTACCAGAATATTGTCCTAGTAAATAAATTATAGAATTTTTTAGTTTTTCAATTTTTTTTTTTGATTATTATTGGTAACTTCAAATACTTCTCATTTTGTTAGAAAAATGAGTTATATATATTTTCAAGTTTAAGCATGATGATGTTACCACTCTTTCTAAATTGTTCTGATGATGGGGAACTAGAAACTCCCCGAAATAGATCTATCAACAAATTCTTGAAGGTGTGGTCAAAGAATAAATTGAAAAACTAAAAAATTCTATAATTTATTTACTAGGACAATATTCTGGTAAATAAATGTAGAATACGACCTCGAACTTGAATAACTTCATTTTCATTGAACAAATATAATTTTATTTTACAAGGTCAAAAAAAAGTTTCGTCAAAAAAAAGCTTCAGCGGTTTAAGTTCGGTCGCCAAAGGGTTAAAATAGAGGTAGCGAAAAATAAATTTGATGACTGTTGACCGTTTTGACATTTTCATGCAACAACACTAAAAAATCCGAAGATCCACTTTAGCAAACAGGCATCATTATCAAATATTCCCTTACTAATAAACTTTTACATTAACACTGTGCACTTTCTGTATTTGCAAAATAACGAACGAATTAGAGAACAAAAGAAAACAACAGACGGGCTTAAGAGAATGCAACATTTTAAATACATTTTTTGTTAAATATTTTCCAATTTTTGAAGAATTTTTTTTACAGAAAACTATTAAACTGAACTTCAATTACAATTTTAAATTAAAATATTTAAATTTTCTTTATACGAAATAATTGCATTTAATAAAAAACACTGTTAGCGACCAATCGTACCGTATGAAAATTTCGCGTATACTAACATAAAGAATGAGAAGAAATAAAGAAATAAAGAAATAACAATGTACTAAAAATAGTGAGTAAAAAGTTGTTGTTGATATTTAAGCCAAACTTTAATTGTTTTGATTTGGTTTGATCCGAATGCATTACTCATTTAGAAGAACAAAAAAAACACTGAATGATAAGCATAATCACCTTAGAGTTTATTAGTGTGATTGCCCTAAAGTAGGCGATGATATTTGTAGAAAAATATAAATAACATAAAGTGATGCCATATACTATATACAGCTGCATGCAATATAATAGTAGTGCAAAATACAATTATGGGGAAGTGCTTCTTTAAAAAAAGTTGAATATTTAAATTAAAAGCATTGACAAAACTTGTGATCAACACAATAGAGATATACATAGCTGTTTACCGATTCCTGTAAATGCTTGCCTCAAAGTCTTACAAGGTTAACCCAAAGTCTAAAATAATTATTTTTGTTTTTTTATGATGTTTTTTTACGTTTTAGACAAAAAGCAAAATTAAAATTTAGATAAAATCTTAACTCATTAAGGAGCGATAGGCCATTAATATTTTAGCTTTAGTTCTATATTTTTCCGATGGTGGGAGTAGTAGAGGTCCAAGACGACTTAAAATAATCGGCGGCGTCTTGCCAAAAATTACGGCGGCGGTTCTAAGCTGGCTGAAGCCCATGTTTTTTATTTATTTCATGCATTTTTTAAAATAAATTTATTGCAAGACTATCTGGCATGGGATGAAAAACGATCGTTTTTAAAATTCCAATAATCGGGCTGATTGCGGTTGCTGAATTTGTATACAAGTTTTTCGACTCCATACAAAATGGTTTTGCTAAAATTCAAATTTATAAAGAAATTAAACCCTGCTAAAATATTTTATAAAATGGGATTGCTATTTATGATAAATACAGTTGTAAAGTTATTAAGTTGTGTTTTGATTGAATTTTCAGCAAATTCAAACTTTATTTTATTTTTTTTCTTTACTTTTGTACATTTTTAGATTTTTATTTTTATTCATAAAAAAAATGAATCGTTTATAAATTTAGGGCCTGTTTGCAGCAATAACTCTGTAATTCATAATAACTTTAAAAATTTTGAGAGAGATTTAAAGATTGGCCATTACAATATAAATAGCTTTAGCACTTCTTCTTCTACATTTAAATTGAGTGAAATAAGGAAAATACTCGAGGGAAATATTTTAGATATTGTTGGTTTGAGTGAGACATGGCTTAAGCCTGATATGTTGTCCGAGATGGTTAATATTCCAGGGTATGATATTTGTAGGAGCGATCGTCCAAAACCAAGAAGGGCTGGTGGAGTAGCTTTACTTATTTCCAGGAGGATTAAGTATAAGGTAGTTTATAGGTCTGAAAGATATGGTGAATCAGAATCTATATTCGTTGAAGTGATTCTTCGAGGCATGAAAATTTTAGTTGGTGTCAATTACTTGCCAAATGGTAAATTGAAAGTGTTTGAAGAATCTGTAGGGGATATTCTTGTAGAATATTCCAATGTTTGTATAATGGGTGATTTTAATATGAATATGTTTTGCATTAAGAAGGCTGATGCAGTTCGAGAAATGTGTAGTAGGCTGGACTTAGTGTGCCACCACAATTCGGCCCCCACCCATTATGATATTGATAAGGATTCTACATCCCTTATTGATTACTTTCTTATGAGTCCCTCTCTTAGTCTGAGTAGGTCTGGTCAAATGCAGTGTCCAGGCGTATCACACCATTCGTTAATTTTTATTGCTGTCGATATTCCTGCACCTTCTTCCCGACAATATATATCCTATTTGGATTATAATGCCTTGAATATGGCGGTTTTAGAACAAACTGTTCATTCGCTTGATTTTAGCGGAATGTATTCAACGAATAATGTTAATGCTCAATTGGAAATTTTTATGTCTAACCTCCATGTTGTACACTCCTTAGTTCCAACAGTACGGCGTAAAATTGGTTTCAGGTCTGATAACTGGTTTAACTCCACTGATATTGTTTATCATATCTCTTTACGAGATTTGTCCTTCAAATATTATCTTCAGAATAGAAGTTTGGAGAATTGGTCTATTTATTGTGAGCACAGAAATCGTGCGAAGAGGGTTACTAGAGTAGCGAAGAGGCGTGCCTACTCAAGTATGTTTCGCGATCTTAATCCTAGGCAATTGTGGGGCTATTTGAGGGGAAATGGTGGTTTGGAAAGTTGTAATCGGTTCACTTATGCTAACCCAGACGAGGTTAATGATTATTTTGTTTCATGTCAGATAAATGATGTTCCCAATTCTTTGGACTTTGCAGAGGGTACTTTTGATGATGGTTTTTCATTTCGTTGTGTAGACCAGGGGGAATTATACACAGCATTGAAAAGAATTAAATCTAATGCTGCAGGTCATGATTTTTTGCCTTTAAAATTTATTAAATTAATTTTTCCATTTCTTCCCTCCCATATTCTTCGTTTAGTCAATTCCGTTATTACTACTTCAGTCTTTCCTGACGAGTTTAAGAAAGCTAGAGTAGTACCCATAAAAAAGGATGGTCCTTCTGATTCTTTGGATAATCTGCGTCCGATATCAGTTCTTCCGGTTCTCTCAAAATTAGTCGAACATATTATTAAGGAACAAATGATTAAACACCTTGAGGAAAATTCCTTAATCCACAATTCACAGTCAGGTTTTCGGCGTGGGTATAGTACTGGTGCCCTTCTTCTTGGTCTAACAGATTCTGTTAGAACATTTTTGGATAACGGTAAAAATGTAGTTCTTCTTTCATTGGATTTGTCAAAAGCTTTTGACCGGGTGATACACTCGAAGCTTATAGACAAGTTGTACAACTTGTTTAATTTTTCCTCACAAGCTTGTAAACTTATAACCTGTTACCTTTCTGATAGAAGTCAATATGTATCAATTGGTGAATCTTCTTCTGTGACAAAACCAATAACAAGTGGTGTCCCGCAGGGATCTATTATTGGTCCACTACTGTTCATGATTTACTTAAATGATCTGCTAGCAATAGGGAATGGTATATCCTGCCAGTCTTACGTTTATGCGGATGATGTTCAGTTTCTTTGCTATTCAGATGCACAGTTTGTAGATGTCTTGGAGGAAGGTGTGAATTTTATATTTTATATATTATATTTTATCCCATTCGGAAAGAAACCCACAATTGGTATATCCAATACATCACACGACTATGTTTGAGCGATCATTTCAGATTAGGCTTTCGAGAATATGGAATGATTTATCTATACAACTGAGAAGTTTTAGTTTTTCACCACCGGTCTTTAGGCAAAAGCTGAAGGATTATGTGGCTGTTCATGACTTGTAATTTTTTGTGTTCGCTGTCTTTTTTATCTCTCTCAACTTTTTTTTATTTTTTTATTAAGATGTAATTTTTTAATTAAAAAGAAATGTTTTTTTTTATTATTTATGATAGTTTTAAGTTATTTATTTTTTATATAGAAAATATTATTAATTACCTTGTGTTATAAAGTAGCTTTTAATAATCATATTTGGCCCTAAGAGCTTGGGTTATGTAAATTGAACAGAATAAATTCTATATTTATTATGAAAAAAAAAAAAAATTCGTCTAACTCTCGAATTCGTCTACGACACCGTATTAAGGCTAAATGAATATGTTTTTATTTACATTAATTGAATTGAGGCCGAATTAGCTTATTTTGAAGACAATAACTGAAGATTAGCCAAAATAACAAAACAATATTTCGTATTGTTTTAAATTTGAAAAAGTCTAATAGATGTAATTTGGCATGCCTGATTCAATTAAATCAAATAACAAATCCTCGTTATTCACTTTTAAAATTTTGTCTTTTGACCAAATCGATTGAAATTAAAGCCGTTCGGTTTTCATCACACTTCAGTATGAGCAAAAACACCATTTCAATATGTGCAAACACAGAAAATATTAAAAAAAAGTTTTAGAAATAAATTTGAATTTAAAAAAGGTTTTTGTATTTACAAAACAGCTCTATGAAATATGTTTTTATGTTAACACATTGTTGTTTTTTATAATTAAAAATTATAGGGCTGTCAGATCAATAATTAAAATTGGAAAGATTTTTACTAAATTAACAAGTTAATAAAAAAAATTAAGTACAGTATATACAACGAAGTTTAGCTCTTTAAATTACAAAAATCTATCGACTAAGCTGTTTTAGTCGGCTAGCAAATTTAAGCCGAAATCAGCGCATCGATCGTCGGCGGCTTGCGCTCTAAAATATACGTCGATGGCGGCGCTAAGCTGGCTTTGTGCCGGTCGACTTGGACCTATGAGGAGCACAAAATTGTTTTTTGACATAGGCAGTGCTGCCAGGTTTGACGATTTATCGTCATTTCGACGATTTTAAGTACCCAGAATGACAAAACGACGATTTTTGACAATAGTGTAATATGTTAGCAAAACACATTTATTTGTCACTTTCATAAAGTCTCCGATTTTATTTCTGAATTTACACTATGTTTCCACTGAACTTGTTTTAACATACATTTTTTTTACCAACATGTTTTTTTTAACACATGTTTTTCTCAAAACAGTTGAGTGGAAACATAGTTATTTCGGTTGAAATAAAAAAAACTCTATATTTTTATTGAAATCTAACATTTTCTAATATGATGTAAAATAAAATATTGCAAAAACACAAACAATACAATTAAATTAAGATTAATTGAAGCGGTTTTATTTATTTTATAAATTCAGTTAGGGTCAAGCTTAATTTAATTTCTGTGTTTACATTTTACAAAATTTAATTTTTAAATTTTTTTTTAAATTCTATTTAAAGAAATAGATAAAAATGTAATATTTTTTAATTAAAGCAAAAGCATGGAATTTGTCGCGAAACAAAATAAGTTCTAAAATAAATTCGTGTTTAAAACAGGCCTAATAATAAGTGATCTAAAGTACAACTTCAGACAAACACAATTTATATACGAAAATGGAAAAACATGCAGTAATGAAGCATTTTTAAATAAAAATTCTTCACAGAATGATACAGAAGTAATGAACAGTTTAAAGTAGTAAATCACGTGGTATAACACGTTTGCACATATAATAAGAGTTATATTATTGTCTTTAATATAAACTATATCCCACATTTAATTGATTTTAACAATTTTTAACAAATTTTGATAATTTTTTAAAATACGATGACGATTTTTTTCATGAAAATTTGACGATTTTATGGATAACTAACCTGGAAACGCTGGTCATAGGCCAAAGTCTGCACAGTTTCGTCAAAAAGTTTCAGCGGTTTAAGTTCGGTCGCCAAAGGGTTAAAATAGAGATAGCCGAAAATAAACTTGATGGATATTGACAGTTTTGACATTTTCATGCAACAACACTAAAAAATCCGAAGATCCACTTTAGCGAACATTCCCTTACTAATAAACTTTTACATTAACTAATACTAACACTTTACAATATGCACTTTCTATATTTGTAAAAGAACGAACGAATTACCGAGCAAAAGAAAACAACCGACCCGGCTTAAGAAATGCAAAATTTTAAATAAATTTTTTATTAAATATTTGCAAATTTTTTTAAAAACATTTTAACAGAAAACTTTTTAAACTGCTCTTCAATTACAATTTTAAATTAAAATATTTAAATTTTCTTTATATTTTATACAAACTAATTGCATTTAATTAAAAACACTATTAGCAACCAACCGCACCGTATGAAAATTTCGCGTATACTAAAATATCGAATGAGAAGAAATCAAGAAATACATGTGTACTAAAAACAGTGAGTAAGTATTTGTTGTTGTTATTTAAGCAAAACTTTATTTGTTTTGATTTGGTTTGATCCGAATGTATTACTGACTTAGAAAAAATCACTGAATGATAAGCAGTACTGCCAACCCACTTTGTTCAAAAACGTCAAGTTTTGTGGGAAAATCGTCAAAATCGTCATTTTGAGAATGAGAATCGTCAAAAAAATCGTCATTCAAAAACTCTTTATGTTTTAGTAAAAAAAAAGAAATTTTACTCACAACTTCGTTTTAATCACCCAGCAAAAACACACCTTACCAAATAATGAGTCTAGTAATCCAAACACGAAGGTTTGGACGTATTACCCTATATGTTCCAAAAGTAATGAGTTGTAATGCACAACAGGCAGCCTTAAGTAGATATGAATTATAATGAGTTACCTGTATACATACAATGTTATGAATAATAAGCAATTACCATAGGGAAGAAAATAATGGGTATAAAATTGATTAAAAAATATAAATATATAAAAAATATATAAATTTTTATTAAAACATGGTCGAGCCGGGATCGATGCCAGGTCTACAGATTAACAGGCGACTGCTCTATACCCTAAGCCACTGAGGCATATAGCATTTATTAACTTAAAACATAAATTAAGTTTTCTTCTATGTAAATGCTTTCAAGAAATACCAAAACAAACACCTTACACTTTGACTTACAAAAAGACGAATTATAATGAGTTTAAAATAGATTTCCAGAAAAATGTTTGTAGCATTACATTTTGCCTGGAAGCAATAAGATGAATAACATATTATTGTTCACCAATTATTTTTTGTATGAGATTAAGCAAATGAAATTTTTTTTTGGAATTTTTGATTAATAGAAGTTTAATGTTTCGATAAGAAAAAGCTTAATAATTGTAGAAATAATATAAATGCCATTAAATTGAACAAAAAATTTAAAATTTTGTAATGAAATTGTGATTAAAAGACCAGAAAAAACATATTATAATATAGGTTAAAAAAAAACGCTTTAAAACAACAAAGTTAAAAAATATATTTTTTAGGGGATAATACTCTTTACACTCAGAGAAAAAATACTTTTCAATATGTTTGCAGGTAATTATATATATGTTTACAATTATCCAAATTTTCAAGCCTAAACAAAGATATACATATTTGCAATTTTAAAATTGTTATATATGTATACTTATAATAAATATTAGGGGGTTCAAACTACTCGGGTTTGGTTTTGTTCGAGTAAACGAGTAACTCGATTTTGAGGTTTTCAACTTCATCGAGTAAGATTTTAAAATTACTAGAGTAACTAGGACAATTTTAATAGTTTTATATAATTATTTTTTTTTTTTGAAAATACATAAAAACACACACAATAGATACAAATTCAGGAGTTACGAAATGTTTTTTATCAAAATAAAAAATATATGCTCGTTAATATTATTAATTTTTAGTGTCCGACAGTACCCTCCAGTCAGAAAATGGGGTTTGTTGGTATTCGGTATTTTAACACGCATCTGTAGTTTGTGTCAATTTGACAAAATTTTCCAATTGAAAATATTATTGCGCCTTTGTGTCAAATTCAAACAAACGACGGTTGTGTGTTAAAGCATTATGGACAAATTTGAAAAATGGAAAAATGTATATTGGGCTTATTAGATGCGAGTTGAGTGTCAAATTTAAAGAGAATTCCGTAGTTAATCAATGAATTCAGCCACCCAACGTTCGGCGACATATGAAAAATTTCGGCGAACGATAATTTAACTTGACAGCTAATATTCGGCTTTTTCCATAAATTTTTTATTCAAAATCGAAATAAGACGGCTCAACAAATATGTTTAAAATAACAAATTTGTAAACATTGTGTCCAAATGCCAAAAAAACCGACCAAATATCTTTTTTGGTCGAAGTCTTCGGTCGGACACTATTAATTTCAAGAGTTTGAAAGAGTTTATTTTTTAATTTTTAAAAAGTTCGACTTTGAGAAAACATTACCGATAATATAATATATATATTTTTTTGCAAATATCAAAAATAATATGCTACTGTAGTCTATGCCTTAAAAAATATAAATAAATATTATTATATTCCTTCCTCACGATCGTTAAAACATTTCCGCATCAAATCCGTTACTGGTTTTCAATAATTAGTAAATATTTTGATAAAATCAGCAACAAAATTAGTACAAAATTCAGTAATTAGTTAAATGAGAATAGCAAAGAATATTACTAAAAAAAATGATGCTAAAAATGATTACAAAAATAGTGCGATTGAAAAGTTGCTCTACAAACTTTTTTTCTGGGTGTATGTTCGTCATTAGACATTTTCTACTAGTTTCAAACATATGTATTTTATATGTTTACAGGCAAACATAATTATATTTGCAAGCGAACATGTTATATTAGAATAATGGAAAACGGAAATGCTTTCCAAACAAAAGTTTCCAGCAGGGCGTTTTTTCAGAATAGAAATCAATATAACAGCAATATTTCAACAATTATAAATAAATAAAGAAATTGTTTATTAACAATATTATATTTGTGATAGATAAAATTAAATATTATTTAAAAAATTATATTTTAAAATTCGGACTAACAACTGTAGTGGCCATTTCAATATAGACCATTTTTTACGACAAAATTGTGGAGCAATTTGTACTCGTCTGAGAATAAAATTCTCATTTTATTTACATACGAATAAATTCTCTAGTTCCTAACGTAACCGGATTTTAAAATTTTTGATTTGCAGTTAAATAGTACGACAGTAAACTCAAAAATTAAAAAATGCACTACAAAATAGTTGTTTTTTAATTTATGAAAAAAAAACTAGACAAAAATGTAACGTGTCTCTACGTTAGGGACTTCATTTTTTAGTACTCTACAAAACAAAACAAAAACCGATTTAAAATCAAGCCATCCGCTAAGGCTGTAAGTCGCACTCGATTTTCAATATCTTGTTTTGAGAAAAAGGCCTTTAAAGTAAATATTCTGTAAAATATAGGGCAAGGAGTTTGTTTAACAAGCTGAAACTTTTTTATTTCTACGAATTTTTCGCTAAAATTTTCACAGTATATATACATATATTTCAAACTATCGAAATGTGAAATAAAAAAACACAAAATAAAAAAAATCTTAAGAGAGCTAACCCCTTAAGAAAAAATTTTTCGAATTTTAAAATGCACTACATCTTTTGCAATTGCAATTCAGAAAATATTAATTGAAATCAGGGACCGTAATCATTATGAGTTTTATAATAAAAATTACACAATAATGATTATGTTATGAGTTTTAAGGATTTTCTTCAATGGTAATGATTATTTTTGAGTAATAATAAAAAAAATCCGCAATAATCATTATTTTTGAGCAAAAAAAATAAAACTCAAAAATAATCATTATTTATGATTTTTATTTTTTTCGCTCAAAATAAAACTCACTTTCATGTAGGTGTAAATATATATACATGTTAGGGTGGGGCGATTAGTGTGGAAGGAAAAAATCTTCATAGGCGCTTCGCGTTTCTGATTCTTGGGATTGTACTGAGCAAAAAAGTCCACTAGACCATACGTCTACGGTGCAAATCGAGCTTCCAGATTTTGACTTTACGGCAAAAAAGAACTATTTTGAAATTAATAATTAACCCCTTAAACCCCACCCACAAATATGATTGATGCATTAATCTGCTAGAGAATCTTCCAAAGAAGAGATTGATACCATAATATTGGATAAGCTCCTCCTCCTTCCTGAGATATGTCCATCCCACACATTGTTACTTTCACAAAATACGGCAAAAAAAGCCCTATTTTGAAATTAAAAATTAACCCCTTAAACCTCACCCACAAATATGATTGATGCATTAATCAGCTAGAGAATCTTCCAAAGAAGAGATTGATATCAAAACCTTCGATAAGCTCCTCCTACTTCCTGAGATATGTCCATCCCACACATTGAAAGTGAGTTTTATTTTGAGCGAAAAAAATAAAAATCATAAATAATGATTATTTTTGAGTTTTATTTTTTTTGCTCAAAAATAATGATTATGGCTGATTTTTTTTATTATTACTCAAAAATAATCATTACCATTGAAGAAAACTTTAAAAATCAAAAATTTAAAAATCATGACGGATATGCAAAGATTGTCAAAAATAATAATAATGGTGCAATAAATTTTTTTTTATGTCTCTTCTAAGTGATTGATTTTTTTGATTCAAAAAAACGAGCAATAATCATTATTTACGGTCCCTGATTGAAATTCAGAATTTCCATTTGAAATTCAAAAAATATAAATTTAGAATTTCCATTTGAAATTCAGAAAATATCATTTCATATTGCAGAGCCCACCTTCGGTATTCCCATAGCACTTAACCGCACGAAGTACAGTTCGCCAAATCAAAAATTTTAATTCAGAAAATATTAATTGAAATTCAGAAAATGTCCATTTAAATTCAGAAAATATCATTTAGAATCCAGAATACATAATTGGAGTTCAGAAAACATTTCATATCTATTTCATTTAACATTTTCTAAACTTCAAATGATATTTTCTGAATGTATTCTGAATTTCAATTGATGTATATCTGCATTTCAATTAGTATTTTCTAAATTTCAAATGATATTTTATGAATTTCAATTGCTATTTTCTGAATTTAAAATGGCAAATCTAAATTTCAATTAATGTTTTCTAAATTACAAATTGAAATTCTGAAATTCACACTAAGTTTTCTAAATTTCAATTGATATTTTCTAAATTAAAATTGATATTTTCTAAATTCCAATTAATATTTTCTGATTACAATAGCAAAAGATTAAAAAAATTTTATTGGCACTTTTTTTACAACAAAGCATGTTTGTTTTTGGCACGCAACGAAAAAAGTCTTGCCACCCCTGTGCTAAATGCAAAATCGAGTTTGTGCCGTCTATCCGAATTAAAGTGTAAAATTAAACATTTCAACTTACCTTCTTTATTCACTATTTTGTTTACGAACGAACGAACTGCAGTACAAAAGAAAACAACGACCGGCTCATGATGTTTATTTTTTCTTTCTTTATTTCAAGGCAACACTTTTTACGCCTTTTTCGCTTGTTTTTTTTTTTAATTAAGGATTTTTTTTATTTAAAACTATTAAAATACAATTGAATTGCAGTTTTATAACAAAATATTTTAATTTTATTAAATTTTAACACAAAATAATTGAATTTTATTAGAAACACTACTGCCGCGACGTCTGCACTTTATAAAAATTACGCGTTAACTAAGTAAGAGAATGTTAAGTAAAAAGAAAACCATTAAAGAAGTATTTGTTATTTTTGTTGTTGTTGTTATTACTGTTATACTAAAATTCGTATTGGCAATTTGGTTTGATCCACAAACATCACTGATTGAGAGAGAAATCATTGAATGGTTATGCATAGTAGAGTGGAAATTATAAAATGCCCTAAAGTACGCAATAGTAATATAAATAAAAATACAAATTAGTATGGCCACTTATATGTATAAAATCCCGTTTCCAAAAAACGGGAATATTTTTGATATGTACACACAAAAAATTCTAGGGGAACGATTACTAAAAAAAGGGTATAATATTAATAAGTATAGTAGGAGCATCTCAACTACACGTTAAAACATTAGGGGAACGTTTGTCAAATAGAGGTATAACAATACCAAGTATAGTAGGAGTATTTAAACTAATAACTAATTTCAGTCAAATTTGTCAATCAACTTAGGAAAATGATTTGTTCACAAATATAATGACATTTAACTACAAAAACTTGGTAATTCTACCTATTTTATTTATGACAATTAAGCGACAAGTCGTAATAAAATTATCCATTCTATTTCATAAGAATCCCTAGATAGTTTAGTAAATTGTGACATGTATTTCAATCAAATATGCTATTCTTTTTGTTACCTTATTCAAAATTATTTTATTTTACTTAAAAAATATAAAAAATACATGACGTGAATTTTAACTAATACCTCTTCTAATTAATATTAACGCCTCCTTCGCATTAGCACCTAGAATAAAAATAAGCCATCCAATTTCACCAGAGCAATGACTTTGAACGAGAAAAAAATAGGGTTAGAAAAAATTAGGATCCATTTGTTTATTAAATAAGTAAAATAAACTTACCTTTTTTAACAGATTTCTTTTTCTGCTACTTTTTTGAAATCATATATTAATTTTAATATTTAATATATTAACATATGTTTAAATAATGTTTAATTTATTTAACACACAATTTATTTTATTTAGATCAGACTGTTACACTTTACCAAGTAACGATTGATTAAAATGTGTACACAAAATGACAGAGGTGTGCAATATAACTTTAACATTTTCTAAAGAATTAGTATTATAGGAACAGTTGTATAAATAGATAAAAATGTTAAGTAATATTTTATAATGTATAAAATGACCTGTTGCATGGAAAGTAGTTTACGAAAATTGTACAAATGTGCAGACAAAATTTACAAAATGAAATTAACAATTTATACAAATTCAATTAAATCCACAGTTTTATTGAAAAAAAAATTTTGCTAAGTATGAAATTAACAATTTATACAAATTAAATTAAATCCACAGAGTTTTATTGAAAAAAAATTTTGCTAAGTATGCTTTTATGGTATTATCTGTGGGAATTTTTTGTGCGTAATAACTGTTTTCAGAAAAGTTTGTCATCCAACTTAGGAACATAATTTTTATAATCTTATAATGTCATTTAAACACAAAAACTTTATGACAGTAAATCAGTAAATCGTAAAATAAATTGTTCAATATATTTGTTCCATATATTTAGATCAAATATGATGTTCTTATTGTTACTTTATTAAAAATTATTTTATTAATGCATATTCTAATTAATATTACCACTTTCTAAACATAAGACCTAAAATATATGCTATCCAATTTTACCAACACAATGACTTTGATTTAGAAAAAAATAAATTGTGTATATGTAACTAAAATAAACTTACAATTTTTCAGATTTTTCTAATTTATTTAAAAGATTTAATTTACTTATATTTGAATATAGTTTTAATTAATACATATTTTATTTCACAGACTATTTTGTGTTGTATTTTGTTGGTCACAAAACAGGATTTTTATTTTATGGTTATGTTTAAGAAATTATCTATTATCTGTTATGTTTGTCCATATTTATTTGTTACATTTTACCAAGTAATGCTTGATTATTTAAAATGTGTACACAAAATACTAAATGTATGCAATATAAGTTTGACATTTTGTAAAGATTTAGCATAATAGAAACAGTTGTATGAATAGATAAACATGTTAACTAATTTTTTATAATGTATGAAATGACTGGTTACGTAGAAAGTAGTTTAGGAAAATTGTGCAAATGCAAATCCACAGAATTTTAATAAAAAAATTTTTATTATTATGCTTTCATCGTATTACCTCTGGGAATTTTTTGTGTGTAGGATTTAGCTTGAGTGCTTTACCAAAGGCATACCGGACCAGGCTTGTCAAACTTGGGGTTTCGTCTCCAAATTTGAAGATTTTTTTGTTGGTCTTGGTACTTTAATTCGATTAAGGGATTTTATAATATTCGTAAAAATTAAAAATAAGCGAAGTTTTCACTTTAACTGTAAGGATAGCCTATGTCAATACTTTTAAAACCGTATTAAAAGTTATTAGTAGTTTATTCAGGTAAAGAAAAAACTTAATTTGTGGTAAAAGTTAAATTCGCAAATATTTCAAAAACCGTAGCTAATATTAAAATTTCGGGTTCACATTCGTAATATACACCCAAAAATCGATCATAATTGATAAGTCGCATGTTCGATGCATTTTTACGCCCGTATTCATAAAAATCTTAATTCAGATTTCAAATACATTTTAGTTAAAACACATTTTAAGCCTTGAAAGCGACTATTACCTATTTTATTTTGTGTAAATATATCACTATATATGCTTATATGTGTGGCAACATATTACGATATATGTTCATATCTTATACAAGGTGGCGCAAAAATAACCTTCCGATGTTTTTTGGCTGTAGTTTAAAAAAAAAAAAATGAAAAACTTTGATTCTTCTTGTGGATTATTTTTATTTGGTATTTTAATTTTTTTTACATCAAGTCGAGAATATGATGTCATGTAAATGGCCGCCGCCACAGTTGATTGTCATTTGAGCCCTTTTTATGGCATTTTCCATCACTTTGGCCAAAACTTCCGGCGATAGGTCCTCACATTCTTGACGGACATTGTCTTTAAGAGCTGCAAGAGTCTGAGGCTTGTTGACATAAACCCGCGACTTCAAAAAGCCCCACAAAAAGAAGTCTGCAGCGGTCAAATCAGGCGATCTTGCTGGCCAGTGCAAATCGCCAAATCGCCCGGGAAATGCATCCTTCAGCATATCGGTTGTGGCACGTGCAGTGTGTGCCGTTGCACCGTCCTGTTGGAACCACATAGTAGTACTAATATGGGGTTTCTAGATCAACTTTTCCATACAAAAAATGTGCATACCTTAACCCTTTAACGGCCGATGGGGTCAAATTTGACCCCATGATT
This sequence comes from Delia radicum, assembly GCA_021234595.1. Lineage (NCBI taxonomy): Eukaryota > Metazoa > Arthropoda > Insecta > Diptera > Anthomyiidae > Delia > Delia radicum. The sequence goes on along the minus strand of CM037855.1, from coordinate 115,506,347 downwards.
TTTTGTGTTATGAGGCGGCAGTGTGTTCGGTTTTGATTGAAGTGAAGTCGTGGTGGTGTGTGGGGGGGGGGGCGGGGGGTTGGGGTGGTGGTTCGGTTTGGTGGTGGTTCGGTTTGGTGGTGGTTCGGTTTGGTGGGGGTTCGGTTTGGTGGGGGTTCGGTTTGGTGGGGGTTCGGTTTGGTGGGGGTTCGGTTTGGTGGGGGTTCGGTTTGGTGGGGGTTCGGTTTGGTGGGGGTTCGGTTTGGTGGGGTTCGGTTTGGTGGGGGTTCGGTTTGGTGGGGGTTCGGTTTGGTGGGGGGTTCGGTTTTGCTTAAAGTGAAGTCGTGGTGGGGGTTCGGTTTTGGTTAAAGTGAAGTCGTAACATTTAATGTGTTCGTTAGAGGGTTAATACAATATGAATTAAACCACATTAGGGCTGTTTACGAAAGTCTGTGATTTTTTGCTAGTATTTAATAAATAAAATTCATTTACTGCGGTATATATGAATCTCCCTAATACTATTTGTTATCAGTATAAAATGTTAATCACATTATTTAAAAACAAAACATTTATTTATTTTAGTGTTAATCATATACCTACATACTTATAAAACATATGTATATTAGCAACAATTCTATATTTTTGTACACCAAATAATTTACAATTACACTCTGGAAAAAATGTGAAATGTGCAAAAATTTTATACTAATTTTGTATAAGAATCTAGCAAATACGTTATAAAACTCTTGATTTGCTATGAAATGGGGCGATGGGGGGAGGTTGAGGTGGAGGCTGAGGTGGAGGTCTAGGCGGAGGTGAAGGCGTCGGCGTCGGCGGGGGGGGGGGGGGTTATTTTACGATCTAACAAAAATAATAACAAATATTTTGATTTTATATTCATTTTTTTTAATTTATTTTTTATTATACATAAAGTTTCTATTTAAAATGTGTTTTCTACTTCATCATCATGATTATCATCATCATCTTCATCATCAGTACTGTCATACAAGTTGTTGTAGAATACATATTGCTTCTTCTTTTTAATGATTAGACTATATAATCCATTCACTTCTTTAACTTTCTTTAAAATGTGTGGAGTTGTGTTTAGATAATCCATCTGATTCTTAGTAATAATCAGAAATCGTTTAGGTAAATAAATATAATATTCTTTATTTACAAGACATCTTATACTTTCACCATATTTTGTATCCATATCTATCCAGATCTATCTTGTTGATTTCATATGCAGTATTTTCTTCCATATCCTTTAAAGGTAAGTATATGATATTTGGATTTTGAAACAATTTTCTTAAGCTTGCTCTCATTATTTTGCTTTCAACTTTTCACCGTAAAACGAATTTTCAAACTGATTCTTTATATTCAATAATTGATACTATAAGATGTTTTTTTTAGATATTTTTTAATAACTTCTTATCAATTGCGGTTTAGATATTTTTTTAATAGCTTCTTATCAATTGCGGTTAAGCATTGATATTAAAAAAGTATACGTGTTTGCATGGATGTATGTAATATATAAACAGCTGGTGTTTTAATCTTATTGTATTCATGTTTGTGTGTTATATATATATATATATATGTTATTTATAATAAGAGTTTCAGTTTAATTAAAAACTTTGATAAATATGTATTGGGGTCAATTTTAAAAACTGGTGATAAATATTGCACTTGTCATGTACAGTGGAAAACTTTTCAAATAATAAATGCAGTAGTTTTGGATATTATAATGCAGGTGTTCCTAACCGCAGAAGGGGGGACAAGAACGCAAATTTTTTCTCTTAATAGAGGACAAGAAATGCCAGCAAATATTCCAATATTTCAATTTAGTCACAATCAACATATAAAAATTGAGGTTATTGGTGGTATGATATCACTAGTTGGAACAGTCTATGAAGGTGGTTTTAAAGATATAAATGTATACTCATACAAACCATCATGCGTTTATAGTGAAATAGATGCTAATGTTTTTAGAGGTACAAATAAACTACATAATGGTAAGACTGCTATCCACTCATTGAATAAAAATCAACAAAACCTCCCCTCCCTCAAAAAATGGTTAATGATAGTAAAGTTAAGAAAGGTGGTAGTGGTGGCGGTGGTAATGACTCAGTTGATAACTCATTTGAATACGGAGATTATTAAATTAGTATATAAATATGAGAAACAATTCTTGTCAGCTCATTCAAAAATATATCGCTAACTTAAGAACACATCTCTAAAAAAAGAAAAAACTAAAATGAAAAATATTTTTATCATATTGTTTTCATATATCTATATTATACAAGTTTTTCAGCTTCACTACCAATTGATTTGAGTGAAAATGAACTTAAAAATACAGAATTTGCAATAAAATTACCAAATAATGATACTGTAAGCATACAACTGAATTTCAAACTTTTAAAGTTTAGTAATGATTTAAATAAAAACATTGAGTCAACAACAAAAGCAGAAAGTAAATCAAACGAAGAACAAGAAGACTCCCCACCGCCTATAAGTCAATCTTTTACTGTTGAACAAGCTATTGAAACATTTAGGCAAGATTTAGTAAAAAAAGAAAAAAATATTGCAGGAATAATTGAAAGTTCGGCTCCATTTTATAGGCATTTTCAACTCCAATACAAAGATAATATAAAATTGAGAATCCGTTGTACATATGACAGCAATTACTTGAAACATCGATTAAATATTTCATGCTTCGAATACCGTCAAGTTGAATACGAGAGAATTTTAAGTAATGGTGAAATTGAGGTGGTTTCTGAGGATGATACTACATACCGATCCGATGTTACATTAATCAACATTCAAGATTATACACAGGATTTGAATATGGAAATAATATAAATTAGCTGATATGATGAAATACATTTACTACTAGTTAATATAGACTTTGATGTTGATGTGTTAGGAAGTTTTATTTAACATAAATAAAAAATACGTAAAATAAGAAAAAGAATGAATAACGAGTTTTATTCGAAAATTTTAGATGACTTCATGAAGGAAGAAAAGCTTTTGTGTTATGACCATGAGATTATTTTGAAAAAATTAAAAGCTCAATTCGATGAATATGCATTTTATAAGAAAAGTAAATCAAAATTTGGATATCATTATAGCAATTGTGTGTGGTCCAACGATGAAACAACTTGTGGACCTGATACCTGTAATGTTCCCTAATCGATAACAGTTGGGATCAAGCATTATATATAATGAATTTTTATTATAATTTAAAAGCATAGACTTTATCAACAGTTCTACAGTCGCCGTTGTAACTTGATTAGTATTAAACAATGTCTGAGGAGAGAATATTAGTTGTAGACGTACAAGGTTTTTATCTCAACAATAAATTCATCGTAAAAGAACTGAGTATTTCAATTGACGACTCGCAAGTTCAAACATTTATTATTAAACCACCTTTTCAATATTCATCGTTGACAACAAAAGAAAAATATTCAATTAATTGGCTCTATAATCATCATCATGGCTTAAAATGGAAAGATGGCGATTCAACCTTAACAAATATTATGGAATATTATATTGCACATGTTAAAGATAAAAATTTTATTTATTATGTTAAAGGATTAGAAAAAATTAAGTGGATTCAAAATATTTTTAAAGATGAAATTAATTTTTATAACCTAGATGATCTAAATTGTCCAAATTTGAAAACATTATATAAAAATGATAAATCTATAAATGTTTGTTGTTATCATAAGGAATATTGTATATGTGCAGAAAAAATGTAATACTCTTAAGAAAGTTTATTAAATCAAATATTAATAAAGAAAACATAAAATTATAAAAAACATTTTTTTTGATTATTATTATTTAATACTTAAATCAGATAAAATAAACATCAATCATCAGTTCATTCTGAATACTTGTAATGTCAATAACAATCTCTTTAAACGGAAACACTTCAACTCTGGTTGAAGAATATTTTCCTCCAATTGAACTCCCTACAAAATATGTTTGTGGACTTATTGATTTGTAACATTCAATTCCATACCCAATGTAGATGTTTACAACAATTTGTTTCATATAGGAAATCATATTATTACTATTCCGGTGGGCTCATACGAACTTGAGGATATTAATGTTTTCTTAAACTCAAGCTTAAGAAATATCGATGAATCAATTAACCTAATAATTGAAGCTAACAATAACACCCTTAAAACTGAAATAACCTCATCTATGGATATTGATTTTTCACAACCAAACAGTATAGGAAAGTTGCTTGGATTTAGTAAAAGAAAATTAGAAGTAAATTCAACTGAATATTATAGCACTGATCAAAATCTTCAAAATAATGAATCTTTGGAAGTGATGTTCGTAGATATTAATCAATCGAATGCTATAAGGTTATTTGAATCTGACTTACCTACACATATTACGAATGTTAATACAATACGCATTGAAAGCAACTTAACAACCGGTTCATTTATTAATAATACTTCGAATCATACTATTCATGAATTTCCTCTTGATGTTCCTCCAGGATATAAAATAAACGAAAAACCTCGAAATGTCATTTATTTACCCGTCAACTGTCAACAAATAAACAACATAACGATTAGAATCCTAAATCAAGACGGTGAACTTATAAATTTTAGAGGAGAAAAATCACTCTTAGACTCCACTTCAAACCAGAATAATGATCATTTACAATAAAAACATAGTGCAAAGAGGATTTCCATTCAATACCGCACCAACTCACATTCGAGAAAGTATAAAAAATAAAAAACTGTTGTCCTCATCTAATACAGAATACTTAAAATCATTGGGATTTAATCTTCAACAATGAATGAAATACTAAATGTTCTTCAAAAACCTATGTATGATGAGAGTATTGTAAAAAGGGAATATCATAGTTACTCTCCATATCTAAAATCATTCAACAACAACGATGAGATTCGTATACCAATTCAAAATCAGGATCTCTTCGTCCTACCAAGTGAGAGTATGATTTACATTCATGGTTTTATAGTAAAGAAGGAAGCAACCAAAGAGGTTCCAGCTATAGATGTGAAATTAAAAAACAACTTTGCTTCATATTTGTTTGATGAAATTCGTTACGAAATTAATGGTTTTGAAGTTGATCGTACACGTAAACTTGGAATTTCATCTATCATGAAAAATTTTGTATCGTTGAATAAGGCTGAAAGTGATGCATTAAAAAACGCAGGTTGGTCTCTTACTGAAACTTGTACTTTAGTAAAAAGTCATTTTAGTTGTTGTATACCTCTGAAAATGTTGCTGGGTTTTGCTGAAGATTATAACAAAATACTATTAAATTCGAAACATGAGCTTATCCTTCAACGTTCTACATCCGATGAGAGATCATATCATTCTACAAATGCAACCGATCAGTTTGAAATTAACAATTCTGGATATAACATGGAAAATGCCACACATTCAACTATCGGACTTTGCAAAATTGGAAATGTTTAAGATAATCAACAGCAAACATTCTATACCAATTGCGTTCAGAAGTTGGGACTGTCATGTAAATCCTGTTTTACCAAAGAGTACAAAGGTTTTATGGAATGTAAAGCTTTCTCCACAAAACGAAAGACCACGATTTCTTATAATTGGTTTACAAAAAGAGAAAAGTAAAGAAGAAGGAAATATATTTGATCATTGCAATATCTCTAATTTAAAAGTTTATCTAAACTCAGAGTCATATCCATATGATGATTTAAATAATCGCTTCGAAATGGGTCAGTATTCTGTTCTATATAATATGTATGCAAAATTTCAACAAAGCTTTTACATGCGAGAACCTGAACCATTATTAAATGTTGATGAATATAAGACTTATGCACCGCTTATTGTTGTTGATGTTTCACATCAAAATGAGGCTGTTAAAATTGGACCTATTGATGTACGAATTGAATTTGACACTGAAGCAAACAAACCAATTCCAGATAATACATCAGCATACTGTTTAGTTATTCATGATCGTTTAATCGAATACTCACCTCTAACAAGCGAAATTAGAAAAATTATTTAATTATAGTATTTCTTTTGAAATTTTTTAATAAATGAAATAATATGTTTATTTATAAATAAAACAAGATTTTTTTAATTTTTAATCAATGTATTTTATTAAAACAATTATAGTTTCTTTTTAGTTTAGTTTCGAAAACAAAAACTTTAAACATAAATGGCCACAATTTATTGTATTAAAATTTTGATATCTATCATAATTATAGCTAATGTTGTTTCCTAAATATTTTATTAATTGTTTCGGTGGTTGCAAGTTACCAAAACTATCAAAATATTCGATTTGATTGTTGTTTTTCCAGTATGCTACCCAATGTGTGCCAGATCCCTTTGAAGTATCCAGATTAATTATTCCACATTCTTTTTTAAATGGTGTACTTGGAAGAGTGTTGCACATAAACACACCTCTAAAATTTGGAATATGTTTTGCATATTTTCTCAAGTCTACATCAGAAAGGGCTCTTTAGGTAGCTTCATTAAAAATTTTGTTGATAAGGCTTTAAATATAATCCAAAACCTTTTTTATATGGTTTTAAGAACATGCCTTTTCCCATCGCAATGGCTTCCATTGTATTATTGTGTCGTTTTGCTTCAGTCAGCTGTTCCTTTCCATTTTTAACTGCATTGATTGCTTTTGTAATACCAGATACACCACCAGCTAAACCACCAAGTGCACCCAGTGCAGCAAATATAGGGACAAGTGGAAGAAAACCTCCAGATTTTGGTAGCGGTATTATTCGAGGTGTTTTTATTAATGATTTTCGTTTCCCCTTGAAAATATTGTTTACAACTTTTCGTGAAATCTTTATAGCATCTTTCAAGTTTTCACTTTTCTTTATATTCTTTCTTGCACTTTTCAATGCATGTGTAAATAGTTTGTGGGTATTTCCTGGAGACGACTTTTTAGTTTTACTAATAACGTTACCCATTCCGAATTTTGTTTTTGCTTTCATTGCAGTAGTGACAAACCAAGCGTTTGATTTTTCACCCAAACTACTATCGCTTGCATTAACCCTTTGCCAAGCTTTTTCAGTTAAGATTTTATCAGCAATATGTCTTTTCTCTAAATCTTTATTGTTTGAGTATGCTATATCGTGCTGTCTGCAAGCAGTATCCAACGGATTGATTCCTTGATCACCTCTTTCTAAACGTTTCTTTAATTTTGTACCAGGTCCGCAAAATTGATAACCGGGTAGATGAAGTTCAATGGGAAGTTTATTAATTATTTTATTTAGAAAACCTTTACCAATGAAGGATGGATGACGACTGAATATCTTTTTATAAATGATAGTCATATCTATTGATACTTTATCGATTAAAGATTGAAATTAAATTGATTGAAAACTAATAAAAGAGCCTGGTTTATATATTATGTTATCATTAGATTTCAGAATGCGTTTTTTAAAACAACATAAAAGCATTAATGTAAAGAATATCGAATCAAAGTTCGATTCATCAACTAAAATTCGTCATAGTTCATTACTATCGAATTCTATTCGAGCTCTTATTGTGGGTCCATCAAATTGTGGAAAAACAAATGTGATGATCAGTCTTATCGAAAGTCCCCATGGATTGAAATTTAAAAATATTTACTTATATTCAAAGTCAACACAACAACCGAAATATAAGTACTTAGAAAATTTAATTAAACCTATCAAGGAGATAAATTTTTCATCATTTTCCAATAATGATGATGTTCTATCCCCAGACGAAGTTAAACCGAATTCAATATTTATATTCGATGATATAGCTTGTGAGAAACAAAATCATGTACGTTCTTACTTTTGTATGGGTCGTCATAAAGACATTGATAGTTTTTATTTATGTCAAACTTATACACGTATACCGAAACACTTGATTCGCGATAATGCAAATATGATTATAATGTTTAAACAGGATGCAATGAATATTAAACATATTTACAATAATCATGTTGGTTCTGATATGACTTTAAAAACATTTCATAAGTTATGTAACGAGTGTTGGAAAGAAAAATATGGTTTTCTAGTTATTAACAAAGATGATTCTATGAATAATGGACGATATAGAAAAGGTTTCGATGTATTATAAATCTATAAAAGATATATTATTGATATTTTAAAATCAGTACATGATCAATTATTAAACTAATAACTTCTCAACTATAATCTGCTGCTATCTATTAAACCGCTAACTGCTAAACTGATCTGTTTGTTTTGTTTATATTTCCATCTATCAATATGAATACAAATCTAGTTAATAATCTTATTAAAACTCGAAATATTTTAAAAAAGAAATATAAAAATATTTTGCTTGGAGAAATCGCAAATGATGAGTTGTTAGAAAAGACATTTAAACCAATATCAAAACCATTAAAAGAAATTGTTCAATCAACTAATAATAATAACAGCATAAAACATGAAAATTATTCGGATAACTCTTTTAAATATGATCTTGAGAATAATAAAGTCGACTTCAGTACACCATATAAAAAGAGTAAGCTTGATTATAATACGTTTTCTCCAAGCTTTGATAACAAGAAAATCGAGAAAAGTTCAAACACGTTTAAATCATTTGATGGTGAAAATGATGTTGATGACTATGATGACGATGTTGATAATAATGATAATAATGTTGATAATGATGATGATGATGATGATGATAACACCATTGCAATACATCCCAATCAAAGTATTCAATATGATTTATCAAAAGTTAATTTAAATATATATGATAAAACCTATGGACCGCATAAGGATAAAAATCAAATATGGAGACTGGGTAATGAACCCATCACTTTCAATTCAACTAATATTACCGTAGGCAATTCAAAATGGCCCTTCACATCAGGCTTATATGAATTGCTAGTTTATAAGAAACCAATCAGTTATAATAAAACAGATTTAAATAATTATAAACAAATATTGGAGATGACTAATGTTTATAAACGAAATAACAGCATCAATGGTCAAATTAAAGGAAATCGTTCAACCAATATACAACGATTATTAAAAACCTATTTAAACAACAGAAAATTCATAAGGGAAAAGGTTTAATGAAGTTGAATAAAAAAAGCTCAATTATGTTTATTGGGATGATCCTAACGAATTGGTTGATAGATTACGTCTATTGATTGCATCCACAACAGCTGGTCACTCAAATCATAATAATGAAATTGTGTCAATTATTGAGGAATTGAGAGAAGCAAAGATTATTATATAAATAGTCTTAAAAATATTTAACAATTCATATTCAGAAAATGCCTATCGATAAGTTTGGACATTATATTGAAACTCTGCACGATATCAAATTCGCATTCCAAGATTCATTTGATAGTGATCGTAATTTCAACTTCAACTTGCGGAGAATAAAAAATATTGCTAATCCTGTATTGGAAAACGATGCTGTAAACAAAATTTATATGAAAAGTTATTTTAATGAAATAAAGAAACAACTGGAGTCATTGTATATGGAGAGAATTAAGGAAACGGAGAATCGTTTTTAACGAAATAATACAACAACAAAACGAGTTGTTTACAGAAAAATTTGGGAATTTAGACACAAGTTTAAGTAAATTAATACATGATCAAAGTATCTTACAAAATAATCACGATCAATCATTAAAAGAAATGAGATCATTATTTAATTATAAAATTGATTCAGTTGAAGAACGTCTTAAGCTCATTACAAAACATTTAAACATAAAAATATAAATCGTTTTGATTTAAATCCTGCATCAAGAGTATTTAAATTAATGTAATCTAAGATAGATGTTAGAAATGGAGCGACAACAAGTGGTTCAGGAGCTTCATAAACAGGCACGCAGAAATTTCATTCGACGTCGAGTGGTTGATCAAGGGAATTGATGATCTTTGGCAAGCCGATCTTGTTGAAATGGGTGCTTATTCAAAATATAACAAAGGTTATAGATTTATTTTAACAGTTATAGATACATTTTCAAAATTTGCTGGGCTGTTCCCGTAAAATCGAAAGGTAGTGAAGATATTACCAATGCTATGAAATCTATTTTTTCACTAAAGAGAGTTCCAAAAAACTTGCAAACAGATAATGGTAAAGAGTTCTATAATAAAATATTTCAAAACCTGATGAAAAAACATAATATCAACCATTATTCTACATATAGTATCATGAAAGCGTCCATTGTAGAGCGATTTAATCGAACTCTAAAAGGTATGATGTGGAAAAAAGTTTAGTCTACAAGGAAATTATCAATGGATACACATATGCAAGGATTTAATTAATCAATATAATAATAAAGAGCATAGAACAATTGGAATGACGCCAAAGTCTGTGAACAAAGAAAATGAAAGTTCTATATTAAAACAAGCTTATAATCATCCCAAAATATTAAATTTGGTAAACTAAAACTTGGAGATCACGTTCGAATTAGCAAATATAAACATATTTTTGCAAAAGGATATACTCCAAACTGGACAACTGAAATTTTAAAATTCGCACTTTACAGAACACAAACCCCATTACTTATTTACTGGAAGACTATCAAAACAATCCGATTGTTGGCGGATTCTATGAACATGAACTATTGAAGACACATTATCCAAATACATACCTGATTGAAAATGTTATTAAAACTAAGGGACAGCAGGCGTACGTTAAATGGTTGGGATTTTCTAATCCAACATAATTCTTGGATCAATAAAGACGAACTTCAATAACATTATATATATACTTGAAAATGAGATTTATTTTTTATTATATTATAAAATTCTCAAAAAATAAAATAATATATAAAAAGTTTGTTTTGATTTTTTTTATTTCTAAACGATTAAATTTTATATCAACTTAGTTCAGTAAGGTTAAGAACAAGCACGATTAAATTTTATTCATACAAAAACAAATTGTGCTTACTTGTGTTTTTTTTTTTTTTCACGTTATATATTCACTTATAATCTAAAATCACTTAATACTATTGTACAATATTATCACTTGAAGATGATGTTAATACATTTTCATTGGGATATGATGATGATGATGATGATGATGATGATGATGGTTGTTGACTATTTATTGCATAATGTCCCCATGCATATGTATTAATACTATTATCTCTAATAAATCGCTTATCATCTAAATAACTTAATGCTAATTTACTAATTGTTGAGTATATATTTCATGAATCTTTGATCTAAATACATACATAGAATCATAGTACAATTTTTTTTCAAATAAACATTTTCTAAAGTCATTAATCGTTAGTCTATTGGTTACGCATTTTTAACTCCTTTAATTTTTTAATTTCTTTTTCCTCTTCATCAATTTTAATTGAATACATTTTAGCGCGTAAACCAATGAACTCTTTAATTATTTTACCATTACATTCATCCTTCATCATTCCTAAAACCTTTTGTTTAACAAGGGTATATTAAAAACATTATCTTTCGGATAAGCAGACGTATCAAACTGTAAGATGATATCATCTAGAATGTCCTTATATAGATCATATGTCTTAATATCGTAAACAAAGGAATCAGTATCCATATAATTCAGATAAATATTTTCCTGATATTTAGGTTTCATGTATTCATAATGGAATTATACATTTTCGACTTAGATAATTCTAGAACAGAAAACCCAATATAAATTGGTTTATTATATTCCGTTCGCACTCGACTCATTTCAATGGCAATCATTTCTTCTTGAATCTTAAGTAAACTATGGAAATTGGTTTAGCTATAAGAGCTCTAGCTCCCAACCTCTTACCTCTACTCTCCCATGAACAAACTATTTTAACATCTTTTCTCTTATCTACATTTTCCATTGTTTTACCGTATACCGCATTATTTAAAAGTTTAAAAAAATTTTTTTCAAATTTCATTTTCGGCATTGGTTCTATGACCATTATTTAAATCAATATACCTTTTCAACAATCTGACTGATTGAATTTAAGAATTCTATGAATTTTCTTTAGAATAAGACCATGTTTAATACATTGTTTAAGATTTCTATAGTGTATTACATATTTTGTTTTATCATTTAAATCCGTTATTAATTTAGACTGTTTCATATGTTCATTTTTTTTATTTTCTGCACAAAATGGGAAATCATTGTGATGATCGTGTAAGGTGGATGGGTATTCTAATCCACTTCCAATATATACCCTAATGGTGAATCATCTTGCACAGCATTAAAATTAAAATTTTCAATGTTTTCGACCCATTCAAAATTTTTATAAGGAAGGTACTGCGACATGGCATAACCGTATAAATTGTTTACATCTAAATAAATAAGATAATTCGATTCTTTAGTAGAATCATAATCACTTACATATTTATTGTTAGCTACAGAATGTCGTTTACAACATTGAACAATTCCTCCCCTAATACCACGTGCAACAAATTATACATGTTAATGTTAGTTAATAGTTCTAACTCTATTCTTGTTGTTTTCAACATTGCATCCAAGATAATCCAGGAACAGTATAATATTGACATGGATCTAAATTATAAATGTTTTTGCAAACTTTACGGAAATTTTCAAAAACATCACATAGTAATAAAACATCTACTTTCAAGTATAATAGTAAATAGTTCAAGAGAGTCGTACATCTAAATGTATTCCATACCTTTTCAGCATGTTATAATTATCTTCACTACACGCTTCATCAGTTAGTTTATTAAAGAAGAGAGAACGAGGTGGTAATTGTGTTTCCATGAGACGATTCTTTGAATCCAAATAATCATAGGGAAAGACACCTTTACGTTTCATTAAATCAAATTCATTATCATTTAAACAACCGATTTTATAGTTTTCAAATCATCATCAGACAAGAAACCTGCAAGTTGATCTAAACTTGATGCCATAAAACGATATGAATCGAGAAAACGTAGCTCAATAGTATCTTTTTCACTCACCCTAATTCTCTTCGATACGGATACATATAATTCCTTATTTAAAGGAATGATTTTTATATCACCTGCTATTGATGAAAGTTCTCTTATAAATAAATGACAATCATATGCCGAAAGGTTGTGAAAAATATAGGGATAAAATTTCCAATTTGATACTCTAAGTTACATATATTATGTGCAGGACCTCTATAATCACCTGTTAGATGACAATAGTCAGTTACTTTATCTCCAATAGATATGATTTCACCGCATATATGACAATTCATATCTTCATTTGTCTTTTTTGTTGTATAACGTTAAAGGTTTCATTGGTATTACTACACTCAAATAAGTACTATAAATATATAATGCGTCCTCGACTAGACTTTTAAAAAATGTGTTGATGCATTTTCACCACTATAATTCTATGTATATCTAAACTAGAATTATAGGAACATTTAATATAATAACTAAATGCAAATGGAATATGCTTTTGTACTGAATTAATATTAGCTGAGTTTTGAATATCAACTGATTCCAGAATACATTCGAAATCTGCATAAACTACAAAAGGAACATCCAGTTGGTTTTTATGATTCTTAAATCTAAGTATAGAATTTTTTATCGGTTGGCATTATAGTTACAATTTTGTTGCATTCCTCCTTATGTTTCTTTTAAAGATGATTCATTGTGAAAGTGTATGAGGCATGTATTACAAATATACACCTTACTTTTTATGTTTTGTAGATTGACTTTTTAATAATCTATAATTAAAGAAATATAAAAGGAAACATTTTTTTAATTAGTTTAATTTCACTTTGAGTATAAATTTAAATAACGATAAACATACCTTGATATATTTTTTATCCAGACATAATGGAATCGTTCTTCATCTTCCATCAATAGTAAATTTATATGTTTACTTTTTTCTTCTTGAGAGAAATAATATGGTCCCACAACATTATAAACTTCTAAATACGTATCTTTTTCAAGTATAGATGTTTTCTTCTTCTTTTCAAAGATCTTTCCAGACCAAAGACATTTATGCTTATTCCCGGGTTGTTGTCTACAAACTGCTGTATTTTGTTGACAGATAGCGGGAAATTTAAATTTTTAAAATTTAATAATATATTATTTTCCAGGACTATAATATCATCTTGAATGTTGGTTATGTTATACGAAGAACATCTTACACTATTATTTTCTATTGGATATAGCGCTGATATTATAGCCCACTTAAACAGTATACGTCATTGTTTTGTATATTAACACAAGCTTTTTTTTTTTTGATATGTATGTTGGTAAAGAAATATACTGTGAACCTTTTATACATGTATATTTATTATATTAACATCAAGGTGATTAATTTTTGTCAACGCAAAAACCACTATCACGTTCTTGGAACTCATCATTTTTTGCATAATTATTTCACATTTATTTGCATAAAATCTTTGAATATCATTCATATGGTTAGTTAAAGACAAAATACACATTTTTGTTTGATGTTGTATTATAGTAATTATGGGTTCTTCATCGTCTTTCATCTTCATATATTCACAGTTGTAACTCGAAATTAAATTTTAAACTTGTATGTTTTTGTAGATGATCTTTCAAAACACATGCTACATTATCCTTTATGTTATTGAAAAACAATTCGGGATTAGGTTATCCATATTGTTGTTTTTTAAACCGAAATGTAGTAATACGGTTATTGAAACAAGCATCGAAACACTTTATATTATTGATTTCATCAACAATTTTAAACAATTATCTTTATGTTGTTTGTCCGTTGATGATATATCCACAGTTTCCTTACTACATCTTCTTTACACTCCTTACAGTGTATAATTTCTTTTCTTCTTATTATTTTGATGCTCTATTAAGTGGATATGTGTAAGATAATCTTGCTTACTTGAAAAATTAATGTTGCAAGTCGTACACCTTAATGAAGAACCTTGATGATTCATCCTGATGTGTCTATTAATGAAAAGTTGCGGCTGTACACTTTTCCACAGATATCACAAATAAAGTTGGAACCCATTTTAATTTGATTTATTTTATTTATTTTTTTTTTGTGAATAAATAACTAATCACCTTAGAGTTTAGTACAACAATGAATATATTTTTTTAATTTGATTTTATTTTATTACCACTACACTTAATTAAATAATGTGATTAACATTTTATACTGATAACAAATAGTATTAGGGAGATTCATATATACCGCAGTAAATGAATTTTATTTATTAAATACTAGCAAAAAATCACAGACTTTCGTAAACAGCCCTAATGTGGTTTAATTCATATTGTATTAACCCTCTAACGAACACATTAAATGTTACGACTTCACTTTAACCAAAACCGAACCCCCACCACGACTTCACTTTAAGCAAAACCGAACCCCCCACCAAACCGAACCCCCACCAAACCGAACCCCCACCAAACCGA
>CM037855.1:115320866-115490954 GCA_021234595.1 Delia radicum | reverse complement strand
GGTTTTTGGGGCCAGGGCCAAAAAAACTGGCATGCGTAGAAACATATACATAAGTGTGGGTACTCAAATGAAAGGAAATTTCCTCAGGATTTCAACAATGATATTATTTTTATGATACCTGATACGTAGCGCTCTACAGGTATTTTAAGTACAAAAAGGTTTTTTTTTGGTTTATTTTTTAAAAATTACTGTAAAATAATGAATTTTACATAGAAAATATGACTTTTTAGTTTGCAATCGTGGGCATTACCCAGTAATTAGCGCATGATGGTGATATTACAAAATTATTGGCTTAGCGGTTTTCTCTTCCAGTCCATCCAAAGCCAGGCTTCGCTAAGCAAAGTTGTTCCTGCGTAAGCGGCCTTCGGCCGGGCTTAAGGGTTTTCTCCCATGTGATAGGAAGTTTAGTGGCTTCGCTG
Source organism: Delia radicum (assembly GCA_021234595.1). Classification (NCBI taxonomy): domain Eukaryota; kingdom Metazoa; phylum Arthropoda; class Insecta; order Diptera; family Anthomyiidae; genus Delia; species Delia radicum. The sequence goes on along the minus strand of CM037855.1, from coordinate 115,490,535 downwards.
AGAGTAAAGCTTTTCCGTTTTGCGATTTTATCAAAAAAAAAAAAAAATTTTTGTTCTAATGTCGATGTAAGCATTTGTAAATGTTTTCGAAAATAGCACCGCTGGCAAAATGGATTTTGGAGGATTGCATCATCTTAAATGCTTTTCTCTGCATTTAACAACAAGTGAATACTTGTCAACGTGCACAAAATTTCCGTTATTTTTGGGTAATCACACTTTATAGTTATTAGATGAAATAGATATTATATATACCCGGGGAGGGCGCTACGTATCATGGATCCTAAAAATAATATAATTTTTGAAATCCTGAGGAAATAACTTTTCATTAGAGTACCACACTTATATGTTACTACGCGTAACCGGCTATTGAGCCCTAGGGGCCAGGAGCCCCGGCCGCCTTTAACAGATGTAGAAAAAAAATTATTATGGAGGGGACCACGTACTTTTTTTTTAGGAACGCCATTACATTAATAACAAAACATAAATAATTCCCAATTATTTACATGCAACTATGTATGACGCAATTTACATTTTTCAAATTAAGATAATTCTAAAATACAAAAAAGAAATATTCAAAATATAACTAAATATCTTTATCTTTTAAAATAACTAAAGAACAAATTTTAGATATTCCTTAGCCATATATGGCCCTTTGGGCTCAGTTATTTTAATTGAAGAATAATAAATAAAGAAAATAATTAGTGCGCCACGGTAGGCTAGTTGGTAGCGTGCTGGCTTATTAGTGCGGGGGTCGTGGGTTCGATTCCAACCAGAGGCACTGGTCTGTTTTCGGTACAACGCGCCGAAGGCCATAGTTAGCTAGTGCTCGGTTAGGGTAATAGTATATCATTTGTAATTATATGATTATTAATAATAAAATAAAATTAACAAAAAAAAAAATTAAAAAATAAAATAAAAAAAAAATGTGGAAACATACTCTAAAAATATTCTTTGTTCTAAAAAGTACAAAAATATACTTAAAAATTGAACTTTTTATCAAAAATATGCCCTTAAAATCCAAACAAACTGCAAAATAACCTATTTAGAGCAAAATATGCTCTAACAAATCGATGCCAGAGTTAACTGTTCTGAAAAGGATAAATATCTGATAAATTTGTCATTACCACGCACACGAAAAAAACATGATACAAGCATATTTCTGGTTGCCCTAGTTAAAAACCATGCGAAAATGATTATATATTATCATATATTATTATTATCCGAAAATTTAGGGTATATGGCCGTATATGGTTAAAATATTAATTTTTTGATTTTTGTTGTTTGTCTCTGAGGTCTGATTAAATTAAAAACTTTTAAATGATATAAAATAATATAAAAATATAAATAATTTAATATTTTTTTTATGTTATATATATTTTATTTTTCTGTTTGCAAGTATTTGATAATTTGTTAACCTAAAATTCGTTAAAAAACAAAAATGCGATAAAAAAATTAGCGAATAAAAAATAAAAAAGTATGAAGCTAACGCCAAATTTTTAAATAATTAAAAAAAATAGTTATTAAAAAAAAATATTTAAAAAAAGTTAATTCACGTTAGCTAAGATTCGAGCCCGGCATACCATAACAATATTGTATAAACGCACATGTTAAAAAAAACGCAATATGTGATAAAACTGTGCTCTATTCTGATTGTAAAAATGAAGCATTTTATTGTGGCGAGGGTGAAATCTTTGAAATATTTGAACTTTAATATGAAATACTTTTTCCCAGAAAAAAAAACACCAGTATCTCTTTCGCTTATTTATAGTTTTCACATATAAATCTTTTAAACCAAGAACGAAATAATATATTTGAATGAAAATTTATTATGTTAGCATAAGTTGGTTTACATTACATTGTAATTTTGCTATTAAACTAAGAGCACATTTAAGCCATAGAATATCTGTTACATAGAATTACAAACAACATATTATGATGTTTGGTTACAAAATATAGTTAAAACGCTGCGCATTGTTAAGAGATAGAAAAAATAAGTGAATAAAAATAAACGCTGTGAAAATAAAATCATTTCTATTTCACAACTTCATCGCTCGGCACTTTTTAAATGTCAAGTTATATGGAAATAAACGATGAGCTCTTATTCTATTTTTACACTTAATTGTAATTTTTTAAATTTTAACCCAAATAAGCCGATAGTTACCATATAGCAGTACAAAATCCAGCAACAATTATTCCCAAAAATCAAAATTGATGTTCACGTGAAGCAGTTTTTAAAACTTCTGTTATTTGCGATTATTGCGAAAAAGTCATATAGTTATAGTCTTTAAATCGTTGTGGTATCTTGTTCCATTGAGAATATGTACCCTTTAAAAGTTAATGATCGAAAAATTAAAATGTGCCAACATGGGTTAATTGAGATTTTTGCATTTTAGTTGTATGTTCTTAATTTAAAAATAATTTTAAATTTCAATTAACTTTTTCTTTTATAATATTTAGTTACCAGCAAATAAATAAGCTAAGTGCCCAGAAAATACCTATTCTGAGACAGGTCAACAGAGCTCATACCACTGCAGTTCAATTATATTTTGTTTTTGTACTGTTAGTTTTTTTCAATTTGTTCATTGCTCGTTTTTTCGATTTTATTTAAACATACACGCGAAAAATAACAACTTTTCTATTAGCCAGCCAATGTGCATAATAGGGTTATAACTTTTTGAATTTTTTACAAATATCAAAAATTATATGGCATAGCCGTATAGGCCTTGAAAATATATTAAGAACCATGATCTTACATTTTCGCGGCCTTTAACAAAGTTCCCGCACCAAACAAAATGAAGTTTTTTACAGTTATATTAGTTTTTTGTTTTTATATACATCGAGATTATTTTTATGTTATTTTCAATTTATAACGAGCATTCAACCTCCGTATATTTACAAAAATAAAGGCAAATCAAACATATTAGCTAGGTTGATACTAGTATTGTTTTGATTAAAAGTTTTTTAACTTTTTTTTTTAATAATGTGTTATACTTAAAAACTACATTAAAGCCCCGATTTGCGTCGATCCTATTTGCGCCGTTTCGATTTGCGTCGCTTTTTAACATTTGGTTTATTCCGATTTGCTTCGTTTTGATACGATTGTATTTTTTCACTGAAGTGATAATTACATATGTACATATGAGGAATTTTTCAGTTTGCGTGTAAAAGGGGAATTCCCATTTTATTCTGTTAGGTAAGTTATTCTAAGCATATACAGAAAAGTAATTCGATTTGCGTATTTTCGGTTTGCGTCGCATTTCCCCGGTCCCTTTTAACGACACAAATTGGGGCTTCAGTGTACATAGTTTTTGTCGTGTATTGTACGAGTACTACATCAATAAAAAATATTTTTCCTCCATTCCAACACACACATACACGTTGTATTATATTATTTAAAATAAATATTAAAAAAAAAAATGCTTTTAGAAATTGGTTTTTGTTCAGAATCGACTTATAAAATATTGTCCATAAAACAGCGCCGTGTAATTTTTTCGCAACAAAAAAGTTATAATCCTAATGCACAAGCAACATTGGCTAAGACAATAGAGCATTTGCGCAAGAATAATCTACATTGAGGATATTCAAATGTCTGTTGTGGTTGGAGAAAAGATTTTCTCGAGTTAAGATTTTGTGATTGGAAAGCCTAAGTTGTAGGTATTTTTGGTTGTAGATTATTCTTGAACCAATCTTCCAACCACAACCAAAAACACCTACAAATTCCTACAACTTAGGCTTTCCAATCACAAAATCTTACTCGAGAAAATCTTTTCTCCAACCACAACAGACTTTTGAATATCCTCAATGTAGATTATTCTTGATTTGCCTTGTAATCAAAACTTTAGGTGATCCAGCCCTACCGCATATTTAATTTTTTTTTTTACACATTTGTTATTTATATTTATTATACTCGTATTAGTTATTGCACACCGATATTTTTAGCCCCATTATGCCAAAAATCCAATGACTGGCTTGTTTATGATCAAACTTTGGGAAGATCTACCTTTTTATAGCGATTGTCGTTTCTGATCTTGTCAGATTATATCAGTAACGGTATTTAGTTATATCGGTAACGCTATTTTACTGATAACGGTATTTCAATTACTTCGGTAACGGTATTATAGGGATAACTTAGTCAGTTGAAAAAGTTTTGAATCGATAACAATATTTTTGGGGTAAACTACAGGTCAGTGTTCTATTAACCCTTTGACGACCAAAACTTCTTCTAAATGTAACGCTGTTTTTGGCGCTTTTACTACTCCCTCGCATAAATAAGTAATAAATTTAAAACATTAAACAAAAATAATAACCATTTCAGTGTAGACTAAAATCCTTATTTTAAAAATTAAAAAAAATAAAAATCGCTAAAAACTATCATAAAAACAAAAATTAAATATTTAATATTTTTATTTTGGGTTGACCGTGTAAGGTACTGGAACTAACAGCATACAATTTGTAGGTATACATATACCTAAAAACCTATATCTCTCTAGTATCGATCACAACAATTTTTGTTAAAATCGTCTTGCAAAACTTTCCTAATATAGCAAAAAGTAAAACCTATATATAACATTGGTCGTCGAAGGGTTAAAACTCAAATAACAGTTTTTGACAATTTGTTCTAATTTAAAATCGGAGATAAATGTTCACTCGATATGGGGTCATTCAACGCAATTGTTCGGGTTATTGGGAAATTGTCACACCAGTTTATACACTGATAGAATTTTCCTTCATAGTATCAATGAAACGATTTCATTAAAATCGATTCATTTGTTTAATGAAAAATTTCATTAACTGAATGAAAATTTATTAATATTGGTATTTTTTTCATTAACATTTTTTATGATTTTTTCATAATTTCATAAAAAAAATTCATTAAATTAATGAAACATTTTCAAATTTTTTTCAATAAAAATTTTGAATTGTAATAAGAAAAAAAATATTTTTTGTACTATCATTTTGAAATAAAAAAAATAAATAAATTTTGTTATTAAGTTTGCCTAGAGCTAACAGTTTTTGACGAATTTGAATAGTTGGTCACTAAATTCCAGGGAACAGATTCTCTAAGAAAAACGATATAGTTCAAAGCGAGACCTAAACTGTTTTCGTTTTGACGATGTTACACAAAAACGTTAAGCTAAACGATAATAATTTTTTGTTTTTTTAACAACATTATTAACAATAGTTAACATTTTTATCTAATATGGTCGTAATTTAACTACAAAAAGTTGACTATAATCGTCTATCGTTCTACAGAATTCCAAGCCAAATCGATAAAAAAATTACATATTTTGTACCGACATATAAGAAAATATGTCATATTTTAACACAAATTTTCTTACATGTCATATTTCAAGTAACGAAAATTTGCTGAACCAGGCTGAGTTTAATAAAAATCTGCCATCGCTTTGCAGAACAGCCTGTGATGTTTACTTTCGATTTTTTTTTATAAAAATATTTTATAGATCCTATAAAGACCAGACCTTATAAATTATATCAACAAATGATAATTTCTCAATAACCACCAAATTAATGATATACTAAAATAAAAAGTGCAAATTATTAAATATCGACGAAAATATTTCATACAAACTATGAATTTTATTCATTAAACACATGAAACTTTCATAACGATTAGGCTAAGATAAATGAAAAAAATTTCATATACTTTATGAAATTTTCATTGGGTCAATGAAACCATTCATTAAACTTGATTTAATGAAACACCTTTCATTGACTCAATGAAACGTTTCTTTGGGGACTTTTTTATGAAAAAAATCATTAGATTAATGAAGGAATTCATTAATACTACGCACAAATTTCTATCAGTGTATCAACAATGGGTGACGTGCTTATTTTTCTTATCTTTACAACTATCTGTGGTGCACACAGAGAAATAAAGTGGCCAACCGAATTGAAAAGTGTATTTTAATAGTAACAACTAATAAATTCAGTTAGTGCAATGATAATTAAATTCGATTTCTGCCAGTTGCAACTAAAATTCAGTTGAAAATAACCGAACATTGTTATGAAAACTAACTTTAAGTTGTACCAACCGACTGAAAGGCGTAATAACCGAATTTGAGTAGTATGAACCGAATTTTAGTTGGCAAATAGCTACATTTTTCTCTGTGTGTGTATTATCAAACAATATATTTAATTTTATTTAAATGCTTGTAATGGTTTTTGAAGCTTGTAATGGTTTTTGCTGCACTATGGGGAAAGAGACACGCATAACAGGTCCTAACGTAGTAGGGACTGAACTTTTTATAAGTGGCACGTTTTAGACACCTTGTGACGTATTAGGTTCTAACAGTAAACTTATATTTTTTGCGTAGGTGTTCAAATAATAAAACAGACAATTCAAAAAAATAAAGAGAAAAAAATTAAAAAGTATAAGAAACCGGAAAAATCACTTAAAACTAATTTTGCATAAATGCAGTGATATAATTTCATTTGTCCTGTGACAGGATAAGTTCATTGAGTTCAATTGACCCTTTTTATTTTTAGGTAGAAAAGCTTCATTACTCGAGCTAATACGTTTCGTAAACAGACTGTAAAATATCTAGGTACCTAAAAATACAAAGCTAAAAGTAAATTTAAAATTGCTTTTTTTAATAAAGAAATCATAGTTGGCAAACACGATCAACAAAGATATAAAAATGTTGAAACTACACACAGAAAACACTTTTGTAGTTGCAACCGAATTTTTTGCCAACCGAATTTTTTGTGGTTCCACGTACTATGTATCACTATTATTAATTTTTAATACTATTGTAACAACCGACATTCTTATACCGCGAACTGGGCTCGAACGGGCGACCTCCTGCTTGTCAGGCAAGTACTTTACCTCTATCCTAAACTAAATAACTTGTGTTTTCGAATTTCAACCTTGAAGTTTTTTGTTTCAAATTTATATAAAAATAGATTTGTATATACAACAGAAATTCGGTTGCTGATCTCAATATTTTATTAAAGTTACCAAAACTATAACAAAATGAATAATTATTTTAAAATTATTTTATTAAAGAAAAATCTTATGCCGCGAACTGGAGTCGAACCGGTGACAATCTGCTTGTCAGTCCCACACTCACCTAATTTGAATGTGTATTTTCAAATGTATACCTTGCATATTTTTTTCTTTCAAGTTTAAATATGAATGTCTAAAAATAAATTTGTATGTACAACAGAAATTGGGTTGATAATACTAATATTTTATTAGAGTTACCAAAACTATTATTATTTTAAAATTGGTAACGAAAAACTAATATTTTAGATAGAGTGATTAAAGGTAATGTGGAAGATAATATTATTTCAATATTGATTAGGGAAAACCAATATTTTGAATGATGTGACTGTGTTTTGGTTAATTTATATATTTTCTGTTTACAATTACAATTATTCTGATGATGAATTACAATTATTCATCATGAATTACAATTATTCTGATGATGAATTTTAAGTACTTACAATTAAAATTATTGAATTTTGTTAGTTAGAATGGAATTCCAACTAAGTTATTCTCTGTGTGTACGATTCCAATAGTAGCATGTGTCTTGCAATATCATAGATTTTTAAAATTTTACACATTAAATTGTATTATATCTACAAAATACCGTTATAAACCATCGTTTCGGTATTTTAGCATTATTTTAACTTTAGTTCGAGTTATTTCAAAATCAAACCGGCGAAATAAAACCTGTTATATAAGAAAACACATGCGTCTAATAGAATCGTTATTTAAAATTTAATTTCGGTCATGGCGTACCTGTGGTAAACAACTACCGTTAATATGAAAAACCTATTGAAGGCCAACCCTGAAATGCAGAAAAACTCAATTAATATTTTAGTGATACGTTCTCTTTGATTAGTCACGGGACCTGTTCTTTCTATATAATTCACACTGCTTAAATCAAAGCAAAACCCCAAAATGCACTAGTTCTGTTATATGCCCTACTTTGGTGGCAATTGACTCCTCATTTCTAGTACACTCAAAAAAATAAGTTAGTAGAAAAGTTAGTAAAACGTCTTGTAAATCAGGTATACTACTTTTTAGCAAATTTTTTGCTAAAGTAGTGTTTTCAGCTAAAATTTTTGTTATACTTATTCAGCACTTAACTGTTTTATACTAATGCTTTACTAATATTATACTAATGTGTTACTAATTAATTTTGCTAAAAAAAAATTGTGCTGATAAGCACATTAATAGTGTGGACGACAACCATATTGAAAGATATGCGCAGAATGAAGCAGATGTCGCGGCATGTCAAGATGTAGTAGAGAAGAGGAAAATAATACTAAAAACTACAACTCTAATAAGACATATAAAAAAATCAACCATGGAAGATTTTTGTATCTGTTTTTCATACATAAAACAAAATTGAGGATTAAAACAACTTAAATTTTGCTTGTGAAAATAATTGTCTATTAATTGAATAAAAGACAAAATAAAGATTTAATAATCTAGTGTGGTCAAATTGCAAACAAACATATACAGACATGTAGACAGAGTAAAGCGAAAGACAAAGACACACATCTTAGGTAGATTTTTATGGTTCTTTTTCGTATTGCAAAAAAGGGTTGTTTTTTTTTCGTTTCGTTTGTTTTTGTTTATTTTTTCGTTTCGTTTCTATAATTATCTTCGGCAGTTGCGTCCTTTAAATGATAGCATCTTTTAGACAACCATTGATGTAAGTAGTTGAAAGAAAATTTTTGTTATGTTATATATATTTATTTCTATATATTTTCAGATATTAAATTAATTCATGTCGTCAATGTGGGAAAATGAAAATTTTTATATTTCGTAATTATTATAAATTATTTTTAAAAGAATCACAAAAATATGTTTTATGATTTTCAGCAAATAAAATTAACTAAATTTCAATTTTTCTACAAATTTTTTGCGTTTTTTTCAGTCTACTAAAATTCAGCAAAAAATTTATTAATTTTTAGCAAGGCTTTTGTATTTCTAATCCACTAAGTGTTAGCACAAATTTTGCTGAATCTACTAATTTTGTTGCTAAAAATCAGCTCGTGATTTTCAGCAAAAGATTTTGCTGACATTAGCAAATTTTTTGCAAGCATCCTCCTGACTAAAATTTTGCTGACTCAGCAAAATTTTTTGCTGACTTTACAAACTTTTTTTTTTAGTGTAGTGTAGTTATAGAGAATATTTGTGAAAACTCGAATTGATGAGTGTTCTATAAGTTGTATATTGCATTAATTTTAGGGGTTGGCTATCTCTGTTTAAACTCAAATTTGAGACTTATATTCGGTCAAACTAAATAATCGGTTATAATTTCACTATACCTCCCAAATAGTAGTCTCTAAAGAAATACTTGACACTTGCAATACATCAAATTACACAGTTTTTTTTGTCTCTGTGTTTATCACATTTAACATAAATATTTTTGCATTGATCCATAAACAATATCCAAACATTTGTAAACTTTTTGTATAAATTTTAACGAATTAGGACAATTCGTGTTAAATGATCGATACTTTGCGTTTGCAAGTGTACAAGTTCAAACCGATTTTGTTGCAAAAGGAAAGAAAATAAAATAAATTATTTACTATTGCTAACTACTATTGTTTTAAAAAAAAGAGACAGTTGTAAATTGGCATTGATTTGCCATGAAAGTTTAATGACACAAACCGGAGGGAATTGACAATAAAATTGAAGTTACAAAAAAATGTTTAAATTGGTCTTAAAATTAAAAAAGAAATTTAACCATAAAAACTTCATTAAGCTTTTAATTATGTCTTGTGTGGTAGGATTTAAGCAATATTTCAGAGTGATTTTTTAAAATAATATTTAATATTTTCTTTCAGGGTCTTGAATTGAGAACTTCTGAATTGGAACCCATATTGGCTTCTTTATCGAAACCTCATGCTGATGCCATTAAACAAAGAGTACGTACTTTAAATCAAACCGTTAGAGGACGCACTAAAAATCGTCAAAAAACGTAAACCCGATATTAGAGATGTTTTTCGAGATTTTGATGTAAGTGAAATTTAAGAAAATAACATCCAGAAAACAGATTTAAATTATATTAAATGATCGATCGAATGATAAATTTTGGTAGCCAAATTGTTCGGTTATTACCACCGTATTATTACAGTGTTATTATTATATATTGAAGCAGATCATAACTATCGCCACCAAACCATTCGATTTTTAACCAATTTCATTGTTAGCTCGAATCTGTTTTGCTTTGTAAAATTTACCCGTTTTGAAAAATTAAATATTAAATTTATACTTTTTTTCGTTTAGGAATCAAGCACTGGTACTAGATCTCGCAGTGCCACACCCGATTCTTTGGATTCCATACAAGGAGACGAGGTGTGGGGAAATACCTCCATGTAAGTTTCTATAGCAATTAAGGAGTCAATTGACCTAAAAGTGACTGGTTAAAGAAGGACTTATCACAGGACTGGTATAATTTAATACTGAACTGGGTTAAGCAGTGTCAATTGTCCTAAAATTACCAATCCTGTGACTGGTAAAGGGAGGACATATCACTTAACCAGAATGCTTATTAACAAGAAAAAGCCAGTTGGCCAGAATTTTACCCATTGGAAGCTGTTTAGTTTTCGTTTATTTTATACGACATGGCCCTTTTGCGACAGTTTTTTTTTAGTCCTGTGGTACGCCATTGTGTGGTTTAAAGAAGGACAAATGACCCCCTCATATGACAAGCCAATGTTTAAGTGGCCAGTTGTTTACATAGGGTAGGGTTTAGCAGAGGACCGGTCTCTGGCACGAACCGGTCCCATTCCCCATAGGGAATATGCAGGCCTTTTAAAAATACTACACTCATAGCAATAAAGCTGTAAAAATAGCAGAAATAGCTGCTAAAAATTAATTAAAAATGAAAATTTAGCAGATTTTTTTTTGCTAAATATTAATAAAATAAAAACAGCAAAAATAAATCTGTTAACTTTACTAAATTTTAGTTATATTCGATGTGAATTTAGTAATTGAAAATATCATTTTACTACACTCACAATATTTTTTCCGTAACGACTACTTTCAAAACAGGACTACTTACTTTTTGTTTAAAACAATTGTATTTTTTAGTTTATTTTCAACTGTTGAAAAATTAATTGACAAAATCCATAAAAACAATAGATTGTTTTCGTTTATTTCAATACTCAATATAATACAACATCTTTTTGTTTTAAATAGAAAGTTTTAACGAAATATTTTAACTATTACGAAAGTCCGTTTTTTTTTTGTTAATTTTGATTATTGAATAACAGACAGAAAGTTAAAAATTATATTTTTTTGGCTATTTAACTGTATATTCCATTGAAACAACTTTACCGATTTAATTTTTAAATAACTGTTGATTGTTAATGGAAAAGTTCTTGTGAGTGTATGTAAAATTAGCAAAAACTTTTACTAAATATTTGTCGATTCAAAATAGCAGACAAATTTCGTAGAATGCAAATAACTGTTTATTTTGCTAAAATCAACAAAAATGTTTGCTAAAAAATTGTAGATTGCTGATTTCATAAGGGCAGACTTTTATTTGCAATATTAAAAATTTCATATTTTTAACGATCTAGTAAATGTTTTCGCTGATTTTTTGCAGATAATTTTGTTGCTTTCAATTAACTAAAATTTAGCTTAAATATAACTAAATATTTGTAAATTCAACAGCTTTATTTTTGTTATTCTTATATTACTAAAATTTAAGTAAATAAAAAATAGCTAATTTTAGACGTTTTTTCTGGAAGCGCATTTTTAACTGATTTTTAGTAGCTTTTATGCTATTTTTACAGGTTTATTTCTGTGAGTGAAAGTATTTTTATAAAACCTCCACGTTCTTAAGGTATCAAAATCTCGTTATCGAGGGTAACAAAAACTAAGGCAGTTTTTATAAAATCGTGGATTGCTAAAAGCACTAAAATCTCAAAATTCCTAAATCTACAAACCGCGGATATCAACGTCTTATGAACTTTCTATGCGATCGTGGTTTTTTGAAGGTATAAATATCAAGACAACGCGTTTAAAATAATCAGTAGGACTACATATAATCGTGAGTTTATAAGGAACAAAAATCTTGACGCAGCTGATCTTAAATTGTATTAATCGAGGGTAACAAAATTTAAAAACTTTTTATAAACTCGTAGTTTTATAATGGTACTCCCTACAAAATCTTGAAATTCCTGTATAAAAATTTAAAGAACTGTTTATAAAATCGTGGGTTATGAAATGTACAAAATTTTGCAAATCACGGGAAACAAAATCTAAAAAACGTTTTGTACAATTGTGAATTTCTAATTGTAGCCAAAACTAAAAATCGCGGTACGAAGTCAAAAGAAGAAACCAAAATCTAGAAACCGATGGTTTTAAAACGAATTCCGTAACCGCTTAATCACCTATTTAGACTAAAACCCGTAAACATTATTTTTAAAATCTTAAAGATAGGTTCACAATACTGGAGTACTCTACGATACAGATTGAATATTGCTCCTATCTTTTTGCACTTAAATATTTTTTTTATAATTCCATTTATTTTTTATTGAATCCAATATATAGCGTAGAGTACTCCAGTATAGGAAATCTACCATTCACCATAACCGGAGTAAAGAACAAAATTTTACCGGTACGATATCGTAACTGATGTTTGTTACGGTTGTCATCCTTGCTTATAACGGTATAAACGAAAATATCGTTTAAGGTTTTTTTAAAAAAACCGATTACGGTACTTCAATCGCTTGCTGATTTCAACAGCATGCAAGCTAAGATGGTAACTGAAACGTGGTTCTTTATTTCGGCTACTGTTAAGGTTTTTAGAAAATAACGAAAAAGGTATTTTAATCAAGTTTTAAATACGAGTCTGTATTTTAGAGGTTAAGAACTTTTAGTGGTTACGCTTTCCATCCTTGTTTTAAAACATAAGAAATCATATTCTGATAACGATAAAAGGGTAGAAATCGCTGGCTTAAAAGCTACCAAAAATCAATAAATCGTAAGTTTATAAATCCAGGAATTTATAAATCTTGGATTTAAAAGGGTAGAAATTGTGGGCAAAAAATGGTAGAAATCGTTTATAAAGTTATTAAAATATAGAAATAGTACATTTTAAAGGGTTTTGGAAATCGGGGATGTAAAATTGCAGAAATCGTGGATTAGCAATCTACCAAAATCTGGAAATCGTGGGTTTAAAAGGATGGAAATCGTGGGTTTAAAACTCTATCAAAATCTAGAAATTTTGGGTTTAAAACTTTATTAAAATCTAGACGATATGGGTTTATAAAACTATTAAAATCTGGGAAATAAAATAAACCTGTAAAAATAGCAGAAAAAGCTACTAAAAATTAGTTAAAAATGACCTTGATGAAAAAATTGCTAAAAAAAACTGCTACCAAAATCTAGATATAGTGGGTTTAAAAGGGTGGAAATCGTGGGTTAAAAATTCTACCAAAACCTAGAAATTTTGGGTTTAAAACTCTAGAAATCTTGGGTTAAAAACTATTAAAATCTAGACGATGTGGGTTTATAAAACTATAAAAATCTGGGAATCTTGGATTTATAAGTGTGTAAATCATGGGTTTAAAAATCTAAAATAAATCTAGAAGTCGTGGAAATCTAGAAATTGTGCATTTATAACGATAAAAATCGTTATTTTGGATTGATAAAACTACCAAATGAAAAGTTTTTACTAAAATGTAAAAATCTTCATTTTCAATTCAGTTCATCAGTTCATATTGATGGTAGCCGTAATTTTGAAATGATAAACCTACCACGAGGTAATGTTTTAGTGTCAAACAGCCTAGAATATAGATTTAATAGCTACATTTTCCTACATTTTAGTTCCAAAAGTTCCATTTACAATGCTAAGAAACAAAGAATAACTTAAATTTAAAAAGTTCCATTACTAGAGCAATCTGTGCTGAAGAATGGTTTTACAATCTTTTTTTACGCACTTATATATTTTTGTATCACATCATCTCTATTCTAGTAGATTCCACTTTCAAAAGTAATTCCACACTCTGTCTTAGTGAATAGTCCATACTACGCCAGAGTGGAATGTTCTAAAATAGAGATGCCATGAAAAAAATTGTTATTGCGGAAGAGAAGGGGAAAAATCTACTCTGTATTACTGATGACACAAGATTGTGAGCCTTGAAAATTCAAGCCGAAGTTTTTCTTTCAAAATGTTTTGAAGTTTTCTACAATTTTATTTATTTCAAAATTTGTTTTATATATTTTTTTGTCAAATTTGTGTTTTAAATCATGTTTACATCTCTGTTTTGTTGTAGACCCAGTTTTGTTAGTATTTTTGATCATGGCAATGCAGCGGACAATGGTAATGGTCATTCGCCATTATTTTCGAGTAAAAATCTTAAACAGAAACTGAGACGTACACCAAGTGCTCCGCTAAAAGGTACTGCTACAGATATATTTCGTGGTTCTCATGTACGCTGTGATATACCGTTATATTCGGCCGATGGTATAGAATTATTGGGATTTTCACGTATTGGCACTATACACATACCAAGGAATAGAATACGTTCCGGATCGGATCCATCGTGTTCAGTGGGGTAAGTTGATGTGAAAAAAAAAAAAACAACTGACACCATGTTCCACAAAGTAGAATTTTGGCTGGTAATTTGATCACCTTTAATCACATTCTTAAATTGTTTTAATTTCAACGGACATTTTATTAATCTATGGTCTTTTTCTCTTTACTTCCTTGTTATCAGACGTGCCCGTGGTGAATTAATGACCCATGATTCTCAAAGTGATAATAACACCTCTTCAGGTGATTCCAGTGATGAGTGCTTATCCAATCACAATAGATTATCGAATACTTCATCACCAGAATCATCACCACAAAAGATTTTAAATAAGATACATTTGGATACACCTCCACAAAGTGTGCAAAATTCTCCCTCCTCCCGAGATGGTATAAGCTTTGAGAGTATGTGCCGTGAGACCTCTAGTCAAGATGGAGTGGTAAGTATTAGCAAAGTAAACACATTCAGAGTTTTTGTATTTATTACTCTTATTTTTTTGTTTCTTTTCTAGGATACTGTCGATAGCAGTGATTTATCTTTGGAATTTTACTCCGATATTGATACTATAAATGAAACCGAATTGAAGCGTTTACAACCGTTATTCTGGTTGGAACTAGCTTCTATATTCGATCGTAATCATGTCCAGTTAGATAAACGGAAGCCCGTTAAACGTCGTCGTAAAGAAGAAGGTCACCTATTTGGTGTCTCTCTGAATGCCCTTATACGACGTGATCAACATATAACGGGTACCGATTCGACATTGGTGCCGTTATTTTTGGAAGGTTTATTGTATGAATTAACAAAACGTGGAGCCCGTGAAGAAGGTATATTACGTGTCGCTGGACATAAACAAAAGGTAAGATTTAAGACAAGAGAAGTTCACCTTTTAAATCTGAAATTGAAATTAATTGTTTTGTTTTTTATTTCTCCTAGACTGAATTACTTTATCAGGAACTTGAATCGAGTTTCTATCAAAAACCAAAAAAATTCCAACAACTTTTAAGCTCCGCTAGTGTCCACGAATTGAGTGCTCTGCTCAAACGTTGGCTGCGTGAATTACCCCAACCCCTGCTTACCAACGAACTAATACAATTATTCTATCAGTGTCATGCTCTCTCCCGCCTACAGATCAAGCCAAAGCTTTGGCTATTATATGCCAAATGTTGCCACATGAAAATCGCAATACGCTGCGTACGCTGCTGCGTTTTCTCAACAATGTAATCGAACAAAAAGATTTGAATAAAATGAATTTACATAATGTTGCAACCATTATAGCACCCTCATTCTTTCCACCCCGTTTTGTGCATCCGATTGATAAGAATAGCATAGAGGATCAGGTAAAAATGGCTGCTCAATGTTGCCGTCTAACGAATGTGCTAATAACGCGTGGTGAAACACTATTTCAAGTGCCAAATAATTTGATAGAAGAATCAAAATCGTCGAACAAATTAAGACAGGTAAGAGAAAATTTGATATCTTTTTAAAAACAGTTTATAAATAATACCAGCTGAAGCTTGTCCATTTCTGGGTAGAGGGCTACAGAAACTACCGCCGATCTATTTAATTTCGTTTTCTTAAGCATTTTTCACTTAGTTCTAATTATCGAGAACCATATGAAGCTTAGTTTCTATATAAAGTATGGCGAGTTTCAAAAATTTTTGACAGCGAGGTAAAAATTAATCATTTATCTTTAACGGCGCAAAAGTTATGGCGTTTTTAAGTTTCAAGCAAATTAAAAAAAAATTATAAAAATACAGTTTTTGAGTGGATTTAATTCAAGTTAAATAAATTTTTAGATTTCATTCTATGTATAACATTTCACCAAAAAATATAAAATTACCCGCGATTATTTTGGAAAACACGGCATTTTTTGTCGGTTTTACTTGATGAAAAAAACCGACAAAAAATACTTGATGAATGTTTTAGCGGAATTGATGTTGTCATAAAGCGAAATGTGTTTGGAAAAATCTTTTTAGCATTTTATCAATTCAGTCCGTTGTAAAGATTCTTTCTAGACAGCAAACTATGTTCTCAAGCCATGATTTTTAAAATAAAAAAATGCAAAAAAAAAATAAAAAATTGATTTTTTCAAAATTTTTAAAAGACTCATAAAATGTTTGCGTTTAAAATTTTTGAAACGCCTTCTTAACTTTTAGGTGCTATTTACAAAGAAATTCAGTTCACGCAATACTCTAGCCAATTTCAAATATCAGACTCAAAAAACATACATTTTAAAAAAATGTACGCAAATTCCGTATAAGTTTGTTGTTCGTATCACGTTATTGGTGCGCTGGCTTCAACTTGATATACCTTAACCGGTTTAAAATAACACAATTTTTAACTACTATTTTCAAAGCTCTTTTTCATTAAACGCTGCAAAACTTCAAAAGCTAAAAAAAATTGAGAAATTTTGGTTTCACTAGAGAATCACCATATAACTTCTCACCAAGCAGTGAAATAGAGTTACCCTTAAAATATTGTTACCGAAATAAAAGAAAATAGGGTTACCCTTACCAGTAACCGCATCGAATCAGTTACCATCTATGATTTTTATCAAATCCGTGGGTCATTTTTGATTAACCCAGGCTAAAATGGGTTAATGATATCCTATGAAGCCAGTATGCCATATCTAAATAATTTTATATATCATTCATTCTTTGATAGATAATGAAAAATTACCATTTTTACCTGATATCTTCCGATTTCTTTATATTTTAAACATATCGCTCATTTACTGCAAGAATGACATAACTCAAAAAACACGATTTTGCAGAAAACATGTTTAATGTTGTCAATCCATATCTGCCTCGCTCGACCTTTTCTCTATTTATTTGGTCACGTTTTTTTTATAATCGGGGGTTTTAATTTTTCTCTTAGTGGGAGTTGTGTGCGAATTCGCTAATTATTGAGAGACCCGTGAGTAGCACAGTTTCTCTATGAAGTATATACTCTTTGCACCCACTTTTAAGAAAAAATAAAATAAATTATCCTCTATCTCGAAAAGATATATGATATTAATATGAAATTTTTACACAATGTAAAGCATGATATAACTAATAAATCTGCATCATTAACTCAAAAATCGCTTTTTTTGATTTATGACAGTCTTGAAGTAAATGAGCGATATATTCTCAGTTTTACAATTTTTCAAAAACTCGTGATTTTTTAACGGATTTATTAAAAAAAATTAAAGTTGTTATCGGATTTCGCTGATTTGAAAAGCGCTTGATTTTTAATGCAATAAAAAAATTGCAATTAAAAAAATACTTTTTAATGCATATGCATGTTTTATATGTATTTTCGAAAATGTCCCCCTTCAAAATTTTTTAAACATGGATAAATCGAAAATTTAAAATTTTTTTAATAAACTTAAATTGGGTTTTTTTTGTGAATTAAAATTAAATTTTTTGTATAATTTTTATATTTTGAACGTGTTTCAACAGTTTAGAATTCAGAAAACACTATTTACAATACAAAAACGAGATATATTTAAGTCAATTTTCCTAAAACAAAATAATTTTTGATATAGATGCATTTTGCAAAATGCATTCATAATTATATTTGCATAAAAAACGTATTTTTGGACTGGTAATCCTAAAGAATTCACTTTTTATTTATAAAGAACGTATTGGTAAGTTTTAAACTGTTTAAAACTTTGTTCAAAATAAAAAAAATTACAAATTATACAAAACATATCGCACACCTAGTTCAAAAGTGACTTAACTCAAAATTTTAATCTTTCGGGTTTATATGCTTAACATATGCACAATACACTTGTTTATCTATAAAAAAATATATGTTAACTGTTGCTAAAAACAATTATGTCTTTCTTTATGTTTCAATTGGTATAAAGTTGCAAATATTTTTTTCAATTTCTGAAAAATGAAAAATTTTGAGTTGAGTCACTTTTGAATTAGGTGTGCGATATAGAATTGTTTGTATGGAAGTAATGAATAAGATTTTTTTTCTTCAAAAAATCGAGAAAACTATTGATATTCGCGTCACAGAAAAGGCAAAATTTAATGTTATATAAAAAATGTTAAATTTTCGATTTATCCATGTTTAAAACATTTTTAAGGGGCAGAAAAGTCAATGCGGAACAAGAACCTTCCACACCGAAACCAATTTCTAAACACCTTTTTTATTTAAAAATTTGTTTTAAATTGTACAATACAAATTGTATGTGTCTGTTGGAATGGCGGGGAAATATTTTTATTGATTATTGTATAAGTAAAGAAAAAAACTATGTAACTTCAATTAAAATATTACGTTTTTAAAAAAAATTATAAAACTTGTTATCAAAACTTCAATACGACCGCGAAAAAGTAAGATCATGGTTCTTAATATTTTTTCAAGGTCTTCACGACTATGCCATATAATTTTTGATATTTGCAAAAAATGCAAAAAGTTATAACCCTAATGGCACTTGTTTAATATTACAAACAGAATTTTATAATTTATTTCTGTGAGGTTATGTGTTTTGGGCTCCATACACTGATAATAATCCATGCGTAAAAATACGAAAAAATGTCAAAATAACCAAAACTTTTGTAAAATAAACGAATATTTGTTCATTTTACGAATGTTTTTGTAGTTTTGACAATAATTTCGTATTTTTATGCATGGATTATTATGAGTGTAGAGTATGTGGGTGTACAAAAAATTAATAAAATTTGAAGACCCTCGGTCAGTTCTATTTGTGATGTATCATGGATCTCATGGTATAACCTATGCCAACTAAGTAAATGGACAAAATGCAAATATAAATTACTGCTAAGAAGACACATTTTTTTTATGCAAAATGCATGTCAATAAAATCTTATATTATAAGCATTATTGTAAATATTCAAAAGTGAAAAATTAAAAATGACAGTGGTTGAACAAAATAGTTTAAGAAAAAATGTCTATGACTTGCTTGGACGGTGTCCTAAAAACGAAGTGTTACATCATTTCCTTAAGGAACAAGTAAAACGTAGCACAATATATTCCATATTCAAACGGTTCGAAAATTGAGTGGCATCAACCGGGATCAAAAAGAAAGGACGTTCAAAAAAATTTATCGCAGCTGAGCTTGTTAAATTGAAAATTGACGGTTAATTAAATTGGGGCATCAAATTGTAAGTTGTCCAGAAAATTTCGCGTTTCCAAGAAAACAATTCACTAAAACTTACTCCAAATGAACGTGAAGCACTACCAGAGGAAGACAGTACCCAAATATAGTAAAAAAAAAAATTAGCAGAAATATCAACAAACTGCAGACAACTGAGAAAAAACTTCATGAAAAAAAATTTTCAAATAATTTTCGATGATGAAAAATTGTTTTCGTTTACTTGGAACAACGGAATTATTATTGTAATTCTTGATTTTTTTCTAATGACTTGAAAAAAGCTCCCGACAAGGTACAGTATTCGGACAAAGCGAAGTTTGAACCAAAAGTACTAGTGTGGGCAGCCATTCGGCAGAAGGTATATCACAAATTTACATTCAGGACTCAAAAGCTACGGCTGTAAACGCGGAAGTTTACATTAATAAATGTTGAATAAAGCTAAACAATTTTATCAGAGATAGACACTCTAAAGACGACATATTATTTTGGCCAAATTTAGCAAGCTGTCATTATTCCAAAAAGACGTTAGAATGGCTTAATACAAAAACATAAATTTTGTATCAAAATACGCAATTCCTCCAAACGTACCAATTGAGGTCTTTAAGCCAAAAAGTGTATGAAAATGGTTGGGAAGCCAATTGCACTGAAGAATTGAAGAAAACAATTAAAAGCAGTGTAAAAAATAATTTATATGAATGTAGTCCAAAGCATGATGGGAAGTATCAAGCATAAAATACGCCAAATAGAATATCGCGGTCCGTTGGCTATTCTACGCTGTGTTATAAATACGTTTTCAAAAAAATAATTAGTTTTTTAATTACAAGTGTTTAACAAAAATTGTCCATGTACTAAATTGGCATTGGTTATTAAATGAATAAATGAAATAAATAGTTAAATTTTTCAGAATTTTGAATTTTGAGAAGTTTTTTGAAAAATTTTGCAATTTTCAAACAAAACTCGTCACGGGATAACATTTTCCAAAAAAAAAAAATTGATTCTTTATTTGCAATAAAACTTTTCGCTTATAAAATGAAAATCGACAATGTGTTTGTTAAGGAACATATTTTTTGTCGTTTAAAAATATATTTTCCGCGAAACTTTTTTAGGCAAATTAGTTTGTTTTTCGTAAAACTTTTTAGCCAATTTTTTTTTCAATTTTATTTCCTAATAATAATTCTGTTTTATTTTTTACTTTCAGGGTAAACGCGGTCTGCATAGACGTGTTAAGGCCACTACATCCTTATTGCATATTGGCAATTCTTCCAATAATAACAACAACAATTCCAGTACCATTTCAATAGGAGAAAATGGCAATATGGTAACACGTCAACAGTCAATTAATCCAAGTCATGTACATCGTTTAATTATATGATTGATGATCATTACAACAAATAAAAAATTGTTGTCTTAACTCTTCAAATTAGACCAAAGTTGTCTTTTACACAAAAAATATTAAACAAAAAAAAAAAACTTAAACAAAGGTGTCTAAATATGCAGAATAAATCAAAAATCATTTAATTTTTCATAAAAAAAAAATCTTAAATACTCAATTTACATTATACACAAAAAAATTGTTTGCCAAAAAAAAATTGGTAAAATGGTTAAAATGGTTAAAATAGTAAAATTGGTTTGTATAAATTATGTTAAAACTTGAGAAGATTTATTAAGTTTAGATTTTTACATACAAAATAAATTTTGTGTACCTATTTTACCAATTTCTGTCTAAACATTTTTTCGCGTGTAAACTTAAAATCTACTAGATTTGACAAAAAGGACAAGGAGAGTCTCTAGATGGGTTTCTTTAAATTTCGATGAAATTTTGATATAAAATAATGGAAACAATTGGGCAAAAAAAAATCACCCCAATTTTCGTATTTTGTTTCAAACAAGCACACAGAAAATAGATTCGGTAGTAGTAACTGTGTATTTGTAGCCAATCGAATGGTTTATTAGCAGCTATTGAATTTTTGGTAATGATTACCGTTGATAAACGCATTGCTGTAGAGGCAATCGAAAGTCTATTTTTGTGTCAGAATGTCTGTTGCTTCAACAAAATGATTTTTATCAAAACTGAAAGATTCGATCGCGACAACTGAATCATTCGATTGGCAACAAAAACGGTAGGCACCACCGAGTATATTTTCTGGGTGAGTATATATAAATCAGGTTTCAAATGAAAAATATTTTAACGATATATTCTATTGAGTAAAATTACTAAAAAAGTTTTCAGATTCACTGTACCCCTAAATTTCCTATTGGGCCAATATGTTTATTACTAAAATCTTAGCGAATTCATTAAGAGACTTCTCATTTTAGTGCATATTGAGTATAAGGGTCTAGTTTTATAGTCAATAGTTAAGTTTTGACGTAATTACTAGAGTTCGTCACGTAAATTTGATTTTGGGATATCATCACTTTACGTTTTTTTGCAACAATAAAAAAATGGCGTAATTATTTTTTTAAAATTTCAACTCCTTTCACATGGGTGCGGTGGCCAAAAACGCTGATTTAGGGTCCATTTTACTACAGACCAAAAAGGGATGTATTCACATGAAATTTGAACTTGACTTTCGATTCTATTGGCTTCATTACTCTAGCGGATACGTTTCGTAAACGAACTGTAACTCCATACAATGTGTAAAAATAGTACCAACTAGGGTATTAAAATTACTCGGGTTTGGTTTTGTTCGAGTAAACGAGTAACTTGATTTTGGGGATTTTAAAATTACTCGAGTAAGTCGAATAATTTGAATAATGTTATTTCACTAATTTTTTTTCTTAAAAATATGCAATAAAACACAAAATAAATACAAAATCAGGAGTTCCGAAATGTATTTACTCAAAATCAGAAATATACGTTACACAGAGAGAATTTCTTGGATGAGTTTTAATGAAAATATTTTATTACGCTAATGAAGTTTTCTTTACAATGTGAATGAAACATTTCTTAAACTTTATGAAAAATCTTCATAGTTTTAATGGAACTATTTTTAATGAAACTTTTACATTAGTCGTATGAAATTTTTAATAAATAAAATGAAAATTTTCATTAAATTTTATGAAAAACTGCATTAATTTAATGAAAAATTTCAATGGACGGGTTCCAGTGACATTTCATAGATCTAATGCAAAAAATCATCATGCAGAGAATTCTCTCAGTGTAAATTAAAATAAAAAGGATCTTCTGAAATTATATACACTCATAATATTTTTTCCGTAAAGACTGCTGAATATGTAGAACAATTTCATTTCATTTATTAATTCAAAAACCAAGCCCATAGGGCCAAATATGGTTCGTATTCAACAATAAATTTTTACAAAAAATAAAAAAATAAATTTATAATTTAAAGGAATGCCTAAAATAAATAAAATTATAACTAAAGTTTTAAATTATCAAAATTATAGTGAGTGATTAAAAAACTGCCTTAGTTTGCGTTTAAACGTAGCACTTGCAACAACAAAGCTTTTAAGAGATCTAGGTAATGAATTCCAGACTCTAGTTATCCTCACATTAAAGGATCTCTCGAAAATAGAAGAATTTATACGTTGAAAAACTATCTGAGGGTTTCTACTCGATCTTGTAAATCTAAAGTTGTCAACAATGTAACCAGGACAGTTCGCTCTAATTATTGCATTTTTTAGTTTATTTTCAACTCTTAAAAAATTAATTAACGAAATCGGTAAAAACAATAAATTTTTTTCTTTTATTTCAATACTCAATACAATAAAACAATTTTTGTTTTAAATAGAAAATTTTAATTAAACTTATACCGAAAGTCCGTTTTTTTTTTGGTTATTTTGATTTTTTGAAACTGATAGAAAATTAAAAAAATATATCTCTTTGCTAATTTAACTACATATTCCATTGAAACAACTTTACGGAATAACTTTTTTAATAACTGTTGCACTTTTGTGGAAAAATTCTTGTGAGTGTACAATTGAGGTGTTTCACTTTATTTTCTTTCGTTTTTATAAGTTTGACTTTAAGAAAATATTAGGGTTATAGCTTTTAGCATTTTTTGCAAATATCAAGAATAATATGGCATATCAGCCTGTGCCTTGAAAAAACATAAAGAAAAATTATAATATTTTTTCGACGTAGTTAAAAAATTGCCACAGCAAATGCGTTGGAGTTTGGAAGACAGATTTTTGTTCGATTTTATTTTTTTTTTTTTGAGAATTTTTAATTTATGTGATTAAGGTGTATATAGATCCGGATGAAATAAAAGAGTGAAAGACCCAATCCGAGCTGTAACACCATACAATTATGATGTCACTACAATTTGAATCTTGCAATAGAATGTTAGCACAATATAATAGTTTTGCGATTGATATATTTAGATATTTAAAAGTTTCGCTTAATTTCTGGAAATCGAATCTTTTGTTGTAATTTTGTTTTATAGTTTCGACCCTTCATTAGAGTATAAAAATGTTCTATTTTAGGCATTAGCCTCGGTGACGAATGTTTTTTTCTCAAAATAAAAAATTAAAATATTGAACAACTATAATATGTAAATTAAAACGGTAACATTGTTTCATATTTTCTAAAAGAAAATCTTTTTAAAAAATACGAAAAAAATTGAAGCTTTTTTTGTAATATATAAACTGAAATAACGGATGGTCCTGGCAGCCAGTGCTAATATTGTTTATATATTAGTCTTATATTTATATAAGTTTAATATCATGTAAATAATAAATAATAATAATAAACTGAAATAGAACATATTTCGAGTTACTCGACCAAAATTTTTCGAGTTATTAGTTACTCGAAATTGGCCATTTTAATTTACTCGAGCAATTGTTTGATTAAAATGCATCGATAAATCGAGTAACGGTTACCCATTTGAATACCCTAGTACCCACATACAATATGTTGTCTCTGTTTTACATACTAAACAAATGGTGAATGATTTGCGGAAAGTAAATTCTATTTTCAACCGAATTTACTTTCCGAAAATCCTTAACAATTTATTTAGTATGCAAAACAGAGACAATATATTCTATGTATGTACTATTTTTACACATTGTATGGAGTTACAGTCCATTTACGCAACGTATCCGCTCGATAAAATTATTTAAAAAAATTTTTCCCGGTTTTTGAAAGTGCACAGTTTAGGCAATAGAGTGAACGGAAAACTCATTTGCATCAAAAACTTTTGCCCCATTTGGGTCAGCTTAAGATTCTTTCTGATTGTGTGTCATTAAAAACACTTTAAAAGTTTTTAGAAAAACTTTGATTTTTTTCGACCACTCTATTTCCTAAATAGTGCACTTTAAAAACGGAAAAAAACAGAGTTGGCAATTAATAATTTCTCATAATAATGGTAGTTGATTACCAAAGTAACACTGATATACAAATGAAAATTTAAAAAATGCGAAGCCATTAAAGATATGTTTCTTATTTTATAACCGGGTTTATTTTGCTATTTTACCTACTGGATTTTAAAATATCTTGATCTAAAGTCAAAATAACGCTAAAATACCGAAACGACTATTTTTAACGTTATTTTGTTGATTAAACAAAATTTAATTGGTAGAATTTTGAAATATACCCTGTGATATCAGAAGACACGTGATAGTATTGGAATCGTGGTTTTAAAATTTTCATGTCGGCCTTGATGTGGGCGTGGTTGGCAACTACCGTTATAATGAAAATTTAGTGTTTGCCAACCATGGAAAAAAAGTTTTTATAAAATAATTTTTGGAGTAGAATCGAAAAGTGAACTTAAGTTTCATTTTAATTTCCAATAAAAGTTTTAATTGATATTATCATTGCCGTGATAGGTGCAAAATCAATTAAAATATTAATTGATTCAATAAATTTTTTAATTAAAAAACGTTTTTAGTTTTTTCTGTGTAGGAAAAGGGACCCTAAAGCAGCGTTTTTGGCCGAAGCGTGATTAAAGGAGTTGCAATATTAAATAAATAATAACGCAATTTTTTTATTGATGCAAAAACATTTTTTAAAAGTGATGATATCCCAAAAACAAAGAAATTTTATACTTTTCTGACGAACTCGAATAATTACTAATTGGTCTATAATTATAAAATTACCATGTGTGCATAGTTTTTAATAAAATTCAAATATCATATCTTCTATATATGTATACATTATATATTATTTACTTATTAAAAAAAAAAAATTAAATTAGTAAAATTAGTTTTAGAAAATCTTAAATTAATAAAAAAAGAAAAAATGTTATATTAAAATGGTATTAGAACAAACAAACCTATATATAATTTAAAATTTAACAAAATTTCTATTTTACGGATATTTTGTGATTTGAAAAAAAAAAAAAAAAATCTAACGTCTTTTTTTAAGCTTTACTTTCTTGCTAAGAAACTTAAATTGAATTTAGAATTTTAAGAAAAATATTTATAAACTTTTTTAAAACAAAAAAAATTCCTTAAATCTGGAGAAATTTTAAAAAATCTGCCAGAGTTTTTTGTGCTTTATCTGATTTCTTATAATCCCATTTTCAATTGGCTTTAAGTGATGATAATCTTTTTGTTGCCGTATTATTTGTATTTAAAAATAAAATCTTCCATTAACTGATACGATCAAAATTGTATGAAAAACACTTATTTTAATTATTTTCTATTTTTAAGTTTCTTTTGTTTTTTTTTTAGCTAAATATCAAAAAAAATGAATAAATCTTTTTTTCTTCTTAAAGTTGCAATTTAAACGTTTGAATCGTTTAAAAGAAAAATATTTTTATTTAATTTTTTATTTTATGTCAAATTTTCAGTTTTCGTTTTAGATTTATTATTTTTAATTTTATTTGTATTATATTAATTTTTAGTTATAAACAAACAAGAGCGCAAAAACAATTTGTTTATTCTTATTTAGTTTAAGCAACATTTATGTTTTTTATTTTATTTTTAATTAATAGAAAGTGTGTACATCTAGTGCGAGTCTTGTGTACATCAGGAATATTAAACCAATAAATTGCATATATTATTTTTTTTTTTTTATAAATTGAACAAAAAATGTATGTGTTTTTTTTTATTTTGTAATAGAATTGAGAGTAAACACAGAAAAGTTACACTAGTCGACAAATTTAATTTTTTTTTTTTGCAGAACGCATAGGTTATTCGTCCGTAAAGGCGGAAAGTTGAAAGTTTAGTTTTAATCATAAAGTTCAGAATGTATTTTTAATTTTAAAAATATATTCATTTGTTTTAAAATTCGTTAAGTATTATTTTTTTAATTGCGATTCGTTACAGAAATGTAACAAAATACTAAAAAGGAACAAATTAGTAAATATTTTTATATATGAAGGGCTTACTATAAAAACATGATAAGCCACATTTGTTGTTTTATGAATTTTCGCTGTTGTCTAGAGATCCATTGATTAATATTTGATATAAGTCAATTATTACAAAAGCCTAGAGTGTATTTTGTATTTTTGCATTCTTTCAAACTAAAAATAAAATGGGGCTTATCATGTTTTTACAATAAGCCCTTCATATATTAGGCCTGATTACGGTTGTCGTAGTCGTATTTCAACTCTAGTCGAAGTCGTTGTCGATTTTTATTTGTTGCGGTATTACGTAAATTTTTCGACTAAAAGGTTTTTGTAATAGATTGAAAACAACAGAGTGTTGACAAATTTGTTAAATTTATTAATATTATAAGACCATCTGTCAAAAACAGCTGATTGGCGGCAATAAGAAATTTTTAATTTTGTTGTTAAATTATCAAAAATATAAAAAATGCTGTTTGGGCTTATTTTTTTTAATTTCAGATGAAAAATATGAGTGCCTATGGCTGAGATGAATGATATTCGAAGAAATCGGCAAAATGTTGTTTAGCAAAATAACTCCGATCACGTCCACCTTGCGGCTGGACTAGGCATTAAATTCGGAAAAGTTTTTTACTATTATCTCAAAAAGTACAAGTCCGATCATGACAATATACATGTCCTATCAAAGCTTATTAAAATATCTATTCAATGATGTACGATATGACCCTAGAATTTAACCCATTACAGCCCAATTCAAAATTTCCTTATATTTATTTGTGTTTTTTTTTTTTGTAAAAAGATCAGCTTATTAAAAAAATCGCTTATATAAACATATAAAAACTGTACAAAAAATAAAGAAAATTTCACAAGCTTTCATTAAAGGTATAATGGACTCCCATATCTTTTAAAAAAAAAAGAGATTAAAGAGATTACACCATTGAAAAGCCATTTAAAAGAGCTTTCATACTACATGCATATTGTTATAAACGGACTTTTACTTTTTGAGATACTTAAAAAAACTTTTTCAACTTTAATGCCCAGCCCAGCCGCAAGGGGGCGCCGGCGACTACAAATATTTTGTTTCTTGAAATCAGCTCAAAAATTAGTTTTTGGGGTAAAAGTTTTGAAGTAATCGTAGTTATGTTTCTAAACTGCACTTGTTCCAGATTTTTCCAATTATGTTGTTTACCCTAAAACGTCCTCCAATTTCGCAAACAGCTTCCGTGCTATAATTTTTATTCTAAAAGTATTTAAATTTAATTAAAATTTCATTGAAATTTGCATTTCGTGAGAAATAAAATAGACGACTGTTTTTATACATTTTGACAGTCGAAAACGACAACCGTAATACGGAAATTGTAATAGATTTTCTAGCAGTGTTGTACATTCGTAGTTTTCGACAAACGTAATACCGTTTTTTAATAACGACAAATTTTCACTACGACTACGACAACCGTAATCAGGCCGATTATTTTTTTAAATAATGGTTCTGATAATATTTGTAAAACTGAGACTAAAATATACTTTTCTAAAGTTTTGAGGTGCGCTGAATCCGAATCTAACCTTAGAATTTACCCCACATCACATCAGGTTTTCGTGATATAAAAACTAAAGTTTAAAAAAATCCTGCTTTTCGCTATATCCGGGACGTTATAAAATCGCGAATTAAGATGTATTCACAGAATTTTTTATGCGATTTGAAAATCTTGTCTATTGTCTTCAAAATTCAGGTTTAATCTTTCCAGTATCTTAATTCTTCTCGGAGAAACCGTCCTTTGATATTCATTGGCTTAATGTTTTCGCTGTTAGTGCTAATATCTGGAAAGTGACATATCTGTAAATTTTACAGATCTATTTGAAGAAACAAAGTCGGACTATCAAATGCTAACAAATTTGCTATGTTATATGTTTTAAAAATGGCGAAAAATCAAATTTTTTAATTTATAGTGAAAATAATCATTTTTTCCTTTAAACAAGTTGTTTAATATATGTAACGAATCGTAATCCTTCAATAATATCCTTAAAAATATATGAAAACGCTGAAATATACACAGAGAAAAATGTTGATATTTGCCAACTGAAATTCCGTTACTACGACTCAAATTCGGTTATTGCGAAAATCAGACGGTTGGTAAAACTTAACATTAGTTTTTACAACAAAGTTCGGTTAAATCAACTGAATTTTAGCTGAAACACCTAAAATATTCTGAAATCTAATATAATTATCGTTGCACTAAATTAATTTATAAATTGTTACCATTAATATACATCTATCAATTCGGTTGGCAATTTATTTCTCTGTGTGTAGAAATAATTTTTTTTTGCATTTTCTACCAAAATATATAACTTTTGTTTAAAACCCTAGCTTCATGCAGTAAAGGGTTAATACATACAAAAACCGAATAAATTGAATTGATGGCTAAAAAGGCAGAATATTTTGGAAAGTTTTCCGGCGATTCATATTTTGGGAGTCGTAAACGAATCTTTACAAAAGGTACACAAATTTTAAAGAATTTATTAAATCCAAAAAAAGATTAAAAAAAGCAAGTGTCATGTAGACTTTGACTTGATTGATGTTGTTGTAAATCTATACTGCCCTACTAAGAAAGAACGTCATAAGCGCCAAAAATGGAAAATTGAGATAAGGGCAGATTCAGAACCTTGAATGAGTTTCTGAATTTCGATTTAAGTTTAAAAGACCCATTTTCAACTGTAAATGGCTAAAAAAAACCTTAAGCTAAATGGTCACATCCACCACTTCTAGCGTGTTTACTAGTCAAAAAAGTCTTATCTGCCACTTACTATGATAAAAATTCACATTGTAGGCTTTTGGACTTTTTTCCTTAGTATTAATGATTTTTTTTTTTTATAGAATGACTTTTCTTCTTTGTGTGTGCAATATTACGCACAAGAAGAGTTCGAAAAAAACCCCTATTTAATTTTTTGGCTTGATAACTGTGCTGCGCAAAACAAAAATTGGGCATTGTTCACTTTTTTTGTATATATGTTTTGTTAATTCCTCGGAATATAATGTTGAAAACATAATTTTAAAATATTTTGAGCCAGGACATACATTTATGTCTGCTGATGCCTTTCATCACCAAGTTGAAAGTTCATTTAAAAAACAGAAAAAAGTGTATGCTATAACAGAGTTCAAAAATTGCGTTCAAAGGAGTAATTCGGGAAAGGTTGAAGTGATTGAAATGAAAACTTTTACGAATGGAAGGACAACTCGTCTCAACAAAAACTCAAAGCAACAGTTCCGAGAGCTTATTTAAATGAATTGGTAGAAGTAAAATTTGTGAAAACCAATAGCTTTTTGTTATACAAAACTAAGTTTACAGATACAAATTACACAGATCACAAATTTCATAAAAGCTGCACCAATAAAATCTGGAATTTTAAAACCTAAAGCCAAAGCGATTCCTCGTGGTATATTGACTAAAAGAAAAGAAGACCTTATAAAAAAGCTGAAAAATATTTTGCCCAATAACAGAATGGAATTTTGGGAATCTCTTCCAGAAATAGCAAGTGAACCGACCTACGACAGCGATTAAATCTTTATTTTTTATTTCAGTTTTAGTGACTAATGCTTTATTAATTTTTTTTACCTTTAATGTTTGAATTATGTTTGTTTTTGTTTTCTTTTGTTATGCTTTTATGTTTTTATTAATATGAAATAAATATTTTATTTTTATTGCGAACAAATGCAAAAAAATTTTGAATTTATTTGTGCAATTTGGTTTTCGTAAGATTTTTTTGGATGTCTATACTAGGCAAAAAAGTCATAAGTCCATTTTATCTACTTTATCATCAAAATTTCCCCTGTTTGATACTATAATAAAATTGAATAAAATAATATATTTTTAAATCATTTTTGAAATTTTAAAAAAATACTGAATTTAAAGGCGCGAAACATAAAAAACGTAAAAGCTAAAAAAATATCTCAAAACTACTAAAATGGAGATGTGACTTTCTTTCTTAGTAGGGCAGTATATTCATTTAGAATATTTATCAAAAATTTTTAATATCACCAAAAAATTTCATAATTATTTTGAAAATCCTCAAAAAAAATCCCCAAAGTGGAGGACAAACCCCAAGGTCTGGCAAGCCTGCTTGGAAGTTTTAGTAGGTACATGATTTAAAGACCAGTAAATGTGGCTTCTGAAAAACTTTTCGTTTGCCAAAATTTTTTCTATGTAGTTTCGTTTAAATATAATGAAATAATCCGAAAAACAAAAAATGGGGTAATATGAGATTGGATGGCTACAAAAATAAGTGTAACTTAGATTTGTCTTCTCTACAACATATCTACAGTTCATTAAGGTCTGAGGGTCGGCGTCGGGATACTTTCCTTGTTAGCTGTAGTATTTATTTATTTTACGGGTAATGTTAATACAAATCGATCTTTTTATCCCCATTATGCCCGAATTCTAATGACTGGGCTAGTTTATGATCATGCTTTGGGTAAATATCCTTATCCTTATTAATATTATAAAAATGACTGTTGGTTTGTTTGTTTGTTTGTGTGAGCATCACGTCCAAACGCCTGAACCGATTTTATTCAAATTTGACACATAGATAGTGGGCGGTCTGGAAGGAACTATAGGCTATATGAAATTTTTATATGATGGGCGTGGCACTTTTACGCCCACTTTTCCACTATTTTCGATATGGCTTTACCGATGCAATTGATATTTGGTACCCAGAAAGAGATGTCACAGATAAGCACTTTAAGTTATATCAAATTTAGATATTGTGAGCGTGGCACTTTTACGCCCACATCTTCACTATCTTCTATATGGCTGAACAGATTTTATTGAAATTTGGTACACAGATATTGGGATCACTCATAACCACTATTTGCTATAATAGATTAAGACTTGGTGGGCGTGGCAGTTTTACACCCACTTTTTGTTATCTTTTATATGGCTTAAAGGATTTTATTAAATTTTGGTACACAGATAGTGGGCAAACTGAAAAGTTATCCATCATCCCAAAAACTAGGTCTAAGGCACGCTAACAACGTAGCGGTCAACGCCCACTAGTATAAATATATAGTTACAGCGTTAATTTTTTTTTCGATTCTTTCACATCATTTCGGTATAAATATTTTAAGGATAACGGTATTTCAATTATTTCGGTAACGGTATTTTCGCGATATTTGTATTTTAGTTATTCCGGTTATGGTATTTTAAGGATATTGGTATTTTAGTTATATTGGTAACGGTATTTTACGTATAACGGTATTTAAATTATTTCGGTAACGGTGTTTTAGGGATAATGATAGTCATTTAACAGGGTTAAGAATCATTACGGTATTTGAGTGGTATTGCCTGCCATCACAGTTAACAACTTTTCTGTGGCGCCATCTTTTTAGTAGTAGGACGACTAAATTGCTTTATCCGCGACACATTATACTTAATATGGTGAAAAGTTTTTGATATATAGATGGCAGAACTTATTTGTTGTAGTGGCGTTACAGATTTAGTAACTTCAAATCGAATCTTACCATTATTGGATAGTTTGTATCATACATGGTACTAATTAATTGTATGGACTAATTAATAGTGTCCGACCGAACAGTTCAGCCAGAAAATGCATTTGGTCTGTATTCGGTATTTTAAAGCATTATGGACAAATTTGGCGGATGGATAAATGTTTATTGGGCTGATTATATGCTATTTTGAGTGTCAAACTTAAGGAAAAGTCTTTAGTTAAGCAATGAATTCACTTTTCGGCCTCAGAAAGTTCGGCCCAATTGAAAATAGTTCGGCGGCCGAACTTTTACCTTTATAGCTAAACTTCGGCTTTTCTCTTAAATTTTATACACAAAATCGAATTAAATCGGCTCAACAAACATGTTTCCAATACCAAAATTTGTCATCATTGCCTCTAGATATCAAAAAACCGACAAAATATAGTTTTTTGACCGAACTGTTCGGTCGGACACTACTAATTAATTGATGATTTCATTACAATTTCATTGATATCAATTGTATTGAAATTATTTTCATTAGCATTTGTTTAATTAATGATAATGAATTTCATTGACTTGATGTCATTGATTAATGGCAATAATTTTAAATTTCATTACCATTAGTAATGCATCAATTGAAGAAAACAAATTGCAATTGACAGATAAGATTTTCGGAAAACTAATGGTGAATATCGATGAAATCTCAGTTTCACAGGAGCTTTAAGTAACGCTCATAATACAAATAGGCTATGTCCGGGAAAGATCCCAAGAGATTATTTTTTTATGAAACAGCCACAGGGCCAAATGCGTACGTGACAATAGCAATTTAATCACTCAGATAATAAAATGGAACATTGGCTTAAACTGGAACAATATAGAATGAACCGGGGAACGAATGGAATCAAAACACTTAACACATATGAATTATCGGAACGCGTTACGTGGGTTAAGTTTAGTAAAAATTTAGGGATGTTCGCTTAGTTTTCGAAACTAAAACGGACAAAAATTTTGCTCCACCGGAGTATTAACACACCCTCATAATATAAATGGGCTAGATCCGCGAGAGATAACGATTGATCAATTTTAATTAAATAGCCATAGGGTGATTTATTTGTTGCATTAGTGAACTAATGCTAATAAAAATTCAATGCTAATGAAAAATTCCAAGTAAGGTTTTTATTAACATTAATATTTCATAGCCATTAGTTGAAACCACTTAGAATTCAAACAACATCCACTGCCTTTTAATAGTAATGAATAAGGCTCGGAAGTTCATCTAAATACATGTTTGTTGTCGTTAGCTTGACGCAGAGTTCATACTTGAGAATTTTTCATTGGCATTGAAATAAAATTTGCATTACTTGTGGTCAATGCAAAAAAAAATTCATTAAATCGTCAATTAATTAGTCCATTTAATTAACTAGGCCCAAGTATGATTTAAGCAAAAATATTAAGTTTTACTGCATTATCATATTTATTTAATTTCTTGGACGAGTTTTAATAATATATTTTCACTAAACTGACGAAGTTTTCTTCACAATGTGTATGAAAATGTTCTTAATTTTTCGAAATATCGAAAAGATAATAAATATTTAAAAATAAAACTTTAAAAATTTGAATTTTATTTTTATTTTATGACCTTGAGCCAAACCAAAAAACCTCATCACATTTTCTTAAACCTCATAAAAAAGCTTCATAGTTTTAATGAAACCGTTTTTAATTACAGTTTTTTTAAATATCAAATATTTCATTAAATTTAAAGAAAAAATGCATTAATTTAATGAAAAGTATCAAAGTATCAAGTGATATTTCATAGGTCTAATGCAAAAATTCATTGATACCATACAGAGAATTCTCTCAACGTACAAAACTTTGGAACCGATCAAAAAATTAAAAAATAAGAATATATATCAACGGTCCACTTTAGGGAACAAATATAATTTTTTTTTTTTTTTATTTACTATTTTTTTATGGAATCAATTATTTTTATTAAAAATGTGAATAAAATTCTTACCGTTTACATAAATTCGACTTGGTAAATTCGTTAAAACTTGTGTGTTATCAAAGAAATATTACATCTTAGGGTGAGCTTTCTTTTTTTTGCAACGACATCGAAAGTTTTTTAACCCTTTGACGACGAATATTTGACATATTACTTTTTGCTATTTTAGGAAAACCTGAAGGAAGATATTAAAAAAACTTGTTGTGATCGACACAATAGAGATGTAGCTTTTTAGAGATACTTATAAATGTTTGCCAGATAGTCTCCAAGACTTAAAAGGTCAACCCAAAGTCTAAATTTATTATTTTTGTTTTTTTATGATGTTTTTAATGATTATGACGTTAATTTTTCTAATGTTAAAAACTCAGTTTTAAGTTAATACCAAAATGGTTAATATTTTTGCATTGAGCATAATTTTAGACAAAATTCATAATTTAAACAAAATCTGATTTTTTGTCATAGGCCGCAGTCTCCACAAAGTTTCGTCAAAAAAAAAAGCTTCAGCGGTTTAAGTTCGGTCGCCAAAGGATTAAAATAGAGGTAGCGAAAAATAAATTTGACGACTGTTGACAGTTTTGACATTTTCATGCAACAAAACTAAAAAATCCGAAGATCCACTTTAGCGAACAGGACGCATTATCAAATATTCCCTTACTAATAAACTTTTACATTAACACTGTTCACTTTCTGTATTTGCAAAATAACGAACGAATTAGAGAACGAAAGAAAACAACCGACCGGCTTAAGATAATGCAACATTTTAAATACATTTTTTGTTAAATATTTTCCAATTTTTGAAGAATTTTTTTACAGAAAACTATTAAACTTAACTTCAATTACAATTTTAAATTAAAATAATTAAATTTTCTTATATTTTATGCGAAATAATTCCATTTAATAAAAAACACTATTAGCGACCAATCGTACCGTATGAAAATTTCGCGTATACTAAAATAAAGAACGAGAAGAAATAAAGAAATAACAATGTACTAAAAATAGTGAGTAAAAAGTTGTTGTTGATATTTAAGCCAAACTTTAATTGTTTTGATTTGGTTTGATCCGAATGCATTACTCATTTAGAAGAACAAAAAAAACACTGAATGATAAGCATAATCACCTTTGAGTTTATTAGTGTGATTGCCCTAAAGTAGGCGATGATATTTGTAGAAAAATATAAATAACATAAAGTGATGCCATATACTATATACAGCTGCATGCAATATAATAGCAGTGCAAAATACAATTATGGGGAAGTGCTTCTTTAAAAAAAGTTGAATATTTAAATTAAAAGCATTGACAAAACTTGTGATCAACACAATAGAGATATACATAGCTGTTTACCGATTCCTGTAAATGTTTGTCTCAAAGTCTAAAATAATTATTTTTGTTTTTTATGATGTTTTTTACGTTTTAGACAAAAAGCAAAATTAAAATTTAGATAAAATCTTAACTCATTAAGGAGCGATAGGCCATTAATATTTTAGCTTTAGTTCTATATTTTTCCGATGGTGGGAGTAGTAGAGGTCCAAGCCGACTTAAAATAATCGGCGGCGTCTTGCCAACAAATTATCGGCGGCGGTTCTAAGCTGGCTGAAGCCGATGTTTTTTATTTATTTCATGCATTTTTTAAAATAAATTTATTGCAAGACTATCTGGCATGGGATGAAAAACGATCGTTTTTAAAATTCCAATAATCGGGCTGATTGCGGTTGCTGAATTTGTATATGTACAAGTTTTTCGACTCCATACAAAATGGTTTTGCTAAAATTCAAATTTATAAAGAAATTAAACCCTGCTAAAATATTTTATAAAATGGGATTGCTATTTATGATAAATACAGTTGTAAAGTTATTAAGTTGTGTTTTGATTGAATTTTCAGCAAATTCGTCTAACTCTCGAATTCGTCTACGACACCGTATTAAGGCTAAATGAATATGTTTTTATTTACATTAATTGAATTGAGGCCGAATTAGCTTATTTTGAAGACAATAACTGAAGATTAGCCAAATAACAAAACAATATTTCGTATTGTTTTAAATTTGAAAAAGTCTAATAGATGTAATTTGGTATGCCTGATTCAATTAAATCAAATAACAAATCCTCGTTATTCACTTTAAAATTTTGTCTTTTGACCAAATCGATTGAAATTAAAGCCGTTCGGTTTTCATCACACTTCAGTATGAGCAAAAACAGCATTTCAGTATGTGCAAACACAGAAAATATTAAAAAAAAGTTTTAGAAATAAATTTGAATTTAAAAAAGGTTTTTGTATTTACAAAGGTTTTGTATTTACAAAACAGCTCTATGAAATATGTTTTTATGTTAACACATTGTTGTTTTTTATAATTAAAAATTATAGGGCTGTCAGATCAATAATTAAAATTGGAAAGGTTTTTACTAAATTAACAAGTTAATAAAAAAAATTAAGTACAGTATATACAACGAAGTTTAGCTCTTTAAATTACAAAAATCTATCGACTAAGCTGTTTTAGTCGGCTAGCAAATTTAAGCCGAAATCAGCGCATCGATCGTCGGCGGCTTGCGCTCTAAAATATACGTCGATGGCGGCGCTAAGCTGGCTTTGTGCCGGTCGACTTGGACCTATGAGGAGCACAAAATTGTTTTTTGACATAGGCAGTGCTGCCAGGTTTGACGATTTATCGTCATTTCGACGATTTTAAGTACCCAGAATAACAAAACGACGATTTTTGACAATAGTGTAATATGTTAGCAAAACACATTTATTTGTCACTTTCATAAAGTCTCCGATTTTATTTCTGAATTTACACTATGTTTCCACTGAACTTGTTTTAACATACATTTTTTTTTACCAAAACACATGTTTTGCTCAAAACAGTTGAGTGGAAACATAGTATTATATTATTTCGGTTGAAATAAAAAAAACTCTATATTTTTATTGAAATCTAACATTTTCTAATATGATGTAAAATAAAATATTGCAAAAACACAAACAATACAATTAAATTAAGATTAATTGAAGCGGTTTTACTTATTTTATAAATTCAGTTAGGGTCAAGCTTAATTTAATTTCTGTGTTTACATTTTTACAAAATTTAATTTTTAAAATTTTTTTAAAATTCCATTTAAAGAAATAGATAAAAATGTAATATTTTGTAATTAAATCAAAAGCATGGAATTTGTCGCGAAACAAAATAAGTTCTAAAATAAATTCGTGTTTAAAAACAGGCCTAATAATATAAAGTGATCTAAAGTACAACTTCAGACAAACACAATTTATATACGAAAATGGAAACACATGCAGTAATGAAGCATTTTTAAATAAAAATTATTTATATTTGAAATATCAAAACCGAACCCAAAATAAAAAAAAAACATAAAATAATCAAAAATTCCAGAATCTATTTTGTTAATCGATTTGAATTAGATTATAAATTTTAATTCTCATAAGGAAGTCCAAATTTAATAAATAAAATAAATTTAATTGCTAAAAAGTTTCTTAATTTTTTAAAAGAATTTAAGATTTAAAGATTCTTCACAGAATGATACAGAAGTAATGAACAGTTAAAGTAGTAAATCACGTGGTATAACACGTTTGCACATATAATAAGAGTTGTATTATTGTCTTTAATATCAACTATATCCCACATTTAATTGATTTTAACAATTTTTAACAAATTTTGATAATTTTTTAAAATACGATGACGATTTTTTCAGGAAAATTTGACGATTTTATGGATAACTAACCTGGAAACACTGGTCATAGGCCAAAGTCTGCACAGTTTCGTCAAAAAGCTTCAGCGGTTTAAGTTCGGTAGCCAAAGGTTTAAAATAGAGATAGCCGAAAATAAACTTGATGGATATTGACAGTTTTGACATTTTCATGCAACAACACTAAAAAATCCGAAGATCCACTATAGCGAACATTCCCTTACTAATAAACTTTTACATTAACTAATACTAAAATAATGCACTTTCTATATTTGTAAAAGAACGAACGAATTACCGAGCAAAAGAAAACAACCGACCGGCTTAAGAAAATGCAAAATTTTAAATAAATTTTTTATTAAATATTTGCAAAATTTTTTAAAAACATTTTAACAGAAAACTTTTTAACTGCTCTTCAATTACAATTTTAAATTAAAATATTTAAATTTTCTTTATATTTTATACAAAATAATTGCATTTAATTAAAAACACTATTAGCAACCAACCGCACCGTATGAAAATTTCGCGTATACTAAAATATCGAATGAGAAGAAATCAAGAAATACATGTGTACTAAAAACAGTGAGTAAGTATTTGTTGTTGTTATTTAAGCAAAACTTTATTTGTTTTGATTTGGTTTGATCCTAATGTATTACTGACTTAGAAAAAAATCACTGAATGATAAGCAGTGCTGCCAACCCAATTTGTTCAAAAAACGTCAAGTTTTGTGGGAAAATCGTCAAAATCGTCATTTTGAGAATGAGAATCGTCAAAAAATCGTCATTCGAAAACTCTTTGTTTTAGTAAAAAAAAAAAGAAATTTTACTCACAACTTCGTTTTAATCACCCAGCAAAAACACACCTTACCAAATAATGAGTCTAGTTATTCAAACACGAAGGTTTGGACGTATTACCCTATATGTTCCAAAAGTAATGAGTTGTAATGCACAACAGGCAGCCTTAAGTAGATATGAATTATAATGAGTTACCTGTTACAATGTTATGAATAATAAGCAATTACCAGAGGGAAGAAAATAATGGGTATAAAATTGATTAAAAAAAAAAATTACGAATTAAAAAATATATAAATTTTTATTAAAACATGGTCGAGCCGGGATCGATGCCAGGTCTACAGATTAACAGGCGACTGCTCTATACCCTAAGCCACTGAGGCATATAGCATTTATTAACTTAAAACATAAATTAAGTTTTCTTCTATGTAAATGCTTTCAAGAAATACCAAAACAAACACCTTACACTTTGACTTACAAAAAGACGAATTATAATAAGTTTAAAATAGATTTCCAGAAAAATGTTGTAGCATTACATTTTGCCTGGAAGTAATAAGATGAATAACATATTATTGTTCACCAATTATTTTTTGTATGAGATTAAGCAAATGAAATTTTTTTGGAATTTTTGATTAATAGAAGTTTAATGATTCGATAAGAAAAAGCTTAATAATTGTAGAAATAATATAAATGCCATTAAATTGAACAAAAAATTTAAAATTTTGTAATGAAATTGTGATTAAAAAGACCAGAAAAACATATTATAATATAGGTTAAAAAAAACGCTTAAAACAACAAAGTTAAAATATATATTTTTAGGGGATAATACTCTTTACACTCAGAGAAAAAATACTTTTCAATATGTTTGCAGGTAATTATATATATGTTTACAATTATCCAAATTTTCAAGCCTAAACAAAGATATACATATTTGCAATTTTAAAATTGTTATATATGTATACTTATAATAAATATTAGGTGGTTCAAACTACTCGGGTTTGGTTTTGTTCGAGTAAACGAGTAACTCGATTTTGAGGTTTTCAACTTCATCGAGTAAGATTTTAAAATTACTAGAGTAACTAGGACAATTTTAATAGTTTTATATAATTATTTTTTTTTTTTGAAAATACATAAAAACACACACAATAGATACAAATTCAGGAGTTACGAAATGTTTTTTATCAAAATAAAAAATATATGCTCGTTAATATTGTTAATTTTTAGTGTCCGACAGTACCCTCCAGTCAGAAAATGGGGTTTGTTGGTATTCGGTATTTTAACACGCATCTGTAGTTTGTGTCAATTTGACAAAATTTTCCAAGTAAAAATATTATTGCGCCTTTGTGTCAAATTCAAACAAACGACGCACTGTGGTCAATATTTTGAGATAGCGGCCAAAACTCCTTTTGGTTTTTGTTCTCCGATTTTAAAGTTATTAGACTCATATGAAAGTAGACAGTAGTAAACCTCGGGAGCCAAAAAATTAGAACTCTATTTCAACTATTTCACTGAGAACAGGGTGGTCCAAAATGGAATTTTTCAGAATTTAGTAAATTTATGATATTTTTAGTTAATTTTTAAAGTTTAAATGATCATAACTTTTTTGTTTTTCAAGATTTTTGGACGAAATAAATTTTGTGTTGTAACTTAACTTATTTCCTATTACTGGTAAAAAAAATGAAGCTTTACTTTTTTCAGAACAATTTAAATATTTTTTTTAAAAAAGGTCAAATTTCTCGGAAATTTCCTACTTCATAGAGCACAACTCCTGTGAGTCAAGCTGAGTCAAAACACAAATTTACTATTTTGTAGTCCCAACTCTCCCCTACATTCCTATATATACATGTCCATGCATCGGGACTGCACTTTTTGAGCTACAGCAATTTTTCTGACCCAAGGTAAGATATTCGGTACAAATGCACGTCATATTTTTTGAGAAGTTATTTGTATGTGAAAGTGGCTATTATGCATATATTTTGATGAAATTTTGTACAAGAGTTCTTATTGACCCAAAAAATAATTCTGTTGAAATTAGGAGAAGTTGGCCCATATTTGGACCTAGTCCACATAGAAGGGTGTATCAAAATTTTGACAAAAATGACAATAGAACTCTCAAATTATGTGGTATCTGGCAATTCATTTGGAAAAGGTAAAAAATGATTTTATTGCCATCTAATATTACATAACTTAAATACCTGAAAATTGCAAATAAATTTAAAACCAATGGAAATAACTGGTAAAACCAAGTACCTGTTATATTATTACCAGTACCTGTTAACTTTCAAATTATGTGGTATCTAGCAATTCATTTGGAAAAGGTAAAAAAGATTTTATTGCCATCTAATATTACACAACTTAAATACCTGAAAATTGCAAATAAATTTAAAACCAATGGAAATAACTGGTAAAACCAAGTACCTGTTATATTATGTTTCAAAGAGGTAAAAAAGATCATGTTGAAACTTCGAGCAATAGTATATTAATCCATGCATTCATTTTTTTTTCTTCATTATTGTTTAAACAATGGCTAAATTCAGTTATAGTGTTCTATCTGATATATATTTTGAACGGAAAGATGAAAACGACATTATTTTACATATAATGAATAATCCATTCTTCAAAATATGCGACAAACAAGAAATTAAAATTCATAACTTAAAAATAAAAAACTTTTTAAATACTTTAAGAAAACGGTACAATCAATGTTCCAGAAACAAGAAATTGTTTTACTCACGCAACCAAGAATGGCTAAGAAATAAACTTATTTTTAAAAAGCCATCAGTAACTACAACGGAAACTGGAAAAGGTGGTCGACCAGCAAAGCCAATTGATAATTGTAGTGAAAGATAACGAAGACGCAAGCTTAAACATATCAATGAAGAAGTTTCTTGTAGCATCATAAAGGATTCATTTCTGCATCAAATTCAACCATCGAAAACTAAAAAGAGTAAAATTGGTATCATTGAAAAAATAATGGAAGCAAGCCCCAGACGCACAAAAAGGATTTTAGAAAGTATGCCGACACCAACTGAAGAAAATAAATTTACTCCAGAAGAAGCATTTGCACTATTTTTGGATTTGAAAATGACTAAAAACCAATATACAGAATTGCGGAAGCGAACCAATGAAAAAAATTGTGGAATTTTTCCATCATATCGAGATATAGTTTCTGCCAAAAAAGATTGCTTACCTTCACCAACTGCTATTAGTGTAACTTCAAGTTCTGCAGAAATAAAATTGCAGGATCTTCTTGAACACACTGCAGAACGATTATTAAAGACATTTGATGCTGACTATTTAAAGAAGTTTAAAAATTGCAGCATGACTTTAATTTCTAAATGGGGATGTGATGGGTCCTCTGGCCAGAAACAATACAAACAATGTAATGCGGAAAATTCATCAGATGCCAATTTATTCATGATTTCTTTCGTTCCATTACGTTTAACAAAAACTTATATTGGTTCAGAGCCGTCAACTAGTAGAGCTGCAGAGATAGATGTATGGAAGAATGAAATTCCCTCGTCAACAAAATTTTGTAGACCAATAAAGTTTGCTTACAAAAAAGAAACTAAAGATGTCATAACTGAAGAAGTTGGCAAAATAAGAGATGAAATTAAAGAACTTCAACCAGTGATATTTGAATTTAATGACCAATGCATCGAAATTAACTTTAAAATGTCACTTACAATGAT
Organism: Delia radicum; assembly: GCA_021234595.1. NCBI lineage: Eukaryota > Metazoa > Arthropoda > Insecta > Diptera > Anthomyiidae > Delia > Delia radicum. The sequence goes on along the minus strand of CM037855.1, from coordinate 115,448,001 downwards.
CGATGGAAAAGTTGCACAAGCTTTAACCGAAACAAAGTCTTCGTCAAGCTGCAATATATGCCAAAAAACATCAAGTCAATTGAGCCAACCACCAACACAAGAGGATAGTTTTAATGAAGCATATGAATTTGGAATGTCGCCTCTTCATGCTAGAATTCGTTTTATGGAGCATATTCTTAAATTGGGATACGATTTGGAATTTGGCCCGTTAGGCGAAACAGTGAGAAACAACAAAGAAAATTTGGAAAAAAGAAAGCAAAAAAAAAAGATATTCAAGAAAAATACAGTGAGATAGGCCTTATAATTGACCAGCCAAAGCAAGGAGAAGGAAATTCTAATGATGGAAACACAGCAAGGAGATTTTTTTCCGATCCAGAAACTGCAGCTTCTATAACTGGAGTAGATTATGATTTAATACGACGATTCCAAATCATATTAGAAGTTATAGCATGTAGCAAAAAGATAGATGCAAAAAAATTTGGTCATTATGCTAATGAGACAGCAACCCTTTATAACCAAAAATATTCTTGGAGACATATGCCAACCACAGTTCACAACATTTTGTTCCATGGGGAGCAAATAATTCAGTACAATATGCTTCCAATTGGAGATCTCTCAGAAGAAGCGCAAGAAAAAAGGAACAAAGACTACAGATTCTTTCGCGAGCACAATACAAGAAAAATTTCCAGATATTGTACTAATGAAGATCTTATCAATATTTTGTTGTGCACATCAGACCCATATATGTCCAGTATTCGACAAAAATTGAAATCAACCTCATTAGAGTTAGATGAAGAAGCTAAACAACTACTGCAAAATGAAAATCAAAGCTATTTGGAAGAAATTTTTACTAATATTGTTTAATTAGTACTAGTTTAAAGATTATAATTTGTTTCTAATTTTAGTATAAATTTTTATTAATACATTTAAATAAAATATATGTGCACTTTAAATCAATAGTAAAAGTTTACTTAAAATTTTATCGATGTTGTGTTCTGTATATAATATATCCAAATGGTATTGATATTGTTGGGAATTTCAGTGTTATTTTTCAGTTTAATCCTCACAAGAATTAGCTTTATTCCAAAAAAACCAACATTTGGCCCCTGTGAATATTGAGACTAAATAAATGTCAGGGGCCAAATGTTGGCATTTTCTGACCAAAATTAAGTTTAGGAATAATAAATAAGTATTGGTTGTAAAATACGATTGAAGAAAATAAGAAATTATAAAAAAAATACCTATTTAAAATGTCAAAATATTCAACTTTTACATGGAAACTCAACAAAAAATTAAAATGCATTTTTAACTCCACATTACTTACGTTCCTATCAGTCGATTTTTACGTTTGAACACGCAAATTGAAGCTTAAAGTCCCTCCTATTGAACAAAACAAATTGCGTAAAAAAAATACCAATCCGGTCAAAAGTTATAGAGTTTTGACCGCTATCTCGCGAAATTGACCACTGTGCGACGGTTGTGTGTTAAAGCATTATGGACAAATATGAAAAATGGAAAAATGTATATTGGGCTTATTAGATGCGATTTTGAGTGTCAAATTTAAAGAGAATTGCGTAGTTAATCAATGAATTCAGCCACCCAACGTTCGGCGACATATGAAAAATTTCAGCGAACGATAATTTAACTTGACAGCTAATATTCGGCTTTTTCCATAAATTTTTTATTCAAAATCGAAATAAGACGGCTCAACAAATATGTTTAAAATAACAAAATTTGTAAACATTGTGTCCAAATGCCAAAAAACCGACCAAATATCTTTTTTGGTCAAAGTCTTCGGTCGGACACTATTAATTTCAAGAGTTTGAAAGAGTTTATTTTTTAATTTTTAAAAGTTCGACTTTGAGAAAACATTACCGATAATATAATATATATATTTTTTTGCAAATATCAAAAATAACATGCTACTGTAGTCTATGCCTTAAAAAAATATAAATAAATATTATTATATTCCTTCCTCACGATCGCTAAAACATTTCCGCATCAAATCCGTTACTGGTTTTCAATAATTAGTAAAATATTTTGATAAAATCAGCAACAAAAATTAGTACAAAATTCAGTAATTAGTTAAATGAGAATAGCAAAAAATATTACTAAAAAAAAATGATGCTAAAAATGATTACAAAAATAGTGCGATTGAAAAGTTGCTCTACAAACTTTTTTTCTGGGTGTATGTTCGTCAGTAGACATTTTATACTAGTTTCAAACATATGTATTTTATATGTTTACAAACAGAATTATATTTGCAAGCGAACATGTTATATTAGAATAATAGAAAACGGAAATGCTTTCCAAACAAAAGTTTCCAGCAGGGCGTTTTTTTCAGAATAGAAATCACTATAACAGCAATATTTCAACAATTATAAATAAATAAAGAAATTGTTTATTAACAATATTATATTTGTGATAGATAAAATTAAATGTTATTTAAAAAATTATATTTTAAAATTCGGACTAACAACTGTAGTGGCCATTTCAATATAGACCATTTTTACGACAAAATTGTGGAGCAATTTGTACTCGTCTGAGAATAAAATTCTCATTTATTTACATACGAATAAATTCTCTAGTTCCTAACGTAACCGGATTTTAAAATTTTTGATTTGCAGTTAAATAGTACGACAGTAAACTCAAAAATTAAAAAATGCACTACAAAATAGTTGTTTTTTAATTTATGAAAAAAAAAAACTAGTCAAAAATGTAAAGTGTCTCTACGTTAGGGACTTCATTTTTTAGTACTCTACAAAACAAAACAAAAACCGATTTAAAATCAAGCCATCCGCTAAGGCTGTAAGTCGCACTCGATTTTCAATATCTTGTTTTGAGAAAAAGGCCTTTAAAGTAAATATTCTGTAAAATATAGGGCAAGGAGTTTGTTTAACAAGCTGAAACTTTTTTATTTCTAAGAATTTTCCGCTAAAATTTTCACAGTATATATACATATATTTCAAACTATCGAAATGTGAAATAAAAAAACACAAAATAAAAAAAGTCTTAAGAGAGCTAACCCCTTAAGAAAAATTTTTTCGAATTTTAAAATGCACTACATCTTTTGCAATTGCAATTCAGAAAATATTAATTGAAATTCAGAATTTCCATTTGAAATTCAAAAAATATAAATTTAGAATTTCCATTTGAAATTCAGAAAATATCATTTCATATCGCAGAGCCCACCTTCGGTATTCCCATAGCACTTAACCGCACGAAGTACAGTTCGCCAAATCAAAAATTTTAATTCAGAAAATATTAATTGAAATTCAGAAAATGTCCATTTAAATTCAGAAAATATCATTTAAAATCCAGAATACATAATTGGAGTTCAGAAAACATTTCATATCTATTTCATTTAACATTTTCTAAACTTCAAATGATATTTTCTGAATGTATTCTGAATTTCAATTGATGTATATCTGCATTTCAATTAGTATTTTCTAAATTTCAAATAATATTTTATGAATTTCAATTGCTATTTTCTGAATTTAAAATGGCAAATCTAAATTTCAATTAATGTTTTCTAAATTACAAATTGAAATTCTGAAATTCACACTAAGTTTTCTAAATTTCAATTGATATTTTCTAAATTAAAATTGATATTTTCTAAATTCCAATTAATATTTTCTGATTACAATAGCAAAAGATTAAAAAAATTTTTATTGGCACTTTTTTACAACAAAGCATGTTTGTTTTTGGCACGCAACGAAAAAAGTCTTGCCACCCCCTGTGCTAAATGCAAAATCGAGTTTGTGCCGTCTATCCGAATTAAAGTGTAAAATTAAACATTTCAACTTACCTTCTTTATTCACTATTTTGTTTACGAACGAACGAACTGCAGTACAAAAGAAAACAACGACCGGCTCATGATGTTTATTTTTTCTTTCTTTATTTCAAGGCAACACTTTTTTACGCCTTTTTCGCTTGTTTTTTTTTTTTAATTAAGGATTTTTTTATTTAAAACTATTAAAATACAATTGAATTGCATTTTTATAACCAAATATTTTAATTTTATTAAATATTAACACAAAATAATTGAATTTTATTAGAAACACTACTGCCGCGACGTCTGCACTTTATAAAAATTACGCGTTAACTAAGTAAGAGAATATTAAGTAAAAAGAAAACCATTAAAGAAGTATTTGTTATTTTTGTTGTTGTTGTTATTACTGTTATACTAAAATTCGTATTGGCAATTTGTTTTGATCCACAAACATCACTGATTGAGAGAGAAATCATTGAATGGTTATGCATAGTAGAGTGGAAATTATAAAATGCCCTAAAGTACGCAATAGTAATATAAATAAAAATACAAATTAGTATGGCCATTTATATGTATAAAATCCCGTTTCCAAAAAACGGGAATATTTTTGATATGTACACACAAAAAAATTCAAGGGGAACGATTACTAAAAAAAGGGTATAATATTAATAAGTATAGTAGGAGCATCTCAACTACACGTTAAAACATTAGGGGAACGTTTGTCAAAATAGAGGTATAACATTACCAAGTATAGTAGGAGTATTTAAACTAATAACTAATTTCAGTCAAATTTGTCAATCAACTTAGGAAAATGATTTGTACAAAAATATAATGACATTTAACTACAAAAACTTGGTAATTCTACCTATTTTATTTATGACAATTAAAGGAGCATATAGACGACATGTATTTGTCATCTGACATGTCAAATTTCCCACTGCAAAATACATACATGTCGTGTGTGACCTTTTTAACTTTGCTTCTGTAAAAGTCAGACGCAAAGTCATCTGACAAAATTTCAATTAGAGCGTGCTCTATTTTCTTCTGACAAACCATCTGACATCAGCTGTTTTAAATATGAAACAAAAAGTTGTCATAAATCCATGCAGTGAGAAAACAAACAGCGGCGGTCCCCTATTGACGGAATCATTAGCCGGCTAAAGTTAACATTTTACAATACCAATAAATGTATATACATTTTCCCATTTAATAAAATTATGTACATATATATGTTTATAAAAAGTTTCATAATTATATCCCAAATTGGTATGTCCGCATTTAAAGAAAAATTATTTAAGATGGCTGAACTATTTTGCGGCGCAAAAAAAATTTTTACTGCGGCAGCATGCCATGTTGAAACCCAGATCGACTTTGGTGTGTGCTAAAACTATAGCAAATTTTGCTTGATTCTGATTCCTCTTTTCTTTTTTTTTAATTTCGATTTCATTGCAGTTATAATTGAAATTACACTGCACACTGCAATTGCATTATCCTTTGATTCCATTTGACTATCACTTTTAAAAAAAAATTATTTTAATAAAATTTTCGCACTGATCAGCTGTTGAAGAAAAAAAACAGAGACTGTGTCAGAAGCAAAAAACATGTACGTTTGTGACCAAATATTATAAACCTTATGTAAAACAGCAATTTTGACAGACATGCACAATTACATGTGACTTGAAAATTTGACATGTCAGATGACAAATACATGTCGTCTATATGCTCCTTAAGCGACAAGTCGTAATAAAATTATCCATTCTATTTCATAAGAATCCCTAGATAGTTTAGTAAATTGTGACATGTATTTCAATCAAATGTGCTATTCTTTTTGTTACCTTATTCAAAATTATTTTATTTTACTTAAAAAATATAAAAAACACAAGTTGTGAATTTTAACTAATACCTCTTCTAAATAATATTAACGCCTCCTTCACATTAGCACCTAGAATAAAAATAAGACATCCAATTTCACCAGAGCAATGACTTTAAACTAGAAAAAAATAGGGTTAGAAAAAATTAGGATCCATTTTTTATTAAATAAGTAAAATAAACTTAAATTTTTTAATAGATTCCTTTTTCTGCAACTTTTTTGAAATCACATATTAATTTTAATATTTAATATATTGACATATGTTTAAATAATGTTTAATTTATTTGACATACATTTTGTTTTATGGAGATCAAATTGTTGTTACACTTTACCAAGTAACGATTGATTAAAATGTGTACACAAAATGACAGAGGTGTGCAATATAACTTTTAACATTTTCTAAAGAATTAGCATTATAGGAACAGTTGTATAAATAGATAAAAATGTTAAGTAATATTTATAATGTATAAAATGACCTGTTGCATGGAAAGTAGTTTACGAAAATTGTACAAATGTGCAGACAAAATTTACAAAATGAAATTAACAATTTATACAAATTCAATTAAATCCACAGTTTTATTGAAAAAAAATTTTGCTAAGTATGAAATTAACAATTTATACAAATTAAATTAAATCCACAGAGTTTTATTGAAAAAAAATTTTGCTAAGTATGCTTTTATGGCAGCTATGCCCACTTCATATGCCCGCGAGCGAAAACAGCTTTTTGTGCTTTCACATGTACACATAAAGAGCTTTGTGCTTTCACACATACGCGAAAACTAGACCGATAAAATTGAATAGTCGCATAGTTAAAAAAATTCTTAGTTCATTTTAAATAAATTAATTTTAACTATCTTGATCATTAATAACTATTTGTTTTTTGTGTCAAAAATTTTTAATTGTCATAATAAATATAACGAATTTTCGTAAGCATAGAAAATTTGACTTTTGTTTTAAAAATTGTAAACTTTAAATTTAAATTTAAAATATTTTAATTGAAAAAACTTAAATTTTGATGAAATTATAAGTATAAAGTTTATACTTATCTTATACATCCATTGTTTATACTATAAACAATGGATGCAACATTTAAATGAGTATTTGTTACTACTAGTATGGTTAAATTATAAATCAACTAAGAAATATTTTGGGTGTAGTGATAAACAATAGGATGGGCCGAAATGTACACATGAAGAGCTTTGTGTACGCGAAACCTAGTAATCAATCGGGTCAGCTAGAAAACATTTGTGCAATGCTTGCGTTTGGTTTTGTTTTTTTAACGACTGTTGATCAGTTGTCACGCAGACTTCATGCGAGAAGGTAGTACACGCAAATCAGAAAGAGAAGTACAGCACTGCTCAAAATGTTTAATGAGGTTTGGGAAAATGATTTTTTGTTTACACAAAACAGCGTTGGCGAGCCAGTATGTTTGGTATGCCAACGCAATGTTAAGCGTATTCATAAATTTAATGTCGAAAGGCATTACAGGTCTTGCCATAAAGAATATTTCGATATTGTAGATGCGGAAAGAGAAATTTTAATTGCTAATTTAAAAAAAACATTTGTTGCAGGAAACATTGTAAATATGTTGAAAAAGCGTCTTTTATTGTTTCGCTTGCGTTATCAAAACGCTGTCGTCCTTTTGATGATGGCATTTTTTTAAGGTGCTCGCTAAAGAAGTGCTGGGTTGTTTTGGAAGTAAGGGTAGAGATATGGCCCAAATTTTAGAAAAGGTACCATTATCAAGGAACACAATTACCCGTAGGACAGAACAAATTAGTTCGTATATTTTTTCCCTCACCAAGAACAGACTTAAAAATTGTAAATATTTCGCTCTATGTTCTACAAAAGTTCTACAAAAGCGGATATTTCGGCCCATCCTAATAAATAAAAGTAACAATAAAAGAGCTTTTACGTGTACCCAACACACTCGAACAAATCGCATACATTGACGTTGGGCATAGCTGCCCTGCAGGCAGCCTGGGGTCAAGTGTCCCTTTGTCAACACTCTTTTCTCTAGCGATAACTGCACTAGTGAAAAAGTCGACAACTTTCCTTCTACGCACGAGTAGAAACTAGCTACAGACAACAGATCTAGTATATTTCTGGTGACACTGTCAACGAAGTCGTCGACAGTTTGTGTTTTTTTATTATTTTGCTCTTTCAATAGGTACATATTTTTTTAACTGAGCAACAGTTTTTCTCTTCTTGCATATTATTGCGTCATATTCTTTTGTTGATTAAACACGTGCTCGCAGTTAAAATAAGTTTATAAGTTTAAATAATATTAAAAACAGACTGATTTAAATAATTTTTAGTTGTATAAGGTTCTATTTAAAAACTATGTAATTTAAGCTTTTCTTAATAAAAAATTTCCTTCAGACAAAAAATATATGTGTTTAAGTGTATCGCCTTAACCTCTGTAAAAATCTAGCTCCAGGATCGCCTGAGATGCGCCAAATATGTAGACCAGAGTTACTAAAATGCACTAGTGAATCTGTGGTTCAAATGTCTCCATGTGGTCCTAAAAGAACTACCACGTCAGTAGTGATAAGGTCTACTGGTGGATTTTCAATGACAAGCCTGTGTTAGATGTCAATAGTAGATTACATTGGCTGGGGCATAGCTGGTCAGTAGTACTGGTGACAATATCACTAGTACAACACTACAGTTTTACTACTCACATTCCCTGCAGGGTGTTTTATGGTATTACCTGTGGGAATTTTTTGTGCGTAATAACTATTTTCAGAAAAGTCTGTCATCCAACTTAGGAACATAATTTTTATAATCTTATAATGTCATTTAAACACAAAAACTTTATGACAGTAAATCGTAAAATAAATTGTTCAATATATTTGTTCCATATATTTAGATCAAATATGATGTTCTTATTGTTACTTTATTAAAAATTATTTTATTAATGCATATTCTAATTAATATTACCACTTTCTAAACCAGCTATGCCCAACGTCAATGTATGCGATTTGTTCGAGTGTGTTGGGTACGCGTAAAAGCTCTTTTATTGTTACTTTTATTTATTAGGATGGGCCGAAATATCCGCTTTTGTAGAACTTTTGTAGAACATAGAGCGAAATATTTACAATTTTTAAGTCTGTTCTTGGTGAGGGAAAAAATATACGAACTAATTTGTTCTGTCCTACGGGTAATTGTGTTCCTTGATAATGGTACTTTTTCTAAAATTTGGGCCATATCTCTACCCTTACTTCCAAAACAACCCAGCACTTCTTTAGCGAGCACCTTAAAAAAATGCCATCATCAAAAGGACGACAGCGTTTTGATAACGCAAGCGAAAGAATAAAAGACGCTTTTTCAACATCATTATTTACAATGTTTCCTGCAACAAATGTTTTTTTTAAATTAGCAATTAAAATTTCTCTTTCCGCATCTACAATATCGAAATATTCTTTATGGCAAGACCTGTAATGCCTTTCGACATTAAATTTATGAATACGCTTAACATTGCGTTGGCATACCAAACATACTGGCTCGCCAACGCTGTTTTGTGTAAACAAAAAATCATTTTCCCAAACCTCATTAAACATTTTGAGCAGTGCTGTACTTCACTTTCTAATTTGTGTGTACTACCTTCTCGCATGAAGTCTGCGTGACAACTGATCAACAGTCGTTAAAAAACAAAACCAAACGCAAGCATTGCACAAATGTTTTCTAGCTGACCCGATTGATTACTAGGTTTCGCGTACACAAAGCTCTTTATGTGTATATTTCGGCCCATCCTATTGTTTATCACTACACCCAAAATATTTCTTAGTTGATTTATAATTTAACCATACTAGTAGTAACAAATACTCATTTAAATGTTGCATCCATTGTTTATAGTATAAACAATGGATGTATAAGATAAGTATAAACTTTATACTTATAATTTCATCAAAATTTAAGTATTTTCAATTAAAATATTTTAAATTTAAATTTAAAGTTTACAATTTTTAAAACAAAAGTCAAATTTTCTATGCTTACGAAAATTCGTTATATTTATTATGACAATTAAAAATTTTTGACACAAAAAACAAATAGTTATTAATGATCAAGATAGTTAAAATTAATTTATTTAAAATGAACTAAGAATTTTTTTAACTATGCGACTATTCAATTTTATCGGTGTAGTTTTCGCGTATGTGTGAAAGCACAAAGCTCTTTATGTGTACATGTGAAAGCACAAAAAGCTGTTTTCGCTCGCGGGCATATGGAGTGGGCATAGCTGTTCTAAACATAAGACCTAAAATATATGCTATCCCATTTTACCAACACAATGACTTTGATTTAGAAAAAAATAAATTGTGTATATGTAACTAAAATAAACTTATAATTTTTCAGATTTTTCTAATTTATTTAAAAGATTTAATTTACTTATATTTGAATATAGTTTTAACTAATACATATTTTATTTCACAGACTATTTTGTGTTTTATTTTGTTGGTCACAAAACAGGATTTTTAATTTATGTTTATGTTTAAGAAATTATCTATTATCTGTTATGTTTGTCCATATTTATTTTGTTATATTTTACCAAGTAATGCTTGATTATTTAAAATGTGTACACAAAATACTAAATGTATGCAATATAAGATTGACATTTTGTAAAGATTTAGCATAATAGAAACAGTTGTATGAATAGATAAACATGTTAACTAATTTTTTATAATGTATGAAATGACTGGTTACGTAGAAAGTAGTTTAGGAAAAGTGTGCAAATGCAAATCCACAGAATTTTAATAAAAAAAACTTTTATAATTATGCTTTCATCGTATTACCTCTGGGAATTTTTTGTGTGTAGGATTTCGCCTGAGTGCTTTACCAAAGGCATACCGGACCAGGCTTGTCAAACTTGGGGTTTCGTCCCCAAATTTGAAGATTTTTTTGTTGGTCTTGGTACTGTAATTTTGCAAATTCGATTAAGGGATTTTATAATATTCGTAAAAATTAAAAATAAGCGAAGTTATCACTTTAACTGTAAGCATATCCTATGATTTTATATGCTCAAAGTCCATACTTTTAAAACCATATTAAAATTTATTAGTAGTATATTCAGGTATATGAATTAATAAGAAATTTTCAAGAAAAAACTTAATTTGTAGTAAAAATTAAATTCGCTAATATTTCAAAAACCGGAGCTAATATTAAAATTTCGGGTTCACATTCGTAATCTACATCCTAAAATCGATCTCATAATTGATAAGTCGCATGTTCGATGCATTTTTACGCCCGTATTCATAAAAATCTTAAGTCAGATTTCAAATACATTTTAGTTAAAACACATTTTAAGCCTTGAAAGCGACTATTAACTATTTTATTTTGTGTAAAAGTTAATATTCGTTTACCGATGAAAAAAGTTTATATATACTCATATGTAACTTGATATCACTATATATGCTTATCTGTGTGGCAACATATTACGATATATGTTCATATCTTATACTTAGTTTATGCAGATTTTTTAATATGGCGTAATATATCATCATATATCACTGTATTGTATGCTTTATATTAGCGTATATTGCATTTATATATGACCATATATTCTACCATATATGATCATATGTAAGTGTATAAGGTACAATTAATAAAAAATAATTCGATCACTTTTATATATGGTAAAACATATCATATATAAATATACATAGACAAATATATATATTTTTTTAGAACCGTTTATAATTAGAATATAAATGAGATTCAAAATTTACTGCAAAAAACCAGAAAAACTACGGTTTTCTGTTTTGTAATGATTATTAATATTTTTTTAAAGAAATAAAAACAAAGTTATAATTTTTAGGTTTTAAACCAACGAACATATAGACTAAAGAAGAACCAATGTACTCAACAACTGTTAAATTTTATATGACAACTAGTTTTGAAAGAAACAGTTTTTACGAGGTTTTTTTTTTTTTTATTAATTAATAACACTGTGTGTAATTTTTTAAGTCATGGCAAAATAACCATATACGGACACCACTACGTGATAAAAGACTAAAAAAACAAGACCCGTGTCTCCCAATTTTTCCCAGTCATCTCCTTTTTTGTTTATGGGCCGCCAAAGATTTGGGGCCTCGGTATCATTTTCGCAAAAAAGTGATAATTTTCTCAGGCTCATATCTTGCAAACCGTTCAGAATTTCGATTTACTCTCTATGGCAAAGTTGTAGCTCTTGTCATAAAGAACAAAAAACTTAAAAAAATTCGATTTTTTTTTACCTTTTTTCCCGTGTTCAGGTCCATAGGTAGCAAACCGTTCCAAATTCAAGGAAACAATCAACAAAAATTTACCTAAGATCTCAATAAACAAATTTCTAGAACATATAAACTTCCTAGAGATGATTCTTAACACTGTTTAGGTAGCGCGCAAAAGTGAAAAATTTTTTAATTTCATTTTTTTTTTTCTTTTTTCTCCTGTTCAGGTGCATAGGTAGCAAACCCAATTCCCAGGAAGTTTATATGTTCTAGAAATTTGTTTATTGAGATCTTAGGTACATTTTTGTAGTTGATTCTTTCCTTGAATTTTGAACGGTTTGCTACCAATGGACCTGAACACGGGAAAAAAGTTAAAAAAAATCGATTTTTTTTAAGCTTTTCGCGATTTTGATCTGGAAGGTGAAGTTTTTTTGATTTTATATGTTCGCAATTTTTGTTCTTTATGACAAGAGCTACAACTTTGTCATAGAGAGTAAATCGAAATTCTGAACGGTTTGCAAGATATGAGCCTGAGAAAATTATCACTTTTTTGCGAAAATGATACCGAGGACCCAAATCTTTGGCGGCCCATAAACAAAAAAGGATATGACAACTAAATTCTAATCGCAATTTATTTTTTTTAGTGTCCGACCGAGTATTCGGCTTCGGCTTCGGAGTTCGGAGTTCGGCCAAAAAGTGAAAAAAAAGCACAAATAAATAACAACTGTCGTTATATTTACTTTTCAGAATTTACAAAAAAACTACATAAAAAATACAACGTTGAATATGATAGAATACCAAAAAAAAACGATATTTAAATATCAATGTGTGTGAAAAAATTTCAAAAAGCCAAAAGAGTTTAAAAAAAATGTCCAGAAATATACCTATAAGACTTATAAGCAAATAATCAAATTTAATGCGATATAATTTAAATAAACGTATACTTTTATATTTTGCAATTAATTTCGAGTAGTAAGTAATCCTAAAAAGAGATTAACAGGTTCATCAATTTGGGATAGACATGATGCAGTACCAGACTTAGAAGTAGCAGAACCAAATGAAAATTTTATTGAAAAAGAAATTAAAATGTTTATTACGGAGCCTTTAAGTCCCGAAATATAAATATATTTGAGTATTGGAATTCAAGTCCATTTACAAATATAAAAGCTGTAGCAATAAAATATTTATCAGCCCCACCAACTAGTGTAGCTAGCTAATAGATTTTTAGCGCTGCCGGACAGCTGTATTCTGATAGACGAAGCAATTCACACGGTGTGAATGCGGAAAAATTGATTTTCTGTCATTACAATATCAAACTTTTTAATTTTAAATATTAAAGTTTAAGTTTTTTTTCTATATCAACTTAAAAATCGATCAACTATTTTTCTTTGACTATAAAATATAGTACAAATATTTTATACTTTTTTAGTACAACTATTTTCCAAATATGATTTTTTAAAAAAATATACCTATGAATTTTATTTTTGTTTATGTTTAATAACTTTTTGGTTTAAATTTATTGATCTGAAAAAACAATTTATATTTTTTTTTATTAAAACAAAAAGTTCTGCTTCGGCTTCGGTTTCGGCCGAACATTGATATTATGGCCGAAGTTCGGCCTCGGCTTCGGCTTCGGCCGAAAAAAATGAGTTCGGTCGGACACTAATTTTTTTTCTAGATTACAGTTATTGCATTGGTGAAATTGGATATCATATATTTTTTAGGTCTTATGTGGAGGAAGTGGTAATATTAATTAAAATATGCATTAATAAAATAATTTTTAATAAAGTAATAAAAAGAACATTATATTTGATCTAAATAAAGGGTGGTTAAATTGTAAGGGCCGATGTTGAATGTGAACCACACCTAAACGCCAAGTTTTTTTTCCGAATTTTATTTGACATTTCTCTATTTCAGACTTACTCAATTTGAACCATGGAGAGATACACAATCCAACAACGTGTTAAAGTTATCCAGACTTATTATGAAAATGGGCGTTCAAATCAAAATGCATATCGTGCACTTCGTTATTTTTTTGGTCAATTTGATCGTCCAAATGTGCGTACAATCGCAAAAATCGTGGAAAAATTCGAGCAAACCGGGTCTGTAGAAGATGTGAGAACACCAGTGCATGCTCGTACAGCTCGTACTGCAGAAAATATTGCTGCTGTTCGCGATAGTGTGGCTGAAGAGCCGTCCACCTCAACTCGTCGTCGTGCCCAACAATTGCACCTCTCACGCTCGTCGTTGATGAACATTATGCATAAAGACTTGCATTTACACGCTTACAAGGTGCAATTGGCTCAAGAACTAAAGCCTCTTGACCATTCCAAACGTCGTGAATGGGCAGAATGGTGGCAAGAAATGGCAACAGTGGATGATCAATTTTCGAAGAAAATCATCTTCAGTGATGAGGCACATTTTCACCTCAGTGGATTCGTCAATAAACAGAATTGCCGCATTTGGGCGAATGAGAATCCAAGAGTGATTGTCGAAAAACCAATGCACCCACAAAGAGTGACTGTTTGGTGCGGTTTATTGGCTGGCGGTATCATCGGGCCGTATTTTTTCCAAAATGAGGCCGGTCAGGCAGTTACTGTGAATGGTGTTCGCTATCGTGAGATGATAACGAACTTTTTATGGCCCGAATTGGAAGATATGGATGTGGACGATATGTGGTTTCAGCAGGACGGTGCCACTTGCCACACAGCTAACGAAATAATGGCTCTTTTGCGCAACAAATTCAATGGCCGTGTTATCTCACGTAATGGCGATGTCAATTGGCCGCCAAGATCATGTGATTTGACACCGTTGGACTTTTTTCTTTGGGGTTATTTGAAAGAAAAGGTGTACGTCGATAAGCCAGCAACAATTCAAGAGCTAAAGGATGAGATAATTCGGCACATTAACGGCATAGAACCTCCATTATGCCTCAGCGTCATCGAAAATTTGGACCATCGGATGGAGGTGTGCCGCCGTGGTCGCGGCGCCCATTTGGCCGATATTTTGTTCCATACATAATTGAGTAATACCAATATATCATAATAAAATAAAATTACAATAATTTCCTAAATAGTTTGTGTTTTATTCAAAATCAACATCGGCCCTTGAAATTTAACCACCCTTTATATGGAACAATTTTTTAAACTATCTAGGTATTGTTATGAAATAGAATGGATAATATTTTTACGATTTACTGCTTAACTGTCATAAATAAATAAGGAAGAATTACCAAGTTTTTGTGTTTAAATGATATTATAATTTTATACAAATTATTTTCCTAAGTTACTTGTCAAACTTTACTGAAATAGTTATTAGTTGAAACGCTCCTACTATACATCCTAATATTATACCTCTTTTTTGATAAACGTTCCGCTATATTTTTGCGTGACGTTGAAATGCACCTACTATACTTGGTAATAATACTTTTATATATACTTTTTTTAATAAACGTTCCCCTAAAATTTTTTTGTGTGTACATGTCAACAAAAAATTCCGGTTTTTTGGAACGTTATGTTTGTTATACATATATTCTTTAAATTTAGTGGCCATACTAATTTGTATTTTTATTTACATATATTACTATAGAGTACTTTAGGGCATTTTTAAACTTCTGCTATACTATGCATAACCATTCAATGATTTTTCTCTCAATCGGTGATGTTTGCGGATCAAAACAAATCGCCAATAAGAATTTTAGTATAACGGTAATAACAACAACAACAAAAATAACAAATACTTCTTTAATGGTTTTCTTTTTACTTAACATTCTCTTACTTAGTTAACGAGTAATTTTTATAAAGTGCAGACGTCGCGGCAGTAGTGTTCCTAATAAAATTCAATTATTTTGTGCTAAAATTTAATAATATTAAAATATTTTGTTATCAAAATGCAATTCAATTGTAAATTAATAGTTTTTAATAAAAAAATCCTGAAATTTTTAAAAAATAACAAGCGAAAAAGGCTTATAAAGTGTTGCTTCAAAATAAAGAAATAAAAAATAAAAATCATGAGCCGGTCGGTTGTTTTCTTTTGTACTGCAGTTCGTTCGTTATAGAAATGAAAGAGAAAATGGAAACTGTTATTAGTGTTTAAATAGTAAATGTTAAATTTATATGCATAATTTATTTTTTGACGTTGGAAGTGTTTTTCTAAATGTCAAAAACATAAACAAAATAGTGAATAAAGAAGGTAAGTTGAAATGTTTAATTTTACACTTTAATTCGGATAGACGGCATAAAGTAAAATTTCCATTTAGCGCAGGGGCGGCAAGACTTTTTTCGTTGCATGCCAAAAACAGACATTCTTTGTTGCGAAAAAGTACCAACAAAATATATTAATTATAAAATATTAATTGAAATTCAGAAATTCAATTTGAAACCCACAAAGCATAGTGTGAATTTCAAAATTTCCATTTGAAATTTAGAAAACATCAAATGAAATTTAGATTTTCCATTTGAAATTTAGAAAATACTAATTGAAATGCAGAAAGTCATCAATTGATATTTAGAAACTGTCAATTGATATTCAGAAAATGACAATTGGAATTCAGAAAATATCATTTGAAATTCATAAATTGTTAAATGAGATTGATATAATATATTCTGAATTCCACTTGATGTATTCTGAATTTCAAATGATATTTTCTGAATTTAAATTGACATTTTCTGAATTTCTATTAATATTTTCTGAATTAAAATTTGCTTTATGCATTATTTTACTTCGGTGGGGTTAAGTGCTATGGGAACACCAAAGGTGAGCGCTGCGATACATATGAGGGATAGAAAACTCATGCATATCATTTTTCTAAATTAATGTTGTCTACACCGGGAATCGAACCTGGGACCATCTGTGTAACAGTCCAACTCGCTAACCATTACACTAAAGCGCTCGCATAAATATTAAATGATATTTTCTGAATTCCAAATGGAAATTCTAAATTTAAATTTATTTTTTCTGAATTTCAAAAGGAAATTCTGATTTTCAATTGATATTTTCTGAATTACAATTGCAAAAGATGTAGTGCAATCTTTTGAAATTCGAAAATTTTATTGTTTTAAGGGGTTTACTCTCTTTGGATTTTTTTGTTTTGTTATTGTTATTTAATTTCTCGATAGTTTTTCTCCACATACTGTGAAAATTTTAGCGAAACATTCTTAGATATAAAAAAGTTTCAGCTTGTTAAACAAACTCCTTGAACTATATTTTACACAATATTTTTTTTTAATGCCTTTTTCTCAAAACAAGTTATTGAACATCGGGTGCCACTATGCAGCCTTAGCGGATGGACCGATTGTCAATCGGTTTTTTCTGTTTTGTAGAGTACTAAAAAATAAAGTCCCTATCGTAGACCCATTTAAAATTTTTTGCTAGTTTTGTTTTTACTAAAGAATTTATTCGTGTGTAAAAAATTAATAATTTTATTCTCTGATGAGTACCGATGGTTCCACGGCACGGCGCACAGTGCTTTGACCCATGGAAAGAAATAAAAAAAAATGTCTCTTTGTTTTAACCGAAATTGATTTTTTTGGGTAAGCACTAAAATAACTTAATCCTGTTAAAAGTATCCATTGTGATATAGCTCGTTCTAATGTCTCAAGGTGTCGCTAAAGTCCCAAAATTTTGAACGTAATTTGTAATAAGAAAAAGTGAATTTTTTAAGTTTTACTAAATAAATTGCTAAAAACTGTTTTTTAAGATAAGTACGTATTTTATTTTTTTCGTTTTTTCATTTTTAAATATATTTGCAATAAAAAATATCGATTTTGAAAAAAACTTTGTAGTACATATATCCAGTGGAGCTTTCAAATACAACATTTTTTTGTTGGCTGTTCAAAAATATCATAAGTTTAATGGAATATTAAAGAAAAGTATGTCAATCGCATTTACAATTTTTATTATTTTTTAATACTTTGTATTAGGAGAACTAAAAAAGTAACCGATTTCTTTCTTAAACATGAAAAGCATATTTTGTTGGAAGTGCCGAAAGTCATATTTTTGTAATCTCTACTTTTATGACTAACGATAATGTCGGTGACTTTCGTAGTTTTTATCAGAATGGTCTGATTTTTTCATCACCGTGTTCAGAATTATCTATGCTTTTAGACAAAGAGGGAGGAAGCATTTACAGAAAAAAATTATATATTTTATTAATAAACCTTTAAATATACCTTATTTTTGGATAAAAATATAAAAATTACAAATTTTGATAAAATTTTAAAAAGAAGTTTTTATTTATATACTCTTATTTATAATACAAAAAAGGTTTAGTACCGATTTTTCACAACAATTTTAAAAACAATTTATTCCTAAGGCTCTTTTACAATGTCTAATTTCGGTCATATTTTGTTAATCTTCACTTATGTGACTAAATAAAATAGCTGTAACTTTTTTAGTTTTTTCATCAAAGTGATTAGAATTTCAATGTTTTTATATTTTTTATTAATAAGCCTTGAAGCTAACCTTATTAGATAAAATATTAAAAAAAAATAATGTTTACCGATTTTCATATTATTGTTTATAAATACTTATTTGATCATAATGGACTCATATTTATAATCCACAAAAAGTTTATTCCAATTTTTGCTTGAAATTAAAAAAAAAAAAAATTGGAAAGCTCTTATTCAATGTCTCATTTAGATAAAATATTAAAAAAAATTATGTTGACTGATTTTCATATTATTATTTATAAATAGTATTTTGTTCAGATTGGAGTCTTATTTATAATAAAAAAAAAATTTTAGTTCCGATTTTTACTTGAAATTTAAAATAAAAAAAAAAATGGGAATCTCTTTTTCAGTGTCTCATTTATGTAATTTAAATTTTGTAGATAACAAGATTGTCTGTAACTTATGTTTTTTGTTTAGTGAAATGGCAAAACTTTAGAAAAACTATAAAATTCGTATAACCTCAGAAATATTCCGCTTTTAGTATTCAGAATTCAGATTAACACATTTGTTTTGTGCACATATTCTCTAGAATGTCTTTTAGTTTTAAGTTTCTGAAAATTTCCTAATCTCAATTTTTTATTTCCTTTTTTCAGTTTTTAAAAAATGCAAAAAATTTTAAAAGTAGTGAAGTTTGAAAATTTGTATTTCCTAAAGTAGAAATTTTTGTTTATTTTCGATTTGTTATTAAAAACAACCATTTTTCCCGAAAATGCATTCATAATGCGAATGCAATTTATGAATGCATTTTGCACTTATTTCACCCCTTTCGGTTTTTGAAATGTTATCATTTTTGAAATTTTTTTAATTTTCTGAATAAATAACAACTTTGACTTTGTTGGGACAAGAATACGAAACTATTTTGATAATTTGTCCAAAAATAATTTAAATTTGAAACGTGCAAAATGCAATCAAAAATTACATTTGCATTATGAATTAATTTTCGCAAAAGCTTTTTAATTACAAATCGTAAAGTAGACAATTTGAACTTTCATATGATTTTTATATCTTTAAAATAGTCCATCTATTTTTTGGAATATGGCTCTCAAAGTTCAATTAGCATATTTTACATTTAAAAAAAATGCGAAAAAAACAACGAGTTTTTACAATTTTAAGGAACTGTAAATGGTAGTGAGTATTAGACATCTTATACGTTTGCCAAATTTTAACAACATCAAAGGGGTGGAGGACAAATCACCGTTTTCTCATGGAATGGACTATATATTTATTTAACTATAGCCAAAATTTGGGCACATTACCACGAGTTGTGCAATGTTGTATTATTAACAAAAAATATTATTTTGGATCGTTTTGCAAAAAACTTTACCCACCAAATTCATTTTTTAAATCAATACCAGTTCCAAAACAAATATTTTTTTTAACTTATTTACTTGATGCTTGATTACTAAGAAGACAAGAATGGAGCAAAATTGATTATTAATGGTTTTTTTGTTAAAGTGCTGCCTATTATGGAGGCTCTAACTTTTCTAAAACTTCGGGTTCTGATGAGATCTTTAGCCAGATCGAAATACTAGTATCAACCTAGCTTGTAAATATACACAGGTTGAAAGCTCGTTATAAATTGAAAATAACATAAAAATAATCTCGATGTATATAAAAACAAAAAACTTATATAACTGTATTTAATTTTAATTATATAATTATTTAAATTTAATCAAATTTTCACGTATGCCGAAATATTTAAGACTCAGCTTTAGTAAAATCGAAATTAGGAAAAATAAAAATGTTTGCATTTTTTTATTGAAATTAAAAAAAATGTCGCGGTTGGCGGGAAACTTTCTCTACACCCCTAATTGTTAATTACAATTCTATTTTTGTGAACATATATACATATAATTACAATTCTATTTTTGTGAACATATATACATATATATATATATATATATATATATATATATATATTAGGGTGACAATGAAAAATCAACTTTGGATTTTTGATGATAAATGTGAAGATTCTTTTGCCACTTGGTCTAAAACTTACTTGCTGAAAATTTGAGCCAAATCGGATAACTCTATTCCGTGCACCTTTGAGGTCAAAGTTCAAATTTTGGGAAATATAGTGTATTCGCCTATATTGGAGGTAAAAAAATAGCTTTTCGATATGAATTATACCGAAATCCAATGGGATTAATGTGCCACATAGTGTTGAACTTGCATGCTGAAAATATTAGCCAAATCGGGTAACTCTATGCCGTGCACCTTTGAGCTCAAAGTTCAAATTTTGGGAAATTCTGTATATTTAACTATAATTGATCTAAAAATACCGTTTTTTTTAAGTATATTCATTTAAATTGTACAGAAACTGGATGTTTTAGATATTTTTAAAAGTATTCTGAAATATTATGAGTAAATTTAACCCTTTTTTGCTACGGGGTCAAAACTACACATTTGCTTAAATTAGCTATAAATCCAATATTTAAAAAAAGTGTAAAATATTATTTCTAAAAACGAAAAACTGAAATTTTAAAACCAATATTTAAAAATATATATTTATGTGAATGTTTTTCGTATAGAAGCAAAAGCAGTACATTTTAATTGGAATAAAAATATGTTTTTAATATAAAAAGTAAGGCAACTTGAAAGGTCTTTTTCGGTAAGTTTGATTAAATGTAATCATTTCTTAAATTATTTAAATTCGCATGCTTCGTATATTGTTGTCGATAGTTTTGAACAACCTAAAAAGAAACACAATAATTATTTAAATGTAAATTAGTTAAATTTATATATAACTTACTTTGAATAAATATTGTCGCTGCTGTTCATCTTTTGTGATCTTCTCATGATAATCTTCAACAAGCTTAATACCTCGTTCGGCGCAGTCATTAACAACCTTTAGTTTTTGAATAATAAATTTTCCTTTTCTATAATCTTCACAATCTTTCCAGCTACTTGGGTCTTTTTGTAAAAAATCCATTGAAATTTGGAATCTCTTCAAAACACTTTTCGTGTTTTTGGATACAAGTTCAATCAAAATTGATGAATTATCTTTAGCGAAGAAAGTATTAAGATTTTCTTTTTTAATTAAAAACTTTTTCAAAATTTCTTCTTCCTCAAGGTTTTCTTCTTCCATAAAAGTCAAAATTTTTTTAGCCATTTTGTTTTTTGTTTCAAAGTCTATTTTGTGCATTTATTTTTTATAATCTTCTAAATTTCTCAAAAATAATATGTCGTTTAAGGGAGCTTGCTCCGCTTTATCTGAATTGAACCAGAAAAATGCATAGCACTTTATAACAAAACCTGCAACTTCAACTAGACCATTTATTTCCAATTCTGTGATTTCTGTGAATAGATTGCGAAACATCAATATCTTAAGGCAATATATTCCCTTAGCCATCCATCTAGCTAAATGAAGAGCACCGGGTTTAAAAAATTTTATGCCACTAGGAGGACTTCCACCCAGAAATATGATAATCAATTCCAGGAACTGTTTGTAGTCATTTCGTGGAAAGTCCTCTTTAACTTTTATATTTGCAAAATCTAAAATCTAATATTTGCAAATGGCTAAGGGAATATATTGCCTTAAGATTTGACTGTTATGGAAGAAGAAAACCTTGAGGAAGAAGAAATTTTGAAAAAGTTTTTAATTAAAAAAGAAAATCTTAATACTTTCTTCGCTAAAGCTAATTCATCAATTTTGATTGAACTTGTATCCAAAAACACGAAAAGTGTTTTGAAGAGATTCCAAATTTCCATGGATTTTTTACAAAAAGACCCAAGTAGCTGGAAAGATTGTGAAGATTATAGAAAAGGAAAATTTATTATTCAAAAACTAAAGGTTGTTAATGACTGCGCCGAACGAGGTATTAAGCTTGTTGAAGATTATCATGAGAAGATCACAAAAGATGAACAGCAGCGACAATATTTATTCAAAGTAAGTTATATATAAATTTAACTAATTTACATTTAAATAATTATTGTGTTTCTTTTTAGGTTGTTCAAAACTATCGACAACAATATACGAAGCATGCGAATTTAAATAATTTAAGAAATGATTACATTTAATCAAACTTATCGAAAAAGACCTTTCAAGTTGCCTTACTTTTTATATTAAAAACATATTTTTATTCCAATTAAAATGTACTGCTTTTGCTTCTATACGAAAAACATTCACATAAATATATATTTTTAAATATTGGTTTTAAAATTTCAGTTTTTCGTTTTTAGAAATAATATTTTACACTTTTTTTAAATATTGGATTTATAGCTAATTTAAGCAAATGTGTAGTTTTGACCCCCGTAGCAAAAATGGTTAAATTTACTCATAATATTTCAGAATACTTTTAAAAATATCTAAAACATCCAGTTTCTGTACAATTTAAATGAATATACTTAAAAAAACGATATTTTTAGATCAATTATAGTTAAATATACAGAATTTCCCAAAATTTGAACTTTGACCTCAAAGGTGCACTGCATAGAGTTACCCGATTTGGCTAATATTTTCAGCATGCAAGTTCAACACTATGTGGCACATTAATCCCATTGGATTTCGGTATAATTCATATCGAAAAGCTATTTTTTTTACCTCCAATATAGGCGAATACACTATATTTCCCAAAATTTGAACTTTGACCTCAAAGGTGCACGGGATAGAGTTATCCGATTTGGCTCAAATTTTCAGCAAGTAAGTTTTAGACCAAGTGGCAAAAGAATCTTCGCATTTTTGTTTAAAATTCTGGAAAAAAAATTTTCCCATATATTTCATTGTCGCCCTAATATATATATATGTATATAAAAAATGAAAACATATTTTTTTATTAAAAATTAAAAAAAAAACTACAAATTTAAAACTTCATCGCTGTGGGTTGGTTAACTTTTTTTGACGTCAGTGAAAAATTAAAAACGTATTTTTTTGTTTTTTATGTCAATTTTGATATTTGGAAAACAATTTAAAAAGCTATAGCCCTAGTGCACAATGTAGTGTACATTTAAAAAAAGTCCAAAATTTTGAATATAAGAATATATATCAACGGCCCACTTTAGCGAACAAACGAGGTATCACATTAGCAAACATTGTGAAAATTTAATTTAAAAAAATATTTATGTTTTTTTATTTCATTTTGAATTGTCAGGTTTGCATATTTGTTATTTAAATTTATTTTCATCGGGATAAACATTAATTGCATTTATAGTAATTAAATGTGCTAAAGTCCCAAAACTTATTTAACAAATTGTGAAAAGCAATTGGGTAATTGATTACCCAAATAACATGAGTTATTTTCGTCTTTTTCTTACAAATTTAGAAAACAGCTTTAAATATTATAGCTTTTTGTCCTTTTTATTTGGCAGGGAATTAATTATGAATCCGACATGTATATCTTGTTGATTGTTTTCTTATTAGATTTTTTATGGAATCATTACTTTTAGTAAAAATGTGAATAAAATTCTTACCGTTTGCAAAAATCCGACTTGGAAAATTCGTTAAAAGTTGTTTTTTATTCACTTTTTATGTTAACGAAAAATTACATCTTATGTTGCGACGAATATTTGATATGTAAAGGGTCCGCCATCTAACGTTTTTTTTTCCGATGCCGATTTTGCCAAAAAAATCATATTTTCAGATGAAGCTCATACTGCATGGCCAGCCGAGGCAGCCATTTGAATGAAATTATTTTCCATTATTAACCGGAAGGATTGTACTTTCAAATAAAAAAGAAATTTGAGAAAATATTCAGTAGTTTTTTTTATAGCATTTTCAAAAAAAAAAAAATTATTTGGCGACCCTTTATAAGTCCCATTTTTACTTTTTGCTATTTTAGGAAAACCTGAAGGAATATTTTTACAAAACTTGTTGTGATCGACACAAATGTAGCTTTTAAGCGATGCCTGTAACTGTTTGCCTGATAATCTCAAACGCAAAAGTCTAAATTTATAATTTTAGTTTTTTATGATTTTTTTACGTTTTTGATTTTAGTTTTTCTAATGTTAAAAAATCTATTTTAAGTTAATACTAAACTGGTTAATATTTTTGAATTGTTCATAATTCTAGACAAAATTCAAAATTTAGACCAAATCTGAACTCATTCAGGAGCAATAGTCCATTAATGTTTTACTTTTAGTAATATATTTCTCTGATGGGGGGAGTAGTAAAGCAGCACAAAATTTATTCTTTGTCATAGGCCGAAATTTTGACAAAATTTCGTCAAAAAAGCTTCAGCGATTTAACTTCGGTCGTCAAATGGTTAAAATGTAGCGGACATTTTAAATTTAAATATTTAAATTTTCTTTATATTTTATACAAAATAATTGCAGTTAATTAAAGACAATATTAGAAGACAACCGCACCGAATATACTAAATAGACTTTTGTAGTTCGCGAACGAACTAGTTCAATTGAACTACTCACCCAATTGAACGATATTACCTAGTTCGCCGTTATCCGCTCTTTTAGTTCAATCGTTCATTTCATTCGTTTTACTCATAAAACACCTTTATCACTTTTTAATAGTTGATAAAACTATTAAAATGTGACAAAATTGTACCCTATTTTTTAAATTAAATTTGAAGTCCTTATTAAACAAAGTGGAGTGATGTTATGATTTTAATTCTTGTTGTTTATGAAAGCTTTCATAAATATAGATGAAATTGTTTCATTGGACGAAAATTTATGTAACTTATTAATGGTTTTTTCAAATACATTTTAGTTAAAACACAAATTTTAGCCTTAAAATTGTATTCATAACTCGACGAAAAAATCCAATATAATCATATATGATTGTATATATTATCACATATAACTAAACATCACATCTCCTCTGATCCGAAAAATGGCATAAATAAGCTGATCTCATAGTTTCTCTTGCGATCTAATCTTATATAGTTTGATCCGAAACAAATTTGATACAATTTTTTTTAATAAGTTTTTTAATTAAAATGTTTTAAAATTTAAAATGTTTTAGAGATCAGTACTTTTTATTTTAATCCAATTAAGTTCTACTTGTAATTCATTTATAATACATATAAATATTAACTTTAAAAATTGTTAGAAATTTATAGTTGACCTGTTGTTTTAATATGTGATGAGGTTTTTTGGTTTGGCTCAAGGTCATAAATTAAAAAAAAAATTCAAATTTTTAAAGTTTTATTTTTAAATATTTATTATCTTTTCGATATTTCGAACAGCTTCGCTGTTCATCTTCAGGAAAAAATTTAAATATCTTTTAATAAAGCGTGGAGTTGAAAGGGTCCTTACTTGTTTGTTATCTTATTACAAAAATTAATTTAATTAAATCTAAAAATGTATGCTTTTTATGAACCTAAAGTTAGAACACATAATACATTTAAAACGCTAGGTAAAAAAAAAACAACATTTGCCGAAGAAGAAAATAAGATTTTTCGTTCGCAAAATTTTCAAGTAGAAGACTTACAGATTTTTTCAAGACCAGAAATAAACAGCAAACTTTGCACGTCCTTGTTATACAAAATAACTAAAAATCAACTATTTTGTTAATGTTGTAAACAGTATACTGCCTAGCTATAGTGGAACTAAGTATCTATTTAAGTTTTAAAATTGAAAATTTAGAATCCGTTACTGACGTTATAAAAAAAATTCCCGTTTTCGGGGACTTTATTTTATACATATATTCTTTGAATTTAGTGGCCATACTAATTTTTATTTATATTACTATTGCGTACTTTAGGGCGTTTTAAAATTTCCACTATAATATGCAACGCTGCCAACACAGTTTGTTAAAAAATCGTCAACTTTTGTGCAAAAAAATCGTCATTTTGAGAACGAGAAATCGTCTAACAATCGTCATT
Organism: Delia radicum; assembly: GCA_021234595.1. Taxonomy (NCBI): domain Eukaryota; kingdom Metazoa; phylum Arthropoda; class Insecta; order Diptera; family Anthomyiidae; genus Delia; species Delia radicum. The sequence goes on along the minus strand of CM037855.1, from coordinate 115,421,923 downwards.
CCCAAAACTCCTGATATTTCAATAAAAAAAGGGGGAAAGTTTACTCAAAACTTCGTTTTAAGCACATTAGTCGTAATTATTTTACCATTTTAATATTCTTTATTATTAGTTTCTTTACAAACATCTCCAAGATTTAAGACCACAAATCCCAATACTCATTACGAGGAATGGAATTTTAAAATCACCGACCTATTTTAAAATCTGCAAAATTCGATGACGAAATGTTAATTTTGAAATTTGTTTCACTCTTTTTATCAATGATTTTGAAGCTACATAATTTAAAAAAATTAACTTTTTTGGATTTTCCTTTCCAAAATATATAAAAAATGCCTTCGGTTTTCATTATATAAAAAACAAAATTAAAATAAATCTTTCAAAATTTGATCATTAAATGGGTAAATAAATATTCGTGTCTATAATACGCTTGTGATGAGAATATAGGTGTTTTAGGTGATCATCGATACATTTGCGTTTTCATCACTTTTGTTCGTCGCCAACATTGACGCGTTTGACAAGAAAATGCTTGTTTTTTCTATTAAAACATAAAAATTCTTTAAATTTTTAAAAATTCTTTTAATTTTTGTTTCTTTGTCTGCCAAGATTTTTGATTTGGAAAAAAATTATTTATTTTTGCAGAAACACATAATGATTATATTTTCTTCAATGTTTTTTGTGCTTCCTATTCTCTGTTTTTGTTTCTTTTTGAGATGGTCAAAATTTGATGGCTTGTTTTAGAATGTATTGAATCATGGGCGCGAATGTGAAGAGTCGACAGCGACATAGTGATGTGCGTATTGTCAAATCGATATGATTGTTTTCTCGATTTGAGATCATTTTATCACGTTTTTTTTTAGATGTTTTAAATGAAAGGAAACTTGATAAAATGTTGTCAGTTAATTATGGAGAAAACAATTTGAAAATTCGATAAAAATTGCAAAATCGTCAGTTATCATATTTTACTTTAAAAATCGTCAAAATGGAGACAAATCGTCAAAGTTGGCAGCGCTGATACTATGCATAACCATTCAATGATTTCTCTCTCAATCAGTGATGTTTGCGGATCAAAACAAATCGCCAATAAGAATTTTAGTATAACAGAAATAACAGTAATAACAGTAATAACAACAACAACAAAAATAACTAATACTTCTTTAATGGTTTTCTTTTTTCTTAACATTCTCTAACTTAGTTAACGCGTAATTTTTATAAAGTGCAGACGTCGCGGCAGTAGTGTTCGTAATAAAATTCAATTATTTTGTGTTAAAATTTAATAATATTAAAATATTTTGTTATAAAAATGCAATTCAATTGTAACTTAATAGTTTTTAATAAAAAAAATCCTGAAATTTTTAAAAAAATAACAAGTGAAAAAGGCATCTTAAGTGTGGCATTGAAATAAAGAAAGAAAAAATAAAAATCATGAGCCGGTCGTTGTTTTCTTTTGTGCCGCAGTTCGTTAGTAATAGAAATGAGAAGAGAAAATGTAAAGTGTTATTAGTGTTTAAATCAGTGATGTTCTTTACGCATACTATTGCATTTATACTTGTGTGTGTAGCAGCGAAAAAACGAAGTTTATTCTACGGTACACTGATAATAAATTTCAATTGCAGAAAAAAGATTTTTTTTGAAAAAAGTGAATTTCATAAAAATATATTTTTTAATATATGAACCCCTTTGAAACTAAAAAATATATATTTTTTTCTATTTGGGCTTAAGCGGACAAGGGCTCCTGGGAACCACCATGGCTCAGAAACAGTTTAGCGTTGTATCATATTAGTGTGTGTACTCAAGTGAAAAAAATTTTGTTACAATTTAAAAAAATAGATTTTTTGCATAGAAAGAAAGCTACACTCATAGAAATAAAGCTGTACAAATGCGCTCATAGAAATTTTACAAAATTCGGGCTAAAATTAGCAGGGCATTTTAACTAATTTTTAGTAACTTTTTTTGCTATTTCTACAGACTTATTTCTATGAGTATAGCTTTCATTTCTATGACTGTACAAGAATTAATTTCAAATATAATTTTGGTACACTCCTAGAAATAAGTCTGTAGAAATAGCAAAAAAAAGGTACTAAAAATTAGATAAAAGTGACTCTGCAGAAAAAACCAGTTGAATTAAGAGATTTTTTAACTAAATATTTGCAGACTTAAAATATCAAACAAAAACTGTTGTGTTAACATTTTTTTTTTTTGCTAAATTTAGCCCGAATTTTGTAAAATGCAAATAACAGGTTAAATTGTTAAACCAACTGAAATTTTTGCTAAATAATTGTAAATTTCTGATTTAATAACGGAAAATTTTTAATTGCATTAAAAAAAAACTTAAAATTTTCAAAATGTTTATGATTTTATTTGGGTACAGATATTTAGTAATTAGTTTTGCTAATGTTAGCAGGTGTTTTTGTTACTTTGTTACTATTCATCAGGTTTATTTTTGCTATTTTAAGTCTACAAATATTTAGTTTAAAAATCTGTTAATTCAACTGGTTTTTTTCTGCGGGGTCATTTTTAACTAGTTTTTAGTTACTTTTTATGCTTTTTCTACAGACTTATTTCTATAAATAAAGATATTGCTGGGTCAATTAATATTTTTATTTAAAATACGAATATTTCACTGGTGTTTGTTTAGGGTTTTTAAATAAAAAAATAAATAAATAAAAATTTTTCACTTATAATTTTATTACAAATTAAGCATTGTGCATCGTCATCCATATTCTCTATAAAAAAAAAAAGTATTTTCCCATTCATCATCAAACATATTTCTACGTGTATTTTTATTTGTGTTCCGCAGCGTGGTGTTGCTTCAACAATGGTTCAACTACAATTGATTTGTTTTCTTTTAACTCAGTGAGAACAAAGCAAAAGCCGAATATGCACATCGAAAGCCATACGAAGATGTTTATAGTGTACGTGTGTTGACGCAGCGTAAGCAGCATTTTCTTCTGTAACCCCGTGTGGTTGGAAATTGAGAGGAAGCACATCACTGGTTTAAATAGTAAATAGTAAATGATGAATTTTATATGCATAATTTATTTTTTGCCGTTGCAAGTTTTTTTCTAAATGTCAAAAACATAAACAAAATAGTGAATAAAGAAGGTAAGTTTAAAGGCTTAATTTTACACTCTAATTCGGAAGTCGAATTTCCATTTAGCACAGGGGTGGCAAGAATATTTTCGTTGCGTGCCAAAAACAAACATGCTTTTGCAACTGTAATTCGGAAAATATGAATTGGAATTTAGAAAATATCAATTGGAATTTAGAAAATATCAATTGAAATTCAGAAATTAAATTTTAAATTCAGAAAACATAGTGTGAATTTCAGAATTTGAATTGGAAATTTAGAAAACATCAGTTGAAATTCAGATTTTCTATTTGAAAACTAGAAAATACTAATTGAAATGCGGAAATACGTCAATTGAAATTCAGAATACATCAATTGATATTTAGAAAATATCAAATAATATTCAGAAAATGTCAATTGAAATTCAGAAAATATTATTTTAAATTCAGAAAATGTGAAATGAAATTGATATGAATTGTTTTCTGAATTTCAGTTGATTAATTCTGAATTTCAAATAATATTTTCTGAATTTAAATTGACATTTTCTGAATTTCAATTAATATTTTCTGAATTAAAATTTGCTTTAGTGTTGTTTAGAACAGTTGTGGTGGGGAGTTGGCGAATTTATTGAAGCTTTTTGGTTCATAGCCCTGATTCATTACTTTACTTCGGTGAGGTGAAGTGCTATGGGAACTCCGAAGGTGGGCGCTGCGATACATATGAGGGATAGAAAACTCATACATATCATTTTTCTAAATTGATGTTGTCTACACCGGGAATCGAACCCGGGACCATCTGCGTAACTGTCCAACTCGCTAACCATTACACCAATGCGCTCGCATGAATATCAAATGATATTTTCTGAATTCCAAATGGAAATTCTAAAATTAAATTTATATTTTCTGAATTTCAAATAGAAATTCTGAATTTCAATTGATCTTTTCTGAATTACAGTTGCAAAAGATGTATTGCAATGTTTTAAAATTTTTACTTTTAAAGGGTTTACTCTCTTTACTCTCTTTACTCTCTTTAAATTTTTTTATTTTGTGATTTTTTTTATTTCACATTTCGATAGTTTGAAATACTGTGAAAATATCGTGAAAATTGAAAATACTGTGAAAATTTTAGCGAAAAATTTATAGAAATAAAAAAGTTCGAGCTTGTTAAACAAATTCCTTGCCCTATATTTTACACAATATTTACTTTAAAGGCCTTTTTCTCAAAACATGATATTGAAAATCGAGTGCCATTGTACAGCCTTAGCGGATGGACCGATATTAAATCGGTTTTTGTTATGTTTTGTAGTAGTCCTTAACGTAGAGACATTTTTACATTTGTGCCAAGTTTTATTTTTGTTCAGAAATTAAAAAACAACTATTTTGTAGGACTTTTTTAATTTTTGAGTTTACTGTCGAACCATATAAATGCAAATCAAAAATTTTAAAATCCGCTTACGTTAGGAACTAGAGAATTTATTCGTATGTAAATAAAATAAGAATTTTTTTCTCAGACGAGTACACAATGCTAAACGGTGGCACCTGATTTTGCCTTAAAAAAGGGTCTATATTGAAACTACGGTTGTTAGTCTGAATTTTAATATATAATTTTTTAAATAATATTAAATATTGGGGGTTTTCTATCACAAATATAATATTGTTAATAAACAATTTCTTTATTTTTTTTATAGAGCAATTCCATATGAAAACGATCAAAATTGGCAAATTTTTGGACGACCCCTCTCCGATTTTAAAATAAATAGTCTCAATCGATTGCCCAGCAAAAAATAATGTACCTACATATTTTTTTTTTTTTATAGTGACTGGTTTAGTGGTGGTGTGCACCACTGTCATGTGACAAAATTGAAGAATTCTTCATAAGGGACCTCATTGAAAGTTGTTTTAAAAAAAACTACTAAAGCGATCGCAACGAGTGATAGCTCGTTGGAAAGGTATTGAATCAGGCTTTAATTGAAAAATATTTCTCAGAAATTTACCTTTTTTCCCATGAAAATTAAATTTTCCCATGAAAATTAAATTTTCCGATTTTCCACAGAAGCTCCTAAATTTTCCGGCTAATTTTATTTTATTTGGATTCCTCATAATTTTTGCTTTAAGAATCAGCAATAAAAAAATGGGCCCCGACTCCTTGTTTGGATAGGAGAAGAGCATTTAAGAGACCACCTTGTTCTCATTGTTTTTATATTTTTTATAATTGAATTATTTTTAATTATTTAACAAGAAAAATTAGGAAAATTTTATTTTCAATTAAAGCCTGATGCAATACCTTTCCAACGAGCTATCACTCGTTGCGAGCTATCACTGGTTTAGTGGTGGTGTGCACCACTGTCATGTGACAAAATTGAAGAATTCTTCATAAGGGACCTCATTGAAAGTTGTTTTAAAAAAAAACTACTAAAGCGATCGCAACGAGTGATAGCTCGTTGGAAAGGTATTGCATCAGGCTTTAATTGAAAAATAAAATGTTCCTAATTTTTCTTGTTAAATAATTAAAAATAATTCAATTATAAAAATATAAAAACAATGAGAACAAGGTGGTCTCTTAAATGCTCTTCTCCTGTCCAAACAAGGAGTCGGGAGTTTTAAAACAACTTTCAATGAGGTCCCTTATGAAGAATTCTTCAATTTTGTCACATGACAGTGGTGCACACCACCACTAAACCAGTCACTATAAAAAAAAAAATATGTAGGTACATTATTTTTTGCTGGGCAATCGATTGAGACTATTTATTTTAAAATCGGAGAGGGGTCGTCCAAAAGGTGATCGCTTTCATATGGAATTGCTCTATAATTGTTTGAATATTGCTGTTTATTAGAGTACATATGAAATATATGAAAATTGCAAAGTTGTTTTTTTTACTCGCTCCCCGCGCATTTTATGATAGGTTGGGTGTAAAAAATAAGATGTGCGAAAAAATATTTTTTCTATCGCGCAAACAGGCCATGATGAACTAAAAATGGTTGATATCTTTGTTGTTCTACAAGTTTTTAAATAATCGGGTTTTGTTAAAAAGTGTTTTTTATTGTTATTATGCAAAATAAAACAGAAATTATTTTTCTCATACATACTTTTTACATACATATGAAAAATCGTGATGTTTTTCGCGGTCAAAATCAAAATTTTTGATTTTTTTTTTAACCGCTCTTATTAATTTTCATTAGGCGATATTTTTATTTGCTATACATCAGCTAATAGGCTATTAACTGTAGTTTTCAAATATATCGTCTATTCCATGACAAAATGACAAAAGCCATACAATGGATAAACAAAAATCTACATTTATAGCCTCAGTTTCTGAAAATTCTAAAAATCTCAATTATATTTCCATTTTATTTTAGATGAATATCGTCCGTTCTTTGAGAAATAGCCAAAGATCTAATCGAGGGCTTTTTAATTTCTATGTTTATCACATTTATACTCAAAATTGAGACATTTAAAGATTTCTATATTTGGCTCCCCGAAATTGCAAACTAAAAGGGTTTTGAAAAATAAAAAAAGTTAGGTAAATGAGTGTAAATACCGCGAAGCATAAACATTTTTTATTTCAATAAACGGAGTTTTTTGCAATTTTATTTTTAAAATGCAAAATCGTTATTTTTCTCAATCTACATACCTTAAGTTATTTAAAAACCAAAATCAACATAGTTAACATAGAGCTGTCAATTTTAATAACTTAAATTTTCAAACTTTCATAACTTGTTTTAATCGGTATCACTTTAAGAACATATTTCAATTTAATAACATTTCGCATTAGAAAAAAAGTATGTAATATGGAAAGTGGTTTATCAAAAATGTCCATTTAATAGGTAAGTATTTAAAAATCATTTACTTTTGCAAATTTCAATGTTAAATGGTTTATGCTTGTAGGAAGAAAAAAAAGTTGATTCGATGGGTGCGTGCTTCCAAGTAAATGTACTTGGTAGACTTTTCCGCTTATTGGAAGAGGAAAAAAAAAATGTTAAAAAAAGTACTGATATTGTTACAAGTGAATTAATTTTGATTTATAAAAAATTTTAAATTCCAATTAAACGGAAAGAAAATTAATTTTACGAAATTATATTATTATGTTATGAAGAAATAACAAGTATTGATAAAAAAAATTTTGATTAGCTATCCTTATATAAGGTGGCGCAAAAGTAATCCTCCTATCAGAAAATGCTATACATAATAAATACATAATAAAAAAAAAACATTGGAAGCTTATTTTTGCGCCACCTTATACTTGGGGAATAAATGAAAGTTTTATTGTTAGTTGTAAATGACATAGCGGAAAGTGGAGTAGCTCTCATTACGCGATTTAATGCTGTTTTGACGCACCAGGAAGAGCAGAAGCAGTTTATCATCCATACAATTTAAAATCATTATAAAAATGTACCATCAAACAATTTTTCAAAAAAGAAATTCATAGAATATTTAAATCAAACTGTGATGAGTGATATATGTACAACTAGTAATAAGTTAAATAATTATAAAAATCTTAAATAATATATAAAAATAAATTTATATTTACAAAAAAAAAAATTTGTAGTCGAGTCGAGCAAATTGTTCCTTATTTTTATTTAAAGGTTACTTTTTCTCATTTTAAATAAAGTTGTAGCAAAAATTAATTTTAAGTAACAAATATATAAAACAAATTTTGAATGTTGATGATGACCACTTGTTAGTGTCTGTATAGCATTCTAGAAAATAAAAATTGAAAAAAAGATTTTTTTTTTATCCATAGTATGGTTTTTGTCATTTTGTCATGGAATAGACGATATATTTAAAAAAAACCAAACTTTTCCTAAAGCTACAGTTAATACTCTATTAGCTGAGGTGTGTAGCAAACAAAAATATCGTCTAACGAAAATTAATAAGAGCGGTTAAAGAAAAAAAATTCCAAAATTTTGATTTTGACCGCGAAAAATATCACTATTTTTCATATGTAGGTAAAAAGTATGTATGAGACAAATAATTTTTGTTTTCTTTTCCATAATAACACTAATAACACTTTTTAACAAAAACCGATTATTTAAAAAGCTGTAGAACAACAAAGATATTAACCATTTTTAGTCCATTTTTGAGGTCAAAAGTCAAAATCTCGTGGCCTGTTTGCGCGATAGAAAAAAAGTTTTTTCGCAGATCTTATTTTTTACACCCAATCTATCATAAAATGCGCGGGGGAGCGAGAAAAACAACTTTGCATTTATTGGTACTCTACTGTTTATATTGATGTCTACACTCTGTAAAAAAAGCCCTGCTGGAAACTTTTGTTTGGAAAGCATTTCCGTTTTACATATTATACTATGTTCACTTGCAAATATAATTGAGTTTGCCTATAAACATATATATGTTTGAAACTAGTAGAAAACGTCTACTGACGAACGTACACTCAAAAAAAAAAATGCTTGTAGAAACAATTTTCAATAGCACTATTTTTGTACTAATTTTAGTAGAATTTTTTTATTTTAGTAATATTTTTTGCTATTCTCATTTTACAAATCACTGACTTTTGTTGTACTAATTTTTGTTGCTGATTTCAGCAAAATAGTTTACTAATTTTTGAAAACCAGTAACGGATTTGATGCGGAAACTTTTTAGCGATCGTGAAGAAGTAATATAATAATATTTCTTTATATATTTTTAAGGCATAGACTGCAGTAGCATATTATTTTTGATATTTGCAAAAAAATGCGATAAGTTATATCGCTAATGTTTTCTCAAAGTCGAACTTTTTAAAAATTAAAAAAAAAAACTCTTTATAACCCTTGAAATTAATAGTGTCCGACCGAAGACAACGACCAAAAAAGATATTTGGTCGGTTTTTTGGCATTTGGGCGGATTTCTCAAAGACGAACTTTTTAAAAATGAAAGAAAAAACTCTTGAAATTAATAGTGTCGGACCCTATTACAAAAAAAAAAAACACTTCGACCAAAAACTCGTTACTCTGCGTGTAATGAGTGTAATCCCCTAAGAAATATATTTTTTTAACTTTGTTGTTTTAAGCATTTTATCCAACCTGTTATACTACGTATACAATTTGATTACAGAATTTTAAATTTTTGTTCAATTTTCTGGTATTTATATTATTTCTCCTTTTATTAGGCTTTTTCTTATCGAAACATTAAACTTCTATTAATCAATTTAAATCTATTTAAATTTTTCATCTATTTAAATTTGATTTTTGTAAAACGAATTTTGGATTTGTTTTACAAAAATTCTGTAAAAAAAAGGTTAAGACTTTTTTAAACTGTCCTTTATCAATTCGATACGCAGAAAAAACTAAAAACTGGTTTAATTAAAAAGTTTATTGAATTAATTAATATTTCAATTGATTTTGCACCTATGACGGCAATGATAATATTAATTAAAACTTTTATTGAACATTCAAAAAAAAGTGTGTGAACGACACTTTTGTATGGATATGTGTTTTTGGTAATGCTGTGTCTGTTTGTGTATTTGTGTGTATTCTTCTTTTGTTTGTAAACTAGAAATGTATTTGGTATTTTTTACTGAAACTTTTCTATTTAACATCCCAGCAAAAAATACAGAAGGGATTCTTAAAGAATCAATTTTTCATTGATTCCAAATTCATTCCTGATTTCGCGCTTCTAAAGAAGTTCTTTTTCACTACTTACAAAGATCTAATTTTGATCAAAATTTATCTTTCCAAATCTATTCTATCCAACTCGGCCCTATCACAAATGTAGGAAGTAAAAAGGAGGCTAAAAATATACTATATATATTTTTTTTGGTAAATGAGCATATCTGAAATATGAGAAATTTAAATTTTTTTTGGACCCAACGTTATAATACTCTAGAAATGAGAAGTTTTGATATTCATATCGCCTCTGCTTTGAAGAGAACCTTCCCACAAATTAGGTGAAGAAATGCTTTCGGAAAAGCTAAAAAAAGAATGTAAATTCAGAGCTATCGGGATTATCTCCTAGGAAAGTTCCACTGTGAACATCAACAGAATTGAACTTTCATTAAACCATAATTATTGCATTAGATGCAGTGAATAAAAACTATAAAAAAGAACGTCCACCCTATATATAATTCATTTTTTTAATTTTCATAACATCGAAAGCCAAATCATTGCAATGTATTGATTCTTTATCTATTCTTTTGATGTTTTTTACGGGGGTAGTCCGATTTTAAAAATTAGTATGAACTCATTAAACAAAATTCTATACTATTTTTATTTTTTGTTCTGTAGAATAGTAGTAATATCGGAAAAATCGTTTTTCTAAGGAACATATTAAAACTCCATTCTGAATTTTCTATACGCTTTAGAGGACATATTGATCAATCTGCAAACAAAAAACTAGGACATTTTTAAGTTTTTTTTATCCATTTTTAAAAGCGTATAAATCAAAGCCTCTCATATCTCAGAAAGCACAAAATAAGCTTTGCAACGCGAAATTAATTTTTAAAATCGGACTACGAGTTCAATAACACTACATGACAAAGAAAAAATCAGAAATGATCTGCCCATTAATTACATGTATTTTGGTCATGCTGACTTCAATGGTGTATTTCATTTTTTGATCAATGGTACAGATTTTGAGAAAAATGTCTTTAAAATTTGACAGTTTTGCATTTAGTTTTTTGCATTTAAAACTTTTCGAAAGCAATCAATCTGCTTTTGTTTTGATGGAATTAAATAACAAGACCTCTGTTCATATATATGTCTCATATTTAATGCACAAAACTCTATATTTAAATCACTGCTTCAATTGTTTGCACACTCAGGGAACTTCTGCTTTAAAAATATTAAGTTGTTTGGGTTGTAATACAGTTTCTTTATTTTTAATGTAAATGTCAGTCATTTGTAGAACAAATTAAATTTTTTACTAACCTTGTAGTTCATTTAAAAAACAAACATCATCAAATGACTGTTTTATGATTTTACATTCATTTTTTACAGTAGTTTTTTGTTATTTAAAAAAATAAATGTTTATTTATTTTTTACTACCATGTGGTTCATTTTTACTACAATCGTTAGTCATTTTTTGAACATTAAAAAACAAATGACAATGTTAGTTGAATTTACTGTAATGTAAGTCGTTCTTTCCTTAAATGAAATTTCATTTGTTTTTGACTACAATTGCTGTCGTCCTTACGTACATAATATCCTAAGAGTAGCTTTTTTTTACGGTTTTAGCGAATATGAACGCTTAATAAACAATTGACCTAAATATGTGCAATTAATGGAAAATATTTTAGCAAAAAAAAATTTTTTGCATATATCGGCTTATACTATATATTCGCGATTTTTAAAAATTTTTATACGGCAGCATAGGTTTCCAAGTTGACCCCAGAGTCATACTTTTGGTATAATATGTGAGCATATCTAAAAAATAATCTTGCAAAAATTAAAACAAAAAAGTTTACATTTGCAAAATTATAGTAATATAGAGCAATACCATATGAAAGCGATCACCTTTTGGACGACCTCTCTCCGATTTTAAAATAAATAGTCTCAATCGATTGCCCAGCAAAAAATAATGTACCTACATATTTTTTTTTTTTTTATAGTGACTGGTTTAGTGGTGGTGTGCACCACTGTCATGTGACAAAATTGAAGAATTCTTCATAAGGACTTCATTGAAAGTTGTTTAAAAAACAAAATTTAAATGACAAAATTGAAGAATTCTACTAAAGCGATCGCAACGAGTGATAGCTCGTTGGAAAGGTATTGAATCAGGCTTTAATTGAAAATTAAAATTTTCCTAATTTTTCTCAGAAATTTACCTTTTTTCCCATGAAAATTAAATTTTCCCATGAAAATTAAATTTTCCGATTTTCCACAGAAGCTCCTAAATTTTCCGGCTAATTTTATTTTATTTGGATTCCTCATAATTTTTGCTTTAAGAATCAGCAATAAAAAAATGGGCCCCGACTCCTTGTTTGGACAGGAGAAGAACATTTAAGAGACCACCTTGTTCTCATTGTTTTTATATTTTTTATAATTGAATTATTTTTAATTATTTAACAAGAAAAATTAGGAAAATTTTATTTTTCAATTAAAGCCTGATTCAATACTTTTCCAACGAGCTATCACTCGTTGCGATCGCTTTAGTAGAATTCTTCAATTTTGTCACATGACAGTGGTGCACACCACCACTAAACCAGTCACTATAAAAAAAAAAAAAAAATATGTAGGTACATTATTTTTTGCTGGGCAATCGATTGAGACTATTTATTTTAAAATCGGAGAGGGGTCGTCCAAAAATTTGCCAATTTTGATCGTTTTCATATGGAATTGCTCTATAATAAATTTTTTCAGATACATTTTATAAAAAAATTAAAAATTAAATACTATTTATAATAATAAAATACTTAAGCTATAAAAAACAATTATATTATGATAACTTTTGCAAAGGGAACATTTTTTCCTAAATTTTTACAAGAACATTTTTTAGATGTGCCCACATATGATACCAAATGTATGACTGTGGGTTCAACTTGGAAATCTATGCTGCTGTATCAAATTTTTGAAAAATCGTGAACATATAGTAAAGGGTTTTTTTTTTATACAGGTATAGAAGTTTAAGTTGACAACACTTTTTTAACAGGCGGCGATATTGTCAGCTGTCAAGTGATTTATGTTTAGTTTGGTTTGGCATTTAAACATGAATAGACTGACGCCTGAAAAACGCATCCAAATTGTGCAAATTTATTTTGAAAATCATAGTTCTGTTCGAAATACGTATCGCGCACGAATTTTGAGAATTTTGTTTAGCGATGAAGCTCGCTTTTGGTTAAATGGATACGTCAATAAACAAAACTGACGTATTTTGAGTGATGATGATCCTCAAGTGTATGTTGAGATACCGTTACATCCAGAGAAACTGAGTGTTTGGTGTGCTTTATGGGCTGGTGGAATCATTGGTCTGTACTTCTTTAAAAACGATGCTGGTCAGAACGTTACAGTCAATGGTGACCGCTATAGAGCCATGATTACTGACTTTTTCGTTCATCAATTGAACAACCATGATGTGCAGGAGCTGTGGTTTTAACAAGAAGGCGCAACATGTCCCACAACTCGTGCCACAATTGATTTATTGAAGGAAACGTTTGGCAACCGCATAGTTTCACGTTTCGGAGCCGTGAATTGGCCTCCAAGATCGTGCGATTTAACGCCGCTGGACTATTTTCCTTGGAGATATGTGAAGTCGCTAGTCTACGCCGATAAGTTCGAAACGATTGACCACTTGAAGGACAACATTCTCCGCGTTATTGCCAATATACGGCCACAAATGTTGGAAAAAGTTATCGAAAATTGGACCTCCAGATTAGACTACGTCCGAGCCAGCCGTGGCGGTCATATTCCAGAAGTCATATTTAAATTATGATGCCAGAAGATTATCTTTCGAATAAAGTAAATTTCATGTCAATTTAAAAATTCATCTTTGTTTTATTCCATTTCAAAGTTCTATACCTCTGTAAAAAACACCCTTTAGTTAAATTGCGTAACTTCTATATTTGTCGCGTCCGTTTCTCGCTGATATTTCCTTATATCTTTTTACTACATTATTGATTCTGCCCAATGTTTATCCTCAAATTTAGTACTCTTCCTTGCTTCAATACACTGAGGATATATACAGCATCTTTATTTTACTTTATTGTTTTTGGCTCAACTAAAAGTGTGCGAATGTCGCATCCGTCGCCCAGGAATTGCCCATATTGAGTGCTTTCAAATAGTTTTAGATATAAAAATCTATATGCAAAACTAAAAAATTTTAAATACATTTTTCTCGAAATCTGTACCATTGACCAAAAAATTGAAATCGGCATGTCCATTGAAATCGGCATGTCCGAAATATATATACATAATTTATGGTCAGATCTATATTAATTTTTAAATGGTAACATTTTGTCGTCCTGTGTAGTTAAGACTATTTGAACAGTACACTCATAGAAATAAACCCCTAAAATATAGCAAAAAAGCTACAAAAATTTATTAGAAATGAGCTTAAATTAGCAGATTTTTTTTTTGCTAAATATTAGTAATATAAGAATCGCAAAAATGAATCTGTTAAATGTACAAGTATTTAGTTATATTTGAGATACATTTCAGTTAATTGAAAGTAACAAAATACTCTGCTAAAATCATCGAAAACATTTACCAAATATTAGTAGACAAAAAATCATTAAAAAATGTGAAATTAAATTTTTTTTATTTTTTTTAGTTTTTTAATGCGAATAAAAGTGTGCCCTTATAAAATCAGCAATCTACAATTTTTTAGCCAAACTTTCTGTTGATTTTAGCAAAACAAAACTGTTATTTGCATTCTACTAAATTTGAGGTAAATATAACAAACATTTTATCATTATAGTTTTTGTTTGCTATTTTGTGTCTACAAATATTAAGTAAAAGTTTTTGCTAATGTTACAGAGTAAAATGCTATTTTAAATTAATTAAAATTCATAAGTTTTGCACATTTTTGTAAATTTCAAAAAAAATTTTATGATTTTTTGAAGGGGTACGGGAACTTTAAGATTTATTTTTATCCGAAAAATTAGGATATGAAATATACAAATTTTTATTTTTGCTTGTGCCATATTTTCCGAAAACCGTATAATTCACTACTCAAGAGTTAACGGCTACCAAAAAAAAATTATTTGTGCATCAAATTATTACAAATTGTTTACTTTTGATGGCCTTAAATGCAAAAATTCAGAATTTTTGCAAATTAAAACTTCTTTAACTTCAGTAAAAGTATGGGTGTGAAATTCGTAATTTTTAATTTTAAGGTCATCAAACAAACAATTTTTATATGGAATAAAATCTGAACAAAAATTTTCAAACATTTACATAAAATTAAAAAAAAAAAAAATAAAGTTCGGAAAATTTGTTGTTTTAAAACTAGAGAAAAAGTAATTTGCCGTTTTTGACTATTTTACAAGTTTTTGGATTTTTAATCTTCGAGCGCTTGTGTAAATTTTTCTTAAGATTTTCTCTGTTTAAAAATATGGACTTTGTTATTTGTTAAATGATTTTCCCAACTTTTACACTTTTGGTTTCCTCATGTCTTTTCAATTACAATTTTATCACGGAATTAATTTTTTTTTTTTATATTCTGCCGTTTATTTTTTCCCACCGAAACATTTAAACTTCTATAAATCTAAAGTTCCTAGACGTTTGTACTGATTTTTGTTACACAAAAGATCCTCTGTTTCAGCGCAACCAGAAATATGTGATATTTATGTTTTTTTAAAACAATTGACGAATTGATTTGTTATGGCATACTTTTGCATATTTTGCTCTTGTTTTTGCATATTTCAATAAACAAATCTTATTTTCGATAAAAAATCTTATTTTTGAGCATATTTTAGTGCTTTTTTAAAACAAAAGCATATTTTTTATAGCAAATTTAGCGATTTTTTTTTTATTTAGTTTTTGGTTATCGAAAAATTTTATGTTTCAATAAAAATATTTTTTTTGGGTTTTAAACACTGATTTCGAAAGTTTAAGCCATTTTTGCAAATTTAAATGTCTTGTTTTAAGAGGCGCTACGAAATTAGCCTCAATGAACTAACCCCCAAGCAGAAAAATTAAATAACCCCAATGAAATTAAACCCAAAGAAAATGAAATAATACTCAAAAGAAAATAATGAGAGAACTCCCAAACTAAATAAAATAAAATAAAGGCCAAATACATATTGGGTTTTATTTCATAATAAAAAACTCACAAACAAATATGAAATACCTCCCAACGAAATTATCCACAAAAAAAAAAATAAAATTAAGTCCATCATAAAAACATCAAAAAATACATTCGTATTCCGATTTTCCGATTTTCATTATAGTTGTTCTAGTGAACAGCAATTCTCAATGGAGCCATGTAGGCATTCTCGTTTTTAGGTTTTTAAAATTGTAATAGCTCGCGGTTTTGTGATAATTTTTAATTCTTAAGTGTAACATATAGAAAATCAATCAAACAAAAGAAAAATTAATGAAATCGGCGCCGGAGATAATACCAAATTTTCCCTGCAGTGATTTTTTCTTTAATGTTTCTATATTTATTCCAGCCCGCTGGCGAAACTTTGGTAGCAAATCTGATATTGAAAATCGCGGTCTTAATTTGCAAACTTAAATTTTTTATTAAACTTTCGCATGCAGTGTTTTTTCTGTTATTTTTGTTAAAGTCACTCACAGCCATACCTAAACAAGAGCGGCAAGCGGAACGTTTTTTACCGCCTAGCGTTAACGCTGAAATGTCATCCCTAAACAAGAGCGGCAACGCTACGTCAAATCGATAAAAACAGGGTTATCAAAATAAACAATATAACAACCCTGATTATTTTGACAATAAAGTACATTACAATATTGGTGTTTCTGATTTATGTTTTGTGTTTTGTATAATAACAAATATATATAAATAATAATATAAATAATAATATAATATATATACATAAATAACAATATATTTTTTTCTGTCTTATTTTTTTGTTTATATCAGGGATGAGAAATGAGAATTTCGTTTCGGTACCAATAAAATTTTCAAATAGTACTTTTTCGACTCTCAGAGTACTAAAATTATTTTTTATTTTATTTTTCTTAAAATTCATACAAAATGCATTAAAATAACATTAAATGTTATTGAACATAAATTTATGTTTATATGAATTTATAAAAAAATAAAGTTTTACTTTAAAAAAAGAATATTTTTTAAATTAATGTACAGGAACAAAGAACTCCAAATGAGATCCAAATTAAATTAATCAATACAGCTAAAAAAAAATTTTATAAATTGGTTGATAATAACTCGTTAGAGATTTTAAAATTGTAACAAAAAGAATTTGTTGCATTTAATAAATCTTTTGTTTGTATTAGATTTGATACTGTTGGACCATGAAGTCTGTTTCTGCCTTTGGTTTTAATCAGATAATGGTATGGAAAAATGCTCTCAACGTTTGCAGAAGAATGTGGTATGGATAAAATACCTGCAGCAATTCTTAAAATATCGGGAACAAATATTTGTTTAACTCATTTTTAATTTTAGATACTTTCGAGCAGAAACTACATATATTTTCCTTTCTAGAAAGTTTTAGTTCTGCCAACGCTCTGTATTGGATATTAATGGCGTCAAAATTATTTTCTTCGTTTGGAAAATTTTTTATCCAAAATTTCACGATACTCTTGGTTCTTCCGCAAACAACGTTTTCAGGTAAAAGCTTACTGAACTAAATTAAAATTTCATTATCAAAATTTACTCTGGTCTTCAAATCCTCACAAAATTTATTACAACATTTTTTGGAATTTTCTTTTATATGATTTACAGTGCCGGATTCAATCTGATTTGTATTTATATACAAATCCACTTCCGTACCACAAAAAACGTCGTTTAGCGGAATATGGTTATCGTGGATATTTAGTTGTAACGGTGTGCAATTATCTAACACATCTTTATTTATGAAGTTGCGAGCAATATATTAATAAAATTTATATATTAATAAAAATTAAAAAAATAAAATGAATTAAAAACTTTAAATCGTCCAATAGTATCAAATGAGTCGCGGGAGTACTTTGGAACATCGAATAGTATCAAAAAAAGTACTAGAGTATCAACTTTGCCATCCCTGGTTTACATTCGTTGTCTTTTGCAACTAACTTTACTGTGAAACGCTCTGTCAAAATCGGATTTTCCAATTGCAAAGAGTTGCCGCCGCGTAATTTCGGGATGCTACATACAAATTGTATGGGCATGAGAATTTTTGACAGATAGAAAACGCTTGCCGCTCTTGTTTAGGTATGGCTGTTAAGCTCCGCAGACGAAAATTTGGTATCAAAAAATGCGGCGGCGTTTTTTGTTTTACTTAATTTTTACTTAATTTTTATATTTAAATTCAAATTTATATTTAAAATAAGTAAAGTGGAAACAGCGTTTCTGAGAAATATTTTGTATCAAAAGTCGACGCGATTTTTTATAACAAATTTTTGGCCGCAACGAATTTTTCGTTTTATTTATTTTATAATTAACTCATTAATGGCACGTCATAGATCCGCTGGCCATTTTTCAACCAATCTTTGCAGATATATATAACCATGTTTCATTAAGAAACTTCTGTAATTTGAAACTTTGACAGCTTATAAATCCTAAACGGTTTAAGGTATTTTTAAAAATTTATATTTTGTACAATTTTGTAAACAAATCTTTATTCATAAATATATGAAAAATTAATTTTTTAAGTTAACCGATATTTAAAATTTTTTGGAAAACGATCGTCGTTTAAAATTGTCTTCTGACAATCCTGACGATATAATTTTTTAGGTTCAGTAGTATTTTAATAAAAACCATCCATTATTTCTGTTAGAATTTCATATATGTATATAAAATTTCGTATTTAAATAATTTTTGAAAAAAAAAATTCTCAAAAAGTTTCAAAATGATTCTTTCAAAGAATTATTTAGCAACTCTGGTTAAAAATTTTCAAAAAATTTTTCATTCAAGATTTTACTCAAGATGTTGAATTATTTTAGGATTTCTTAAACAATTAATTATCTTCTTCCAGTGCAAAAATATAGCCGTTTGAAGGTACTGGGATGAAAAAAGAACACTATGTGAAAAATGAGTTAAGGTAAAATTTATATTTATTTAACCTCTGCAGGCAAAAATTTGGTATAAAAAATGGCGGCGATTTTTGATACCAAATTTTCAATAACTACAAAAAAATTAAGAGAAAGCGCTAAAAGTGCAAAATTATTTTGTTTCACTTATAGAATGAAAAAAAATCAAATTTACATTTAAAAATATCTTAATTTTGCACCTTTCTTCTTCAATTCGCTTTCCCCAGGGTCCCCAGCTCTAAAAACTTTATTACTTTCAAATTTTAAAATAACCAATAAATAATATTATAATACAAAAGAAGCTGAATTTTGCAAAGTAACATAGATTATTTGTTAGGACAAGATCCTAATAAAGAAATATAGAGTATGGCCTTGAACTTGAATAATTTTCATTTTCATGGTCGAAAAAACATAATTTTTATTTTTTAATAAAAATTATATCAAACTTGTATAAAAGACAAAGTACAGTCTTGTTTACTCAACCTGTTTTGTTTATAAACAAAACTAAAAATAAAAAGGAGGAAAAAACACAAAAAACGTGTATTGAATATCCACCTGAGGTGGACCTTGCACATAACAAACAAGCTTTCAATTTATTTTTTGATCAATGGTTATAATCTTTAACTTCAGGCTCATATATTAGTTCTCATATAGTGAGTAAACAAGTTTATATGAATGTTCGATGTTTGGCATGTGATTGTTACCGCTTTCAAAACGTGTTCTGATGAAGCGAACCTAGAAAATTCCCTAAATAGATCTATCAACACATTCCTGAAAGTGTCAAATAATAAATTTAAAAACAAAAAACTCTATAGATTATTTGTTAGGACAATATCCTAATAATATTTCTTTATTATACCTAATAATATTTTAGAGTATGGCCTCGAACTTGAATTATTTTCATTTTCATTTTTTTCCAATACTTTTTTTGCTTTGTTGGTTACCCTAAAGAAACACGCATTTGATTTTTTTTTTAAATCAAACTCGTTGTGGTGTAATGGTTAGCTCGTTGGACTGTTACACAGATGGTCCCGGGTTCGATTCCCGGTGACGAGAACATCATTTTAGAAAAATAATATGCATCAGTTTTCTATCACTTATATGTATCGCTGCGCCCACCTTCGGTGTTCCCATAGCACTTAACCCCACCGAAGTAAAATAATGAATCAGGGCTATGAAACAAAAAGCTTTAATAAATTCGTCAACTCTACATCAGGTGGCGAGCAACAATTGTTCTAAGACTTATCATCTCGCGCAATTACAGTGTTGCCATGTTTGAAGCCCTTCATCTTTCACCACCTTTCATCTCTCCGCTATACCCTTTCCAAAGAAAGCAACACATTAATTAATAGGAAGAATTTCCTGAGTGTTGCTTCTCTTAAAAAAAAAAAAATTATTTGTTGGTTAGCCTAATCAAACATGCGTTTGAATTTTATTTAGCCTATGCAAACACCGCTTTTATTTTGGTTGCATATATTTTCCATGACTTGCATTTACAAACGCTTTTACTAGCGTTTGCATGTTGCGAAACGTCCTGCTAAACGCTACGATTTCCTTCCTCTTTTATATATTCCTTGATAATAAACAAATAAACTTAAAAACTACACTAAAAAAAAAACGTATAAATATTCAGCTACGACAACAAAAGAAGCAACTGAATTTGCGCCAGCAGAATTTTCAATGAAGTTAAGGCTCATATTTTGCTAAATTTAGCTAAAACAGTTAATAAAAACTTCAATACATTGCCAATTAAAGGTAAATTAGCTAAGAATTTAGCTTCATCAACAAAATTCAATGATTTAATGCCAAAATTTCACTTAAAATCCAAATTTTTGAAGCCACACTTATTATAATTTATAAGTAAAAATACTTAAAAATTTCAAAATTACAAAAACGTAACCCGAATTTGTTTATTTTTCAAACGTTTTCGTTGTTTGACATTAATTTCATATTTTTATGCATGGATTATTATGACTGCCAATATAAAGCATATTTTATGATTATATGATAAAAAATTGAGAATATAACGACATCTAAAAGTGAGACTGATAGCGGTGAATCACAAAAAGTGAGTGTACTTGTTTTCGGTTATGTAAAAACGTAGTATAAGACAAATTGTATGATTTAGAATAGATTAAAAATATTTAACGATTTCAGAAAAACCTATTTAAAAAAAATTGTGTAGAAATGTAAAAGTTATGACAGCACACGCCTACAAAAATTTGAAAAAATCAATTGCCTAGAACTAAAGCATACATTTCTGAGGGCTGAATTCTAACTGAGGTCAGCTGAATCCTCTCCATCGCATCATGCTTTCGAGATATCTTATAAAGTGCAGAAAACCCCGGCTTTTTGCTATATTCGGGATGTTATAACATCGCGTATTATCACTTTCTCACAAAATTTGTTATGTCATCTGAAATTCTTCCCTATTGCTTTCAAAACTCAGGTTTAACCTTTCTCCTACACTAAAAAAAAAAGTCTGTAAAGTCAGCATTTTTTTTTTGCTATGAGTATCCCCATGCAGATAAATTGCTAATAAAAGCAAAAAAGTTCCTAAATTTAGCAAATTTTTTTTCCTGAATTTACTTATTTTTTTTGCAAGGGGAGGATCCTTGCAGAAAAATGGCAAATATCAGCAAAATAATTTGTAAATTCAGCTAAAACTTTGTTAAATTTAGCAACCTTTTTTTTTGATATTAGCAATTTCTCTGCAATGATCCTCCCAACAAAAATTTGGCTGACATTTTTGAGTGTTCGTTGAATTTATAAGATTCTATGCCAACAAATTTCAACAGACGATTTTGCCGGACTATTGAAAAGGTTAAACCTGAGTTTTAAAAAAGATAGGAAGGAATTTCAGAAGACGTTATAACTCCAGAATATAGCAAAAACCGGGTTTTTTTCTAAACTTTATGTTAAGATATCTCGAAAACCTGATGTGATCAAATCAAATCTGAAATTCTGAGGCTACATTCGGATTCAGGGAACCTTCAAACCTTGAGAAGAGTATGCTTTAGTCCTATCGTCTTGACCTCTTAAACATTTTTTAGATCTTTGTTGTCATAACTTTTAAATTAGTCTACAGATTTTCTTGTAAATAAGGTGTTCTAAAATGTGAAATCTGTGAAGTATTTTTTTGTCAATATCTAATTCTGGACCAACTTTGGACATTCATATCGTAAAAAGTTTTTTTTTCAAAATTTTAAAATGTTTATAAATCCTCATATTTACTTTTGAGGTTTTTTCACTTTTATACGCACGCTCACGTGAGTATAAAAAATGCTGTTGATTATTTTTTTTGTTCGTGACCGTGTGTGAGTGAGTCATTCAAAAGCCTGTTTTGTTATTATGAATCACCATGAAATATTTACAATTCTTTCAATTGTAACAAATATCTGTTTCGTATTTTTTTTGTATTGAATCTTAATGACCTTCTATTAATCATCCTCGCCACACACAAAAAAAAATCATTGCAAACAAATTGTTATTAATCCCCATTTTCAATCTTATCACACTACGCTAATGCATATACGACTTTAATACCCTTCTACTTATATACGAAATTTCAATAATCCCATATAATCTTTCAAATTAGTTAACTAAAAATAAAAAAAGAGACAAAAAAACACATTAGATGACAAATTACAGCACATTAACAGATCGATTTCAAATAAGAATTAATTAAAAATGGAAATGAGTAAAAAAATTTAAGAATAATAGAAAATAATTTGATATGCATAGACGATTTTGGTTACACAATAATTAATGCGATAGTTTAAAAACTTTTTAATATTTTAGTTGCTTAAAAAAATTTTATATTTATATAAAACACTTTCTATGAAAAATTTAAATATAAGTTAACTCATTAATGGCACGTCATAGATCCGCTGGACATTTTTCAAACAAACTTTCGAGATATACACTGCGTTGCCAAACTGTAATTACACATTAATTTCGGAAATTAAAAAGAAGTAGAAGACCGGCATTCATGTAAAACCAATGAAAAATCAATTATAGTTAACAAAACAAAAAATTAATTTTCAATTTATAACGAGCTTTTAACCTCCGTATATTTACAAAAATAAAGCAAAATAAAACATATTAGCTAGGTTGATACTAGTATTTGATCTGGCTAAAGATCTCATCAGAACCCGAAGTTTTAGAAAAGGTAGAACTTTAATAATAGGCAGAACTTTATCAAAAAAACCTATTAATCATCAATTATGCTCCATTCTTGTCTTCTTAGTAATCAAGCACGTGGTTAGGGTCTTTTCCTAACAAGCATCATTACGTTACTAAACTTTGAAGAACAAAAATGTTCAATTTGTACAAGCAATTTTTAGTTTTTACTCTGGCTTAAGTTATATTTTTTACAGTTTTATAATTTTTTTGTGTTTATATACATCGAGATTTTTATGTTATTTGCAATTTATAACGAGCATTCAACCTCTGTATATTTACAAAAATAAAGCAAATCAAACATATTAGCTAGGTTGATACTAGTATTTCGATCTGGCTAAAGATCTCATCAGAACCCGAAGTTTTAGAAAAGGTAGAGCCTCCATAATAGGCAGAACTTGAACAAAAAAAAACCTATTAATCATCAATTTTGCTCCATTCTTGTCTTTTAGTAATCAAGCACGTAAAGGGTTTTTCAATAAGAGGGCTACAAAAGTTTTTTTAAATAAAACAAAAACGGTTTTGGATATCAATGAAATTCTTTATTCCTGTGAAAGTACGTTCGATGCCATTATGTATGGCTTGCAGAAGTCCAGACGCTGAACACAGTTTTCGACGGTTTTCAAGCATAAATCGGCCGATACTGCCGTTCGATATTCGTACGAAGTTCATCAATCGTCGCTGGCTTGTTGGCATAGACCACAGACTTGACGTAGCCCCACAGGAAATAGTCTAACTGCGTCAAATCGCACGTCCAAGGCGGCCAATCGACTGGACCATTTCGTGAGATAACACGTTCTCCAAACTTGGTTTCCAATAAATTGATTGTGGCATTCGCTGTGTGGCTTGTGGCGCCGTCCTGTTGGAACCACATGTCCTCCAAGTCCATATCATCCAATTGGGGCCAACAATATTCTGTTATCATTGAACGGTAGCGATTCCCATTCACAGTAACGTGCCGGTCTTGATCATCGCGGAAGAAGTACGGCCCAATGACGCCGCCGGCCCATAAACCTCACCAAAACGTAATTTTTTCGGGATGCAATGATGACTTATGGAGTACGTATGGATTGCTGTCTGACCAATAACGCATATTTTGTTTATTGACGAAGCCATTCAGCCGAAATGAGCCTCATCGTTGAAGATGATTTTTCGATGAAAATCCGTATCATTTTCAAGTTGTTGCTCAGCCCAATTCACGAACATACGACGCTTCTGGTGGTCAAGCGGCTTCAGTTTTTGCGTCAATTTGATCTTGTAGGGATGTAGGCCAAGATCTTTTCGCAAAATTCGCCACAACGACGTCACAGAGATGCCCAATGCTTGAAAACGACGTGTGAGAGACACATTTGGGACTTCTTCAACTAAAGCCTCAGCGGCAGCAATATTCTCGACACTACGGGCACTTCTTTGATTCACTGGCACGGGAACATTTTGTACTGTGCCAGTGGATTCAAATTTTTCCACTAGACGCTCAATTTTTGATCTGCTAGGACGATTATGACGACCATAAATTAGACGTAGCGCTCTTAATGTTGAGGCCACTGACTCCGAATTTCGGTAGTCAATTTTAATAATTTCGACTCGTTGGCTCGTATATCTTTCCATCATGAAATGGCAAACCTTACTGAAGAAAAATGTCAAAAGAGCGGCAAGAATATGGCGTCGTTTGCTGTCCCTGTCGGTCTACTTTTGTAGCGTCCCTGTTGAAAAACCCTTTAGTTAGGGTCTTTTCCTAACAAGCATCATGACGTTAATAAACTTTGAAGACTAAAAATGTTTTATATATATAAAACAATTTTAGTTATATAATTTTTTTGTTTTTATATACATCGAGATTATTTTTATGTTATTTTCAATTTATAACGAGTTTTTTATTTTACTGTTTAAAATGGAATAACAAAATCAATTAAGTGTTTCATAACTAAAGGGTGGTCCAACCAAAGCGCACGATGTTAATTGGAAATAAAATAAAAAGTTTCCAGAGAATTATCTTAACATTTTTTTTATAATAATTAATTTCTATGACAATTATGTGTGAAACAAAGTATCGGCCAAATGTTTGAAACGGCTTCGGTGGCATACCTCTATCCGATGGTCCATATATTTGCCTCTGAGACATATTTGAGGTTCAATGTCGTTAATGTGCCGAATTATCTCATGCTTTAGCTCTTGAATTGTTCTTGGCTTATGGACGTACACTTTTTCTTTTAAATATCCCTAAAGAAAGAAGTCCAACGGTGTCAAATCACATGATCGTGGCGGCCAATTAACATCGCCAAGACGTGAGATAACACGGCACGAAATGCATTTTGATTTGAATGCCCATTTTCGTAAAATGCTCAATTGTGTACCTCTCCATGGTTGAATTTGTCAAACACTGAAACAAAGAAATATCAAATTAAGTTGGACAAAAAACTTGGCGTTAAGGTGTGACTCAAAATTAACATCGTACATTGTATATATTAACTTTATATATCAAAATTTATAAAATTTTAGGAAAAATATTTTAAAGCAGTAGTTTTAATAATGGTTGAGGCCTCCTTTTAATTTGAATCAACTCGAAAATTCGATCAGACATACTGTCTACAAGATTTATTCAAAGTTTTTCCCT
Organism: Delia radicum; assembly: GCA_021234595.1. NCBI lineage: Eukaryota > Metazoa > Arthropoda > Insecta > Diptera > Anthomyiidae > Delia > Delia radicum. The sequence continues at coordinate 115,396,485 of CM037855.1, read as the reverse complement.
TATAGATCTCCAATAATCAATAACTGCTTCTTTTAGATGCAAAAACGCTTTCATATTGACGGTTTTCTGAGTTAACTCGACGGGTTAATACTCCCCAAATGATGATCCGGAGAACATGCTGGCCATCCCAATACTCTTATATTTTTTGATGATAGCCATTGCATCGTCTGACTACTTACATGTACTGAGGCATTGTCTTGTTTAAAAATTATTTTTTTTTAGAAATGTTGAGGTTAAGCAGAATAATAAACGTTTTTCTCTATAAACACTATTAATTTTTAAATCAGACTAGTCTAGTTTCTGCCTCTTTTTATGAACAGGCGTCATCAGTGATTTTCTATTTAAATTGTATTATTATTTGTGTCTTATAATTGTCAGATTGTCTCTATATGATAAATTTTTCAACAACCTGCGGCTGTAAGAATCAAACCTGCGCTCTTCTTACATTACAAACCTAACAATACCAAGTCATGACCGTTTAGCGATCACTCCCAAGTATGGCCTCGGATGTAATGCAGCTAAATTGCAGTTGTCTTTCCTATTAGCTGTTCTCAGAAGTGACAGCGCTAACAACCACAAATATTCTATTTTTAGATTTTTGTTTATTTTTCTAATTTCCTCCGTCTCTATTTCACAACGTTACCAGATTAACGTTGGTTTTTACATTCAGTGTTGACAACTTTTGGGTTTTAAGTTGAGACATCGCCACAGGGCAAATTTTATAATGTATTTTAGTACAGTGTTATTTTCACGTCATATAGACAGTCGCAATTAATTTTTAATTAATATGCATTTAACAAATTTAATTTAGAAATGCTGAGGTTAAGAAGAAGAATAATCGTTTTTCTTTAAAAATTATAAACACTATTATTTCTTTTTCGTAGCTATTTTCAATAAATGATTTTCTTACGTGAGTCTCTCCAATAGGTGTTAAAACCATCTGGACCATCTCATCAGAAAAAAACAATTTTAAAAGAAATTTATGTTTAAACAGTCCTACCAACACCAGCGATTATTGACTTACCTTTCTCCAGTACCCAAGCAGAAAAATACAATCGTCACAGTGTTGGCAAAGCGTCGGCGATGCGTCGGTTATGCGTTGGCAGAACGCAGGATTAAAAATCTTGAAAGTATTGTCCTGTTATCCGATTGATAACAGTGGCCAACTGTTGGTTTAAACGAACTTGCCACCGTTGTCATAACGTTGGAAGTTCAAAAAATTTGGTGCTTTGTAAATATTAATTAGTTTGGACAAATATGTTTAAAAAGCAGCAATACAGTTCCGTCTTACTCATTTATGTACATAATTTTTAAATTAGTGAAGTATAATAATATATAGAAAAAAGATAATGCTTCTAATTGGTTGTCATATTGGTAAAAACAGTATTGGAGGAGAATTTTGCGGGTGGTACTGGCAAAACAAATACTTTGCAAACAAAATAGTGCTTTTCTAGTACAATATTAGCACGGTGAGTTTTTTAATAATAGCTATGGTTTGTCAGTACTATTATTTTTGCATGGTTGGCAATTTCTACCTGTTTAATTTATCGATTCCCTGATCGAGATTCTTTATTGAGTTGCTGGCACAATTGAGTATTTTACGCCGGTCCCGATCAGGAAGATTTTTTTTTCGGGCCGCCTGTTTTATTTTTACAATTAGCACTCGGATTATTTGCAAAATTTATGGCAATCATACGTGAACGGTTTATTTTTCTAGTAATTTCCCGAAAACTTAAACAGCTTTTTAAAAAGCCTGAAATTCCCTTTCCCATGCGTCATTTTAATCCAAATTGAGTGAAATCGCATAATAAAGAAATGTTATTCTTTAATTTGTTAAAATTGATTGAAATTGCATAATAAAGAACAGTTATTTTTTAATTTGTCTTTGCTATATTTATTTGTTTACCGTTGTATGTAATTACAGTTATGAAACACTAACAAAATATTACACAATTTATCTCTTAAATCAATTAAGTAAACTCTTAAATTTTACACAATAAGAGATCCGTTATCACACTCTTAAAAACAGTTATAAGTTTAAAAAAATTTTTTGTAATATTAGAAAAAATAGCAAACATCATTTGTAATTATAGTTATGCAACGCAGTGTATATAACCATATATCGTATTCTAGGTTTCAAAATAAGAAACTTTGCCGAAGGAACCATACTTCTAAAACGAATTCTGATGTCCCGACTGGTGACCCGTAGGGTCAAATTTTGAAAAAGCACACTTTGATATTTCAGAAAGATTATGGGAGATACTTTTTCTCCGGGAGGCGCGCTAGCAGATTAATGCATAAATCATCATTCTAGGGGTTAAAATTTAAGTTAAAAGAGGGCCTTTTTAGCCGTGTTTTCTTAGCAAAATGTACAAATCTCGGGATAGAGATATTTCAGAAAGTAGGAGGAGTCCTTCCAAGATTAGGGTCTCTATGTCTTCTCCGGAAAAAATAAGTATAAATATATTCGATTGGGTTGGATTCGATTGGGACACTCTAAATGGGTCAAAGTGGGATTTTTCAAAATTTCACCCTACGGGTCAAAAGTCGGGACATCAGAATTCGTTTTAGAGGTATGGTTCCTTCGCCAAAATTTCTTATTTTGATCCCTAGAATACGATTCTCCTTGAACGTTGAGCGATTTTTTTGCCTCCATACAAATCGACCCGGCCTAATAACCATGCTTCTTTAAAACAAGTTTGTAATTGTGTTTGCTTTAAAGACCCGTCTAGTGTAAATATTGGCAACCAAAGTTGAAACTTTAACAGCATATAATGCCTAGACGAATGAAGATATTTAAAAAATTTAAATTTTTTATAATTTTGTGAACAAAATTATTAATTATAAGTTAGCCGATGTTTAAATTGGTTGAAAAAATTTTGTGATTTTTGACTTTTTGTAAATTGTTACATGGCAACCCTGTCGACAGGATTTTTATAAGTTAAGTAGAATTTTAATAAAAACCATCCAATATTTATGGTTTGAGTGAAAACGGAATAAATTTGAAATATTTTCGACTTTGTGTATTTGAAAAATTCATCGTTCGATCGGTCAGATTTTCATAAATTATGTACAATTGATGAACTGATTTCTGGCAGAAAAATACATTTTCATATTTTTTCATCAACATAACAATCAAAAATATAAAGGATTACATTTTTCATACTTTTTTTAATCACGATTGAAGTCAAAAATTTAATAACTTTAAGGTTTTTAAATCACTTAATTATCTTTTTCCAGTAAAAAAATATAGCCTTACTGGGTCGAAAAAGGAACACTATGTCGAAAATGAGTTAATAAATAGACGATACGTTCCTAAAATTTTAAAAATCTATATCGTTACGGTCATTATTATACAAAATTCTTACAATAAGTGTCCAGAAAGAAATTAATTATATTAAAATGAAAATAAAATATGATAGAAGTCTAACTATAAATTTACAACAAAAGATTTATTGAAAAATTAAGTTTTTACAACAAAAAGGAAATAATTGGATGGTTGAATGAATAAATGAATTTTCAAAATGTTTATTTATATTTCTAAACAAGATTATGACACCATGCCACCACACTGATGTTAACAGCAATGAGTGTGGTATGGACGGCGTTGACATACATGGCTAAACGTATGTTAAATTTTAAATCCCCAAAATGCCCCAATAAGAATTAAGTTATTCCAAACTTTGGATATAAATAATATTTAAATTAAAAACATACTTTAAAAATGTTTTTTGAATATGTGACTTTTTAATAAGTAAAAGTTGCAATTGAAGGGCTTATTGTAAAAACTTGATAAGCCACATTTTATTTTTAGTTTGTTTTCGCCTTTTCAAGGTTGAAAGAATGCAACAAATATGACTTTAGCAGGACACTTATATTCTTGGCACTTGAAATAATTGATTAAGAAAGACTTCTATTAAATATTTTCGCTGTTTTATAGACATCTATTCTATAAAACAGCGAAAATTCATAAAACAATAAATGTGTCTTATCATGTTTTTACAATAGGCCCTTCAATTGAATTGTTTAAAAGCTATGGGATTCGCAGAAGAAAAATACCATGCATCTGGTATGTGTTTTTGTTTTTATTACATTCCAGTGTACCAGCAACAAAAATTGCTAATATTAGCAAAAATGTTGCTAAATTCAGCAAAATTGTTAATGAATTTACAATTTTTTTTTGCTGATATTAGCAATTCTTCAGCAAAGATCCTCCCAGCAAAAATGTTTCTGACTTTACAGCCTTTTTTATGAATGTTGTTAATTTTTCTATTATTTCAATACAAAAAATAATGCGTTACGCATAAGTACTTATTTTTATCATTAGAATGTAATGATTTTAACATTTTTTGAAAATCTATTTTTAGACTCATTTTTTTTCACTTCTAGTAAGTCATATATAACTACTTTTTTTTGATTTTTTGTACGCTGGAAAGTAATTTCATTATCAAGTATAACATTTAGAGCTAACTCTGATGGAGTGGTTGACTGACAACCTGTAGGCCCGGCACATTTTATTAGAAAACAATTTTTAATAAAAAAAATAGATTTGTTTTATTAAATTTTGTTTTTTTTTTTTAATTTTAGTTTTACACGCATTATTTTTGTAAGCGCTTAAGATATGAACATTGACAGCGCTTAAGATATGAACAATAATTTCATTGTTGTTAACGATTAGAATTAAAAAAGAATTAACAACACTTAATTTTTTAAGTGAATAGAATTATTATATACCCAAGAAAATATAGCAAATTCAGCCATAGTAATGAACAAAGAACTTAAATTACAGGTTTGAGGCACTGTCATTCAAAATCCGGCAACACATTAAGGTTCTAATTAACGCAATACAGTCCGCGAAGAAACCAAAGCATACAACATAAAAATGTATTTTTCTCCTTTCTCGTTTTTATTAGAATTTCGCTAATATTTTATGATTATACTGTAATGATGTAAGATTCAATGGCAACATAAATACATTTTTTTATGATGAATGGCAAGATTTTTATCCGCGAATTTTTCAAAAAACTTTCTCTGTAAATCGAAAAAAAACAAAGCATACATGTCTAAGAACTTTCCTTGATGTGTCAAACATACAAAAAAAAAAAAAAAACCAAAATGGAATCTGTTGGAATCAGACACGTAGCTAGAAATTTATTTCGGGAGGGGGGGGTGGTGGGTCTTTTTCGATTTTTTATTTTGAATACGTTTTTGTTTTTTTGTAACTCGGGAAAACTTGGAAAAATATGTACACACAAGGGTTTCAACGTGCTTATCAGCACATAATGGGCATTAATGTATTAATAATAGAAATCGCTTCCTCAGGTCATTTTGAAACAAAAACCTACCGCATAAAGATCATTTCCTTAAAATGCATTTTGTTAAATTTTGAACGTTAACTTTTTATTTATTGCGTTCGTTATTTTGCTAACTTTGATGTCTATATCACGAAGCAAATATAAAATCGCGAAACACGTCAAATTTGAAAACTTTTGTGTCCTTTATAACGATGCATATCCAATTATGCATCGTTGTTGTCTAATTACGTAAAAATTTTAGCTAAATATTAATTTTTAATATCTAAATATATATATATAATATATATATATATATATATATATATATATATATATATATATAATATATATATTATTATGATATAATATCTAAATACTTATATATTATTTTGTATTTTGCAATGTCTAGGTATATATAATGTCATTATTAATTGTATTAGATTTAACGTATTCTAAATCCAATATACAATTATATATTGACCGAGATGCGATAAAACGCAACTGTATATGACATCATATTAAAGTTTTTCAACGAAATTAATTTTATATATGAATTTATATAATTATGTCAGGTTAAATACACTGGCAGACAAAAACTTATAAGTGTATGCAAAATAATGTATTGCTTTATGCAAACGTTTTAACTCGGGAAATTAAAGATTTATAACCGTCAAAAAACTACATATTTTTGATTAGTGAACTCAAAATTTTCAGATTTGCAGATAAATTAAAAAGCAAATATAATATATAAATGAAGCTTTTTCCCATTGAATTAAATAAAATTCCGATATATGATAAAGGAGCAAAAACTTATGATAAACGTATTTTTCAGCGAACCAATCCCATGTTTTGGGCTTTAAAAGTGGCAGTGAAATTTAACAAATCTTTGTATGAAAATATGTTTAAAGTTTAAGAAATTTAGACTAATTTAAAAACAGCGTTAAAATACTCGAGAAAACTCACATTTTGAAAGCCATTTTGACACTATGTCGGCTGCCACTTATTTGAATTATTTTAAAAATTGGTGAACAAATAATTGACTATTTTTTCTCCTTTTCATATATCCGACTTTTCTTAAGATCGGAGGAGCCCATCGTGGCTATAATCTATGCCTTGTATTAAAAAAATCGTAAATTTTCCAAGAAAGCGTTTAAGCTCACTAGTGTGATTGTAGTCTTAAATAAATGATGACAAACAAAAAATATACAATTGCAAAATTTACAAATATATCTGACATTCTGACATCTCCCAGGTCTTATTAAATTATGTTTTTCCAATTCACTTTGAGCTATATTTTGGACGATTTCAGATGCTTTTCAAGCGTTCTTGAGTGTTTATACTTCGTCAATAATTACAACTTTCTTTAATCTATTTTTTAAATAAAAACCCTTGAAAATTTCTAAAAAAGAATAATATTATTATAATACAAAGCTGCTTCATTTTGAAATGTCGCAAATTTGTTTACATTGGTCTAAAAAAATCGTGAAAATTTGAGTCAAATTGGACCACATGGTGCATATCGAGCAAAGTTAGAGGCTTAAATTTATTTCGAAAAATTAATAAAAACTGTATTTTGAGATATCGTAATATATATCGCATGAAAATACTAAAAACTAGTTTAACAGATGAGTTCGCGGCGAACCAAATAAAAATAAAAGATTGCAGTAAAGTATCAACTTTTGAAATTACACACTACTTTTATTCGATTTCAAACTCACTTTCAATTAAATTTTTTATAATATGTATTAACTATTTAATTGAAAATGAATTTGGTATAAAAAAATTTGCAGTTTTTATAATATAGTAACAACATGGAAAAATTAAAATATCAATTGAACTAAAAAATTCGCGTTTTGTTAATTTTGGCGATGTTTATCAATTTAAGCAATTTTATTTTAATTATAGAGATTTTTAAAATTTTGGTGGTTTTTTTTAATGTTGGCAATTTTTCTCAATTTCTGCAATTTTGAAAATTCTTTTTTTAAATTTTGGCAGCTTTTTTCAATTTTCGAGATTTTTTTTACAATTTTGGTGATTTTTTTTTAAATTTTGTAATTTTGGCGATTTGTTTTAAATTAAGGCAATATTTGCCCCAATTTTTGTCGATTTTTTTTTTTAAATTGTAATTAATGTTTTAATAGTATCTACTAAAAATTTGTAATAAAAAACAATATTCAATTAAATTTGTAATAGATATGAATAAAACTATAGTTGAAAATAATATCAAATCATTTTAATTGTTACTACAGTTTTGCTCAATAGGACCGACTTCAATTAAACTTCTAACTGAATCAACAAATATTGTAATAGTTTTTTCTGTGTAGTATGTCTACACAGTTTGCATTGTCTCAAGCAATTTTTTGATTATATTTTAAGGCAAAGCCATCGAAATCTCTTATGAAATAACATTATTTATAGCTTTTTTTGTCGAAAAAAACTTTAACAATGATAGCCGCCCATTTGCGGGCGATGTGTTCTAATGAAATTTGAAGATTTGAACCATATAACACAGAACTAACAGACATTTCCTATTTGATCCAAGTCAAAAATAAATATTTTTATATTAAATTTATCAATAGCATTGTTACTTCCTAACGAATTGTATTAAGTTTTTAAATTTGTCAAATTCTTTGAGGGGAGGGGGGGGGGCTGATTCCAATCAGCTACGTGCCTGGTTGGAATCATAAAACTGGTTTGTATACATTTTTGAAAAACGCTAGTACGAAGTTGAACACAAATGAACTCTGCATTCTTTTTGAGTTCTGAGGATGAAATAAATATTTTATCATGCTGTCTGATATTCAAAGAAATATGAAAGGATAACAAAACAGATCCTATGTTTATAAAAAATTCGTAAAGGATATAGAAAGGACGATAGATTTCGAAGAGTTGAAAATCAAACTTTAAGAAAAGCCATCAAAATGAAATGTCTTCATATTGTATATAAATATTTTAGATTTGATTCCAATACATTTTACCATAAAATAATTACATTTAGCATATTAAAGAGTCCTCTTAACATGCCTTATACCAAAGATTGACCTTTTATATTTTTTTATTTAAAATTGGTTAAAATTATAATTTTTGCTTAAATAAGCTGACGTTGGAGTATCATATAAGTTTCATGTGCTTCTCTATATGTATATGCTGAAATTAAGTGCAAGAATTAGTGACTAATTTATTATATGAACTTAAAAATTAAGAAGTAGGGCTACGTATCCTTTATTAGAGGTAGTCTCAGTTCCAGCTTTTGATATAAATTGTAAATTTATATGGATATTTTAATTTTTAAATAGAACAATTTTTGTTGTAAAATATAAACAGCATCACTCCATTGGCAAACAACGTTGGAAAATATAGTAGGCATTCTTTTTTTAAGGCTTTATGAAAGTCATATGCTCGAGAAGTAAAATGGGTTGGATTAGGAAGAAAAAAGATGTGACCTCGAATTTTTTCCTCGATGGCGGTAAATAGAATCTTCATTTATTGAGGAAATGTGTATATTAATTGTATGCTTTAGTTATTTCGCGGACTGTATTTAGCACAATTTCATAAGCTTTCCAGTAATTACGACAACAGATAACAGTACCTGAATTTGCGCCAGCAGAATTTTCGATGAAGTCGAGAATCACAGTCTTTCAAATTTAGGTTAAGGTTACTGCGATGTCAAAATAAAATTTGAGATTTTAATAATAAAACAGTAACGAACTTAGTGTATTTTAACATTTTTAGAATTTGAAATAAAAACTAAAAAAATTTGCAGTTTTATGAAAAATTATTTTTAAGGGGACTTTTTTGATGTAAATCCAGTGTTTTTTTTTGGACAATTTGAGGAGATTTGTAAAAAATACTTGGCAACACTATATTGACAGCATATGAATATAAGGCAGTTAAAAATATTTAAAAATTTGGTTCAGTTTATTTTTATATATTTTATGTATATAAATTTAAACATACATATAAGATTTTTTTTTGAATTTTAAATTGTAATATGGTAACCCAGACGTTATAATTTTAATACGTATAGTAGATTTCAATAAGAACCAGCTACTTTTAATGTTTTTAAATGAAAAGGGAATAATTTTTGGCTTGTTTTCGACTTCCAAGATTAGTCTTCCGATAGCAAAAAAATAAGGGACACGAATTTTTTTAAGCGGCCAAATCGCATGTAAAAAATGGGGTTAAAAATTATCCAATTTTCCGTTTTATTTCATGTTGTTCCAAAAAAATTTTAGACAAATGGTGCACCAAATGAAAGAGTTTTTGAAGACGCACTAACTGGTATATGCAACATTGACGATAACGTTCAAGTATTTTTGTTATTAAAAAAAAAAAATTAAAGTTACATCGAATCTGGCGTTTTGTTCAAGAATTATGTATAAAAATGCCTGTTAACTTTTATCAATGATGGTCAGAGCTTTTTCCGATATTCATAACTGTTTGTCTTTTATTCGACTTTTCCCGAAAAGCATTTTTCACCTACATTATAAAAATTTTATATAAATGGCAACCCTAAGTTATCAAATAATAATTGATATCAAAATGATTGTTTTTTTTTATTAATTTCAGACATTTATAATTTTTGACTTCACCTTCTCACCCTTAAACGTGAGATTTGGCCGCTAAAAGAAATACTCGTCCTTTACTTTTTTCTCCTCCGAATTTCATTAAGATCAGGGAGACTGTTCTTTTTAGTGTATTTGAAAAATTCATTCTTCGAACGGTCAGATTATAAATAATTATATACAATTACGTTCATCAATTGTATATAATTATTTATAATGTGACCGTTCGAAGAAGGAATTTTTCAAAAGAAACAATTTGTAGTATGTGTATTTGATGTATTACAATTTGTAAAAACAACATATAACCCAACGAACAATGTATGTATGTGAAGAGCTAATTGTTCAAAAATGTTTTAGTTTTTGCATTAAAAATACAAAAATTGTTTTTTTCAGACTTTCTATATTTTCATATATTTAGTTAGAATATTGTTCTATCTCAAGTCCAAAATCTAATATGATAATCCACATTTTACTTCTAGTTTGTTTTTGTCTTTTAACGGTTAAAAAAAATGCAAAAAGTATGACTTTTATGCTCTAGGTATTTAACAGTAAGTGTTTAAGCAAGACTTCTATTAAATATTAATCAATGGATGTTTGGCAAACAGCGAAAATTCATAAAACAATAAACGTGGCTTATAAAATTTTTACAATAAGCCCTTCAATTGTTTCATGGGCATCACCCTAATCTTTAGTTGTCCGCAAAATAATATGATAATTGAATTGAACTAAACTGGCTTACTTTCGGATATTCCGTGTCATAATCTGACAATTAAGCAATAAAATAATTCTCAGAATGTGAAATATTTTTAGTATAATTTTTTGGTGTTCGGAAAAAATATATGGAATATAAGTGAATTTCTCAGAGAAATAACGTTTTTGAAAGTCTTGTTCAAAATTGTACAACTGAATTTTGAAATTCTAACAAAATTAAGATAATACCCCAAAATTTCTATAAAAACCTCAAAGATTCTTCTTCCAATAACTTATCCATAAATAATTTTAAATTACACATTTTCGAGTCAAACCCCCGTGAATCTGGCAACTTCATTTATAGATACGATGTGATCTAAGCAAAAGAAACAAATTAGTGCCCATTGGGCTTTTGACAACAAACACTGTGAAAATTTTAACAAATGATCTTATGCTCCAGTTACTTCCTCCTCTGCAGTTACAATGGCCCTATACAAATGACGCTATACACTATGACGCTATAAGTTTATGTAGGTGGTGGCGATTTATAAGAAGTGGTTGGTTGTTGGCGGTGCTGGATATTGCATAGCATTGTGTCTTGTGATCTTGTATATTTCAGATCTTTTTATAGGAAATCTTCTTTGTGGAATCTTTTGATCGCATTAAACAAAACAGTAAAGCTCATACTGTGTGTGAAATAGTTGGTTTTGTTGTTGTTAGTTTTAATCAAATGAAATTGAAATTTGACGATTTTTTTTTTTCTGTATTTCTTTCAGGGCACATTTGGAATGATCTATGTATTCTACATACTTCACTTATTTGCTTGGTATTGTTATGGTTGTTATTTTCTAAAACAATTTTAGTAAATGAGGGGTATATTAAATTGTCGTGTTATTAGTTAGTTTTAGTTTAGTAACTTGTAGTAGTTTATACTAATTTAAATTCTTAGCATTTAATGTTTATTTAAAAAGGAATTTGTACTAATTTTCCTGTTTTATTAGTATTTAACATACATTTGGAACATTTAAAGAATTAATAAATTAATGAAAACATGTGTAAAGCAAACATTACATTAATTAGATTTAGGTACTTAAACAAAATTAAAAGCTCATAGTAGTTCGGACTTCACTTGGAGGCCATAATGCCCATTGTTATACTTTAAGTCTAGCTCCCCTTCAGTCTTTTTCCCTCTTGGCAGTAATTCTCATAGTAGTGTGACCAGAGTGCAGCCGTTTGACCTGTAAATGTACCTGTGTAACTGTATTGATCGTTCGCTTACCAAAATTCTTTAAAAGGGTTCGAGACATCCTAGAAGCAGTCCAGGATATCCTAGAAGCAGTCAGAACATAAATACACATCGTATCGATTAAATAGGACTTATCACAACCGTCGACGTTGAGCGGTAATTTTTTGTGTTCAAAAACTTTTTGAGAACAAATACAAAATTTTACGTTTGAAATTTGATTAAACTAAAATGTATTTAATATCTATTTGTTTTGAAGAGACTAAATTAAAACTTTATTTTTGAGAAAGGCGTGGTAGAGAAGAATGAGTGTATTTTCTAAAAATCATAACTACATTGTAAATTTTCAATTTTCTGAATCAGACTGTGCAGTTTCTGGTGTTGAACTTTCGTTAGTGACCCCGTTTTTTTTTTTTTTTTTTTTGAATAATGTAATATTTGTTAATTTGTTATGTTTTTATTTGTTCGATTGCGTCTATATGAAATTTTCTGTGCAATCACTGACCGTGGTATAGATAAACTGATTTCTAATGCCACATGCACTTGCACTACACGTTCGACAGAGCGCTTAAGCGCACTGATATATCGTCAGGTCGAGTTTTGTTGTCATTAAAACTATTTAATTTGTTAGTTTTTTTTGGTATTAATAAAATACAAATTTTAAGTGTATATTTTACGATTTTTTATGCATATTATAGGCGCCTAAATCACGCTTTTTTAGTGCATGAAGTTCCTGTCCCTCATGCTCATATTTTCTTTGTTTTCAAGCGGAATTAAGTCCGGTAAATTATATTAAATTGTATGGTTTATTTTCTACAATTAAAACTTAAATTTGGATATTACTCAGTTTTTTTTATATATATGGGGCATTCGTTGTGAATGGGATACGCCGCCTGTCCAAAATTAAGCTTGACATACTGAGTTTTATAATGGCTTAAAATTTTCGTACATATCTATACTTTCAAAAGTCGAGCGGCGCAATATGAAGGTAATGATGGTTTAACCAATATGGAACCGCGAGTGGAGATACTAATTTCTGAGACGCTTAAAAACATGTGAAGGAGCGACGGAATCGGCTTGAAAATTGGCTCACGGAGGGTTTTGGGGTTGCTGAGTTCGAATCTGGCATTATATTTTTAAAATAAAGTTTAATTAAAAGTGACTTTTTTACGAAAAGCTATGAAAAATACAATAAAAATATGTATTTTAAGCAAAAAATGCAATAAAAATATGTATTTTATGCAAAGTAACAAATCAATGCCATTTTAACACAAATTCTATGATTAGCAAAACTATATTTTGTTTACCGTTTTCAGACTTAAAGGAAAAAACATGAATTTACATGAACTTCCGGTCCCTAATAATATCCAAATTAGAGCAATAAATAGAACGCAAGTGGTAAAAACACCAACTAAATTAACCATTTTCCGAAATGTATTTATAAATGAATCACTCCAAACAGAATTAAGATAATTGTCAAAAATATTTAAATATGTTTTTATAAATAAAATTTAATATATTTTTAATTTTACAATGAAAATGAAAATTATTCAAGTTCGAGGCCATATACTCTATATTTCTTCATTAGGATATTGTCCTAACAAATAATCTATAGACGTGTATTGAATATCCACCAGAGGTGGATCTTGCACATCAAACAAGTTTTCAATTTATTTTTTGATCAATGGTTATAATCTTTAATTTCAAACTCATATGTATATTAGTTCTCATGTAGTGAGTAAACTAGTTCATATGAATGCTTGAGGTTTGGCATGGGATTGTTACCGCTTTCAAAACGTGTTCTGATGATGGGAACCTAGAAAATTCCCGAAATAGATCTATCAACACATTCCTGAAAGGGTCAAATAATAAATTTGGAAACAAAAACTCTATAGATTATTTGTTAGGACAATATCCTAATGAAGAAATATAGAGTATATGGCCTCGAACTTGAATAATTTTCATTTTCATTGCACAATTAAAGGTCGAAAAAACATAATTTTTATTTTTAATAAAAATTATAACAAACTTATTTTTAATTTTTTTTACATTTTGATCCTTAAGGATCACTTTGTGTAAAAAAATAAAAAAAACTTTTAAACTGTGCTATAATATCAATAAAATTTACAATTATTGCAAATTTAACCTTCTAACTGGCAAACGATGTTTTGCAACGAAATTCAAGCCATGTGCTCCGCTCGAAAAACAAATAATAAGTTTTCAACAAAATTGTTTACCGTTTCCTAATTTAGGCGATATGAGCTAAAATATTTAATGTTGCATTTTGAAAACTAAAGCATATAAAAGAGAAGTTTTGGACAAAAATATTTCTCTTACCAAGATATAACCACGCTCGAAAAACTATTTTTTTCTGCTCCTATTTAAGAAGATATCGGGATATTCGCTTTTTAGAAAAAGTGAAATTAGGCGAAAAAGTATCTAAACTTCAATTTAAATTGTTCAAACTTCAACGCTTTTCTTCGCAAAATATTTAGCAAATTTAGTTTTATATCGGAATATATTAATTTCTAAGTAAAGACTATTTATGAAGACTACTCTGAGGCAGCCTTACCCGTTAGAGGGTTAAGGTTTTTGGTTATATACAAAATTTAAGGGTGCTCTTTAGCGTCAGATTGTGAACGGAAGGACAATGCTTTTTATCTAAATAAGACAATGTTTTTTATCTAAATAACTATGATCAAATAAGACATATTTAGAAAAAATATATCAGTTTCATTTTATTTAAAATTTTAATATTTTTTTAATAAGTTTTATTTTTTAAAAATAGTTGAAATTTCACAGGCTCGGGGGACCCTGAATATGAGTGCGATCTGTCGAAAATTTCACACGTAATAGTTTAATGTCTATTTAAATCGATTACGCCTATTGCCGAATTCCAAATTTTTTTGCTCCACTCTAATAAGCAGCTCAAGCGAAAACAGCAAATTTTGGTAGGGGGTACCTAATCCCTCGTAAACATCCGCTTAGGCTGGAGTTCTGGAAATTCCATTGAATAGGAGCATGAAGGGGAAAAATCACCCCTTGGCGGAATAACCCAACTGCTAAAATGAGGTATGTGGGTTTATAATCCCGCTAAAGCTAGTAATTTGATTTATTATATTTTTCCTTCCCCAACCTCCCAAACCGCCGAAACTAAAAACTTGGTATATGTAATGTATCCTCGCTTGTAGACATCCGCCAAGACGAGATTTCTAGAAAATTTCTCGGGGACGGGAATAAAAGGGAATACTTTCTGCCTTTACGTCCTACCCAAACCTCTTGGGCTAAAGGTCTAAACCTTAAAATATGTGTTTCTTTAGACATATGATACCTCACTGAATATATACTTCTTGGATTTTTGATAATTGAGGTCTTAAATCTAAGAATTTAAAAAGGTTTAATGACCTATGAAAAGCCTTTAAGGTTGAAAGCTGAAACCTGAAACCTAAAATTGAAACTACACTACAATAGGTAAAACTAATTAAGAGAAAATTCCCTAGAAAAATAATCTTCTTCTAAATATATGCCGCTATAAATTATTTTAAATTAGCGGTAGCTAGGTATCGGGTTTCTAAGCTAATATCGAATATTTCCAATTAATGCCAATAACCTCTTTGCTAAAACATTGGGTACCCCTTTAACCTTTCGATTATGAATTCTTTCTAATATACATTTTAAATTCCGTTTTAAGTTAAAATTTATCTCTTCTTAAATCTACTTAAGTTTATGACTTTTCCAAATCTTGTTAAAAATTAAAAATGCATGGAAAAAATCAACAAAAAGAAAATTCAAGTGAAATTGTATACATAAATTAGTTTTTATTTGTAGATGATGCAATTTGACGCCACTTTATGTTTATGTACAAGTTGCTCTATTTGTACAACCGTCTGTCGGTTACGTCCCCATAAAGTGTTTATGATAAAAGCCAACAAAGCGGTCACAATAAAACAAAGAACCATTACGTGAGAAAACAATTAACACCTTTGTTTTTTTGTTTTCTGTTGTAATTTACCAGAGCAAAAGCAACGAGTTGGAGTGAGTAGACATAAAATAGGCAAAACGAAAAACGCATATTGCATTTGGTTACCAGCAGAAAAAGAAGGAGTATAAAACATTTAACTGCATTTTTTGTTTTAAAGACATAATTGTCGTACACACAAAAAATTCCCAAAAGGAATACGATGAATGCATGCTTAGTAATTTTTTGTTCATTGAAATTTTGAGAATATTATCAAGTTTTGTATAGATTATGTATTGTGTTAATTTTGTATTTGCGTTTGCACAATTTTCCTAAACTACTTTCCACATAGCATTATAAAATATTAGTTAACATATTTTTATTACTATTTTTGGCTTAATTGTGACCAAAAAACAAATAAAATCAACCACACGATTTCCTCCAACCTTTCTGATTTCAACCAAACTTAGTATTGAAGATGTTAATCATATAACTATAACCTCGTCCTTAGCTGATCTTGAAATATCGCTCATAAAAATATGGAAAATGTTCGACAATTTTAAAAAAGTATTCGAACATAATAATAAATGTAATTTAAACGGCTTAAGCTACGGGAGTCATTGATACCTCATTTTAAATCTACTTAAATACTAGTGTCCGACCGAACAGTTCGGCCAGAAAATGCATTTGGTCTGTATTCGGTATTTTAAAGCATTATGGACTAATTTGGCGGATGGAAAAATGTTTATTGGGCTGATTAGATGCTATTTTGAGTGTCAAATTTGAAGAAAATTCTGTAGTTAAGCAATGAATTCACTGTTCGGCCTCAGAAAGTTCGGCCAAATCGAAAATAGTTCGGCGGCCGAACTTTTAACTTTATAGCTAAACTTCGGCTTTTCTCTTAAATTTTATACACAAAATCGAATTAAATCGGCTCAACAAACATGTTTCCAATACCAAAATTTGTCATCATTGCCTCTAGATATCAAAAAACCGACAAAATATAGTTTTTTGGCCGAACTGTTCGGTCGGACACTATTAAATACTGGTGTTATAAGAGTACTCAAATTATTCACTTATCCAGGGCAAAATGCGTTGTCTTCCAAAAAAAACGCGGTTCAAAAAGCTGTATTTCAAATAACAGTTTTTTTTTTTTAATTTTTAAAAAAATATTTGTTAAATATAAATTACTTTACTAAGCCGAGTCCAAATTCCTATGTGGAGCTCTGATGATATCCTGAGTTATGAATATAAATAACTCAGAAACATGCAGGCATACCACATAGGAATTTGGTAACGGCATATAAGAATAATTTAAATATATTTTTTAAAAATTTTAGAAAAAACAGTTTTTTTAAATACAGCGGTTTGAAAAAAATGCATTTAACCGTCAAGAAATGAAAAATTTTTGTGAACCAGGAAAACCACAATTTAAGTACCTTTAAAATGACCCAGTAAAATAGTAAAATCCAAATAACTGGTTGCAGAACAACTTATACTGTAGTATAACAGTTTTTAATTTCTGTTCTGCAACTGGTTCTTTTTAACAGGTTGCTTTAGAACCGGTTCTAGAACCAGTTATAGAACTGGTTCTGGGACAGTGACACCTTACATTTCGACTCCCGGGAACCTGTTCTATAACCGGTTACATGTAACCGGTGGTAAAGGAAGTTGTTCTAGAACAGGTTCAATACCTGTTCTAAAAAATTTTGTTGGGGAGATATAAATGACTTTTGTAGCTTAAACCGTTAAAAAGAAATTGGTAATTATGTGAAACTACTTTTGCAAAACTTTTATTTTTATTTTTTTCAATAAATTATTATTTTTATGTAAATCTTTTTTTTAATATATGTAGTATATTTTTTAGATTTTTATCCATAACTTTGAATCCCTTTAGAGCTCCACATATAAATTTGACAACGGCATAGTGGAATAAATTATAATTAATATATATTTTTTTTGAAAATTAAAATAACTAGATTTTTGAAATACAGCGGTTTAAGCCGCAAATTTGGGAAAAAGTGCTCAATTTAGATTAAAAGCACGACAACAGTGGCTTTAAAATGAGGTATCAATGATATGGGCGATAAAGTACGACTACTGTTGTTAAATTTTAGATTTGTTTTCATATTTTGAAACGCAATATATCCACAACCGTAAGAGCTAACAACCCACAACTTGTACCATGACATATTCATATAACACTTAACACCTTTAAAGGGTGGGGAGGTCGAAAATTGGATATTTTTTGATGTTTTTTTTTATGGAATGAGTCTTGTCCTAAATAAAAGTGGAAGAATTACCAAGTTTTTGTAGTTGAATGTCATAATATTTTTATCGAAATCATTTTCCTAAGTTGATTGACAAACCTACCTAGAAATAGTTATTAGTTTAAATACTCCAACTTTACTTGCTAATATTATACTCCTTTTTTGATAAACGTTCCCCTAGATTTTTTTTGCGTGTATTAGATATAGTAGACATTATGCAACAAGTACTTATAGTTGACTACGTGTAATGGTTGAAACTAAGAAACGGATAAGTAATGTTGTATGTAAAAGTACTATGATTGTTGTAGAAAATAAAAACTTTAATTAAGATGACCATTTAAAAAAACATGGTATTTTAGTTAGGGTAAAGGAAGCACTTCTGCACTTCTGCACTTTGCGATCTGATAAAAAGCAAACAAAAACTATATCTCCGAATATATATAAGCAGAGGATATATACCCAGCAAAAAATAGTGCTTACTCAAAAGCACTTCTGGAAGGCATTATATAATTACGAAGCGCTTTCAAAGCAAATCCAGAAGCGCTTCTTTTATCTTTCATTTACTCTAAGAATCAAAAAATTCATGTCTTCTTAGGCAATAAGAAGCGCTAATGCTTCATGGTATACATTATTTATTGCTTCATTGTAAGCATTATTCATTGCTTCATAGAAGGTGTTGGAAATTTATATTATCTTTGATTAATTAAATAGTAATGTTTAATTTCTAACCCTGATTTAATATTTTCTTTCTATATTATGCTGATTAATACTCTTTATAATTATCATTACACTACTCAAATTTTTAAATTCTTTTTAAATACTAGTTTTGATTTTTTGTTACAGTAGTTTTGATTTAACTGCCTTTTACTTACGTGCACTTTTCACATAACTGCACAAAATTTTGGTTTCGTTGTTATTTTACAAAATTACGTATGCAATTGCCTTCATTAAGTGCACTGTGTATACCTGCGCATTTAAAATAAGTGCCTCATGTTTTTGGCAGTTGTACATTATTTTCATACAAAAGATCGCCGTTAGCTGCCTCTTATGTTTTGCTTACTTAGTTAGTTAGGTTAGTTAACGCTTGTACCTACATAAATTTGTATTTAAAAACCTTATAAAATTTTTTATGAATGTTTTTTATTTTCGTTTTGTTGTTTTTTATATAAATTCTATTGTATGAAATAAACAATTTTTTTTTTTTTTATAATTTAACCAATACTCAGGGGATGCCCCCTACTCATGCAGTGCATTGTATTGATCAGGAAAATAAGGTATGGGAAGGAGGAAAGAGGGAGTAGTGTTTGTGGATATTTGATTTAAATTTTTCTAAATTGTAAGTAACAGGGAAGACTTCTGCGGGAAGTTTGTTCCACATACGAATCGTTCGACTAAAAAACGAATTTTCTCTGTAATGCGTTGTGCGAAACACAGGACAATCAACTACAAACGGATGTGCTCTACTAGATAAGCGAGTATTACGAATAAAAACTCGGGCTCGTGGAATAAGTTCACTTATCTCAGATGAGCATCTCCCATGGTAATATCGATAGAAAAGTGTCACACAACCCACATTCCGACGATGCTCCAATGAATCAATAGAGTTGGATACACTACTGTCATTGATAAGCTTCACCGCCCTCCCCTGAACACGGTCCAGAAGCTTCAGAATAGACAATGGAGCCCCTGCCCATATATGAGAGTTGTATTCCATTTTTGGCCGGATATAGCTGGTATAAATAGTAAGGAGATCGGATGGAGTGAAGTAAGTCTTGCACCGTTTTAGAAAACCGAGACACTTGAATGCCTCTTTCGACACTTGAAATACGTGTTTATTCCAACGGACATCACACTGTATTCTCATGCCCAGAACATCAAGAGTATCCGATTCCTCAATACCTATACCATTCATAGTTACAGATGACAATGTCAATTCCACAGCCCGTCTGTGGGTTAACATACAACATTGGGTCTTGCGTGCATTAAAATCGACCTTATTCGCGCGACCCCACTCGGAGATTGTAGAAAGGTCTTGATTGAGTGTGTCATTCATGTTCTGCCGCATGCCCTCTATCTCCAAAGAGCTTGGCCTGTGATCGAATGAAAATGAATGACAAATGTTGCTGTCATCTGCAAAAGAGTAGATAGGGTTGATGGTCTGACCAAGAAGGTCATTAATAAAAATAAGAAAAAGGGTAGGAGAAAGAACAGAACCTTGCGGTACCCCTGAATTTAGCTGAAACTCGTTTGATGAGACCCCATCTAAAACAACACGTATAGTGCGGTCTCTGAGAAAACTCGTTATAAATCGAGAGAAGACATTACCGACACCAAAAGCAACTAGCTTAGTCACGAGTGCCCCGTGCCACACACGATCGAACGCCTTAGAAATATCTAGAGCAACCACTTTACTCTCACCAAAGCGGTGGATTGACCGGCTCCAACGTTCCGATAGAAACGCCAACAGGTCTCCCGTAGATCGACCACTACGGAAGCCATACTGTCGATCATTTAAAAGTGAATTGGTCTCTAAATATTTCACAAGATGGTGGTTAACCATGGTCTCCATCACTTTGGAGAGCGCAGAGCAAATTGCGATTGGGCGGTAATTTTCAGGGTTGTTAGCCGCACCCTTTTTAGGGATAGGCTGGACATTGGCCACCTTCCAGCATGAGGGGAAAATTCCCGCACGGTAGGAAGAGCTGAAAAGTTTTGCCAATGGACGTGCCAACGTTAAAGAGCACTGTTTCAGCACCAGTGCTGATATGCCATCCGGCCCCGGTGACTTATTTACGTTGAGATCCGCAAGAACCCTTTTGACTGCCCGGGCCCGAAAGAAAATCAAAGGCATAGTATAGGATACCCTTTCGAGAACGGGCAGTGGTTGATCGCTTTCCGGCAAGAAAGAATTTCTTGCAAAAAGTTCAGCGAAAAGGTTGGTTCAACCGGGTCAGTGAATGATTGATCGTCCTTTAAAAGAGTTGGAATAGAAGAACTAGCATTATCCCTTACTCTTTTAACAAACGACCAAAAGGTCTTACTGCCCCGAGGAGCAGAAAGAACTTTGGCACGTAGACGCTGTTCGTATAAAACCTTTTCGCGTCTAAGTACCTTGGCACACTCGGTTCTCGCCTTTTTGCGGTGCAGATCAGTAACGGCGTTCTTATTCGAACGCCAATTACTGAACGCTGCCTCTCTGGATCTGACTGCATTTTTGCACGTCTGGTTAAACCAACACTTGTGTTTTGATTTAGCCGAAATATGCTTCGTTGGAATAAAAAGTTTCATTCCTAGCATAATAATATTGACTACCATTTCTGCAGCGGCATCGACGTTGTCGTCGAGAAAACAGATTTTCCAGTTAAAATGCCGAAAGAAATCGTTGAGCTCGGCCCAACGAGCTTTTTCATATAGGAAAATAGAGCGTTTTGGCGCTAAGTTGGAAACGCTACGAAGAGTAGAATATGAAAAAGATGCAGAAATAGTACTGTGATCCGAATTGCCGAGAGGTGCAAGTATTTTCACTTCATACTTTTCAGGGTGAGAAGTGAGGAAGAGGTCGAGAGTGTTCAGCGATTGCCCTTCAACACAAACATTGTGTGTTGGCTCATTCACAAGCTGCGCAAGATCATTATGCGCGGCGAAAAGCTCAACGTATTGGCCCTCGGGAGTTGTATGACTCGAATGGCGAATCCAGGATGAGTTGTGGATATTAAAATCACCAGCAACTACGATTTCACTATTCGGACAACTCTCCAAGATTTTCGAAATTGAGTCGGAAAGGGCATCGAAGCCATCAAGGGATTTAGCCAATTCCGTGTTTGGACTTCTATATAGAAATCCGAAGTGCAATATGTGTGACCTGATCTGGAATTTAACCCAAAGAGAGCTAAATTCCTTATCATTACAGTGCAGCTGTTGCTGATACTGGTACACAACATCATCGCGAATGTACATTGCAAGGCCCCTATGTAGAGAAAAAAGTGATAGAAGGTGATACCCAGGTATGTGAAAATCCTGTGGATCAGCATCCTCACAAACCTGAGTTTCACATAAGGCGAAAACATCCGGCCTATGAAAACGAATGTGAGCATATACAGAAAAGTAATTCGCTCTCAGTCCGCGTATGTTGCAGAAGTCTATACGAAATCTGCCTGTCATAACAAAATAAGAAAAAAAAAATAAAATCAATATTCCTTACGAGTGTATAAATAATATATTAAATCATATCTGGTCTTTGCAGTTTTAAACAATTTAGTTTACCTGCACTTTAAGGCAGGTAACCAATTTGAGTTAGCAACGCTTTTGGCTTACCTGCACAAAAATTCGTGCAGAAGTTGGTTGTGCAGCTAAGTCAAAACTACTGTATTTGTTAAATATTTTGTTTGTTAAAAATTTGTTATATATTTGTTAAATATTTTGTTCATTCTCGTATTTTCCTTGAACTTGAATCATTGTAAACATTTTGGATTGCTACAAACCCATAAAAAAGTACAGCCTTGCTGCTTAATAAATGTTGAATTTAATATAAAAATCAAAAGTGAAGTTTTTTGATTATTTCTCATACATACGGCGTTTTGGGAAGCACAACAGAATGCCTTCCCTAATTGCTTTATTGTATGCAAGTCGGTGAAGCGCTATTTTGGAAGCATACAAATGTAGTTACTGTTTACCAAATCCAGTTTATTTTTTGCTGCGTAGCGAGTTGTTTTTAATTGTATTTAAAAATTGCAATTAAAATAATGAAAGTGAAGGAAATTTTAATTTTATTAAATCGACAAAATCGCAAATTTGAGTGAAATAAATTCTAAAAAATTTTCACGTCGTCAAACTTTTTTTACGGGTTATAACTGCTTTTTTACGTGAAACCCAAACAATTTATTTTCTTTAACCCATAAACGCCCACTGTCCCCATATGAGGACACCTAGATTTCTTCGATTTTCTCTGAAACTATTTGTAACATGATTTTAGTAAGATTGTTTTCTGAAAGTCAACTAAATTTAGAAATTAAGTACAAAGAGTGTTTTCTAATCACATAACTTCTTCATCCTTTAAATTCACTTGAACACTCAGATCTTAATGAAACTTTAATAAGTCATAGAGGGCACTTAACTTCATCCCTTAGCTACCACAGTTTGTGGATACAAAAACTTCCGAAAGTCATTTATATTTAGATTTAGAATCACTTTTGTGCAAGAACTTTTCAAATACCTTTAATTATATCTAATTGTCATTTTCAAATGTTTACAAGCATTTTGTACATTTTTTAGTAAGAAAAATGATGATTTAATTAAGGGTGGTTAACCGATTAACCGGGTTTTTCACATTCGGTTAACCGAAAAACCGGTTTTTCAAAAAGTCGATTTTTGGAAACACTAGGTCGAGTGGCACTACTGACACGCGTGTCTTAGTTGCAATAATTTCGTGTCATGTTCATTAGGGTGGGGCGATTTGAACATCTTAAGGGGCGCTTCGCGTTTCTGATTCTTGGGATTGTACTGAGCAAAAAAGTTCACTAGACCGTCTACGGTGAAAATCGAGCTTCCAGATTTTGACTTGCAAACAGATTTTGACTTGGTTGTAACAATGTGTGGGATGGACATATCTCAGGAAGTAGGAGGATATTATCCAAGATTATGGTATCAATCGCTTCTTTGGAAGATTCTCTAGCAGATTAATGCCTCAAATATATTTGTGGGTGGGGTTTAAGGGTTTAATTTTTAATTTCAAAATAGGCCTTTTTAGCCGTATTTTGTGAAAGTAACCCTGTCCCTTTGCACTTTCACAAGGCCAAAACTACCTGAAGGAGCGTTCCAATGCTTTTGCGATGTTCTAGAGAGTTCTTAACTATTGTCATTGCTACAATTTTTGTCTGAGTGTTGAATGGAAAATCTCAATGGTTTGACTGTTATAGGCCAAAATATCCAAAAAAACGTGACAAAAGTCTGAGAAAAAACTGCAAGTCAAAATCTGGAAGCTCGATTTTCACCGTAGACGTATGACAAATTTAACGGACACAATGGATATGCCAGACTGCAGCAGTTTCATCCCCTCCAAGAACCGTTAAATTTCTCAATAAAAATGTTTTCTTCATATTCATCGCTTAAGAAACTAACTAAAAAAAGCATATTTGGCAAGTCGAATGTTTTAGTAATAAAAAAGGGCTGAAAAGTTTAAAAAATTGGATTTTGGGAACCATTATTTGCTGGGTTGATAAGAGAGGGGGCATACATGCAAACATTTTGCTTTCTAATTTGAGGCCCCTAATAGCAATCTGAAGTCAAAATAGAAATATATCCGCAAACAAATAGCCGGTAGTGAAAGGATTAATTTACTACTAATTTTATTGAGAAACAAACAAAAAAAAAAAAGGATTTTCTATGAAAACTTGCATTAACTTAATAAAAAGTTTATATTTACGAGTTCCAGTGCAACTTCATTGTATTAATGCACAAATTCATTAATATCATGGCCGTCATTTTCTCTGTGTATAATCACTGTCAGATATAAGCAAAAGAAAGCGATTTCAAAAGCCCCGAAAACGCGGCTATTCGAACCGATTTTGAATTAAAAAAAAACGAGAAACCCAGGTTTTAGTGGACTTTTTTGCTCAGTACAATCCCAAGAATCAGAAACGCGAAGCGCCCATTAAGATTTTTTTCCTTCCATACTATTCGCCCCACTCTTTCATTGTTCATGTTAAATATTTTTTTTCTCTGCTTGCATATTTCAAGAGCTTTATATGTCTATGGGCTTATTGTTGTAACAACCATGTTATTATTAAATGCTTGTCGAAACCATACTCTTATTCTATTTAAATCCTTAAGTTATCACATTACGAGTACAACATGATCCCAATATTATTATATTATGATCCTTGAATGGCACCATAAGTACGTGAAATTGACACACCAAAACGCCGAGACACATGAACTTAATTTTGGGTCGTAAAAATCTAGTGGCATATTTCGTATTAAAATGATTATGCCAAAATCAAGAGATATTTTGTTTTTAAGCTTGTATTGCCTCTCAGCAATTTTTCGATTATATTCTAAGGAAAAGACTTCGAAGACTCTGTTGAAATTATTACTTTATTTGTTGAAATTATTACATTTATTTGTTGAAATTCAACAAGAAAGAGATATCGATATCTTTTCCTTAAAATATAATAAAAAAATCGCTTTAGAGACATAACAAACTTAAAAAACTAAATATCCCTTTATTTTGACTTAATCTTTTAAAACGGAGTATACCGCCAGATTCTACTACCCAAAATTGAGATTATGAATCCCAGCGTTCTGGCGTGTCATTTCAAAAGTTAACATTTCTCTTACAGTAATATAATCGCAATATCCAATATCACAACAAATCCTAATGATCATAATATTTTTCTAATAATCATAATAACATTTCGATGAGCAATCCCGCTAAAATACCGTAATCGATTCAAAAGACGTTCATCTGACAATCGGTATGGCTAAAAGATCGTTACCGAAATAATTACAGGGATGACAGGCAGTACCGCTAAAATACTGTTATCGATTCAAAATCCTTTCAACTGACTATCGTTATCCCTAAAATACGTTACCGAAATAATTGAAAACAGATATCCGTAAACTATGGTTTCTGATATAACTTAAATTTTGATAAAAAACCGTTACCGAAAAAACTAAAACACCGCTACCGAATGAAAATGAAATAGCGATACCCTAAAATAACGTCACCGAAATAATCTAAAACACCAATGTCTTTATTATTTTATTAAAACGAGTTCTTAAAGTATATACTTATACTTTAGGAACTCGTTTTATATCGTTACACTATAAATAAATACCAAAAATATATAAATATTAAAGAAAAATTAAAATCTACCTTGTGGAAAAAAATCTGTATATATTTCATCAGAGTTTTGGCCTTTAGTTCAAAATATTTCTGCTGCGGGGCCCTGTGAAGTGACAAGATCAAAAAAACAATCAAAAAAAAACAATATATATATACCGCAGGCAGAAAAAAATAAACAGTACTAGCAAAGTACTGCCATGGGTATACGATGGCTGAACGTGAAGCATCTCGAAAGTATTGTCCTGTTACCCAATTAAAACCAGCGGCCAGCCGTTGGTTGCCACCGTTGGCATGACGTTGGAAATTCAAAAAAATTGTGCTTTTCAAATACGTTAAATTCAACTAATTTTGTGAAATGTTTATAAGACACACACATTTTTAAACTACCAACCCAGTTTGGTCGTAGTCTTTAAAATAATTAATTGCTAACGGTTTTAACGGTGTTTTTTGCTCTTTTTTAAAAGAAGGACAAAAAAGACCCTTACCTTGAGGAGTTAGAGGGTTAACATATTCTACAAAAATGTTCTCCGCAACATTTTACATAAATTTGATGAACACACCATATACTTTAAACATAAGCTTTACTCGATTTTCTATGCCGATTGCCAATACAAAATTTGCTTTTGGGGGAAACTTTACCTCCCCCTAAAATGAAATCCAGATATAAACTTTCAAAAGCCGATACACGTGTCTTTTTTTTGTGTCTCTTCTATCAAAATTTATAGGTCGGACCATGTAATTTTGGAAAAAATTTGATTTTGTTGAACAGTGTAATTAATAATATATTTTTTTAAATTTTGCGGATATGAAATAAAGCTTTCAGCGCTGGTTATGTGACATGCCCTCTAGGGTTCTATAAATCGACTTTAGACTAATAGACTAATCAACTTTTTCTACTTTTTATAAGTCGACTTTTTTCTCATAAAAAAAGTCTAAAAGTCGACTTTTGCTTCCGAATTTCTTTGCAATAGCAAACATTAAGCCAGTCAAAACGTTTAACTAAATATGCACACGCAAAGGAAAGAGCATCATATTATGATAGTGTAAGAGCATAATATGATCAGCCAGAATCATGTATATGATAATTAGGATCATAATATTAAAATTTTGTGTCCGCAATCATGCTCAATCATTTGTTTTCTCGGCGTGCACCCAAATGTATGCCCAATTTTGGCAAAAAAATTATGTAGTCACGCATTGTACTACACGTTGGGCATCAGTATACTAAAGTGGAATGTCTCAAGTATAAAACTCATTCACAGCTTTAGACTTCATTAAATATATTGGAGATAAAATATATTGAAAAATCAATTTTCTGGATATATAATTTTCTGGATATAAACGGTTTGAGATAATTAATAAAAAAATTGCATTCATTGTTTTAGAAAATTCATGACTAGAACAAAAAAAATTTAAACTCTTTCTTGTAATAATTTATTGAAAAAAAACAAAAAAAAACTCATAGTTAAAATTAAGATACGTTCAGATGTCAATTAGATGATCCCAAAAAAAAACTTTTTTCGTGAATTAAATATTTTCATAACAAAAGTCGACTAATCGACTTTTTCTTTTAAAAAAGTCGAGAAGCCGACTTTTGAAAATACCACAAAGTCGAAAAGTCAACTATTAAAATTTGTACAAAAGTCGTAAAGTCGATAGGTCGACCTTTTGTTGCAACTATATAACCTAATGTCCCTTTTCGGCAGTCCAGCGGGACCAGTTCTTTCAATGTTATTCACACCGCTTTACTCACAGTAAAAACAAATTGTACTAGTTCTGTGATAAGTCCGGCTTTAATCGGTCACGGTATAGGTCTTTTGATGGCAATTAAATTCTCATTCCTCGTAGGGCTTTCAGCCTTTGACATTTCAGGTAGAATGAAAATCTTTTCAGTTATTTAAAACGGAGTAAATTTTTTTTTCCCATCAACTGTTAACTGTTGTCTTTAAGTAACCTCTTAAACTATTAGTGTTCCAGGCAATTTAATGATGTCGACAATGATTGTTGGAATGACAAATTTTTTAATGGGCTTGAGGAATCAACAACGATCTAGATCTTTTATGTGTCATAAACTTTAAATTCTGGCCACCTTAGATTTTTATGTCATATTAATGACTTTATGTGACATAAAAAAAAAAATAACCAACAATAACATCACATATGCAACCAACTTTTGAACACACACGTTGATTGCATACAAAATATGTATGAGTTTGGGTACTACACGTTTAGTGTATTCCATATAATCGGACATACAGTGTCGGCCAAAACTAAATAAACAAAATTCAATGCTTATTCCTTTAAGTCCCGATTACTGAATGTCCATATGCCGAAAAAAAAACTGGATATTATCGAAGTGCTTAGTAACTAAAAATTATACAATTATATAAGTTTCAAGTTAGTTTTACAAAGTTCTAGTAAAATATTTAGAAATTTTTGTTAAATATATACAAGCCTAGTAAAAAATTCATATATTTTACATGAAATTTGCAAAACTAACTTGAAACTTATGTAGTTATATACTTACTAAGTACTTCGATATTATTCCACCAGTGTTTTTCTGCGTGCAGTTAAAATTTGACAAACAGTTAAATTGAAAATTTATATTTGAAACATTAACAAATGTGTCATTTAAGGTCCCAGTTAGTAGGTAACGGGGCATAGTGAAAATGAAACTAAATGTATATTAATAACCCAGTCAAAAACGCTGCTTACATGCAAGCAGGTTTGTAAGGGAGTAAGCTGAAAAGAATCCCTTACAAACTTGCTTACATATTCCAATTCCCACTTATATGGCGAATTCCCACTTGGAAGCATTACTTTTGGGCAAAATAAGCGCGGATTTCAGCGTTTATACAAAGCAGTGATTTCATGGGTTTCAGTAAAACCATATATCATGTCTACATTATTACGATTAAAAGTAATAATATGAATATACATAATGTATTTTACATAAAACTCTACAGATATTATTTTCTTTTTGTTGTTATTCAGCAAAAAATGTCATTATTTTTAAAAAATTTGATTTAAAAAAAAAAATTGTAAATTTTTTACACCGTGCAATAGTAATTTTTACACACGAACAAATCAATATAAACGTGAAACTATAGTTTATCTATAGAGACCATATATATTCCAAATGCATTTTAATTTTTTCGCCATCACATCAAAATTAATTTTAAAAGAGGGCTTTAAAGTTTAAATTTTTCAAAAAAATTTTAAAATACTTGTACTCAAGATATGACTTAAATATTAGTATCAAATAAATGGTAAGATCCTCTGTTTAAAAAAAAAATATTTATTATAATTTTCCAGGACCAAAAATTTCAAAATTTCCTAAAAAAAATTGAATACTTTAATATCCTTTGTGATAAATTTTGTCAAAAATAAAATTTTTCCAAAGGCTTGATATACTAAAAAATATACCTAAATTTCACCAATTTAACTCTTCTTGCTTAGTTTTATCAACAATTTAAAGTTTTCTTATGCACCCAAAGGAAAAGCTTCTATCATATCTATCAAATGTTTCATCAATTTTCGTCCAATGTAACATTTCATAGTTCTTATGAAAAATTTTATAAAAACTAAATTAATTTCCTCATATTTATGAAATGTCTCACCATATATAAGTCATTCCATGTCAGACCGTACGATTTTGCTAAAAATTGTAATGTCTCCGATGTCGTTCAAAATTTTAACACGTATTCTTCATTAAAAATTATTTTACATGTGGTTTCCAGAAAAAAAATAAACATTTTTTTTCAAAAAGTTATGTGCATTTGAAAATTGTCAAAATCGTAAAAAATCTTCCGACATGATAACTTTTAAACTAATGATTTTCTAAAACTAGTGAATGGATTTTAAAGTTTAATACCTTAATTTAAAGGTATTCGAACCTTATTTTGAAAAATTATTTTTTTTTTTTAATTTATTTTTTTATTTCTAAAATTTAATATTTTCTGTAAATTTCAGAATAGAAGTCGAATATATTCTATTTTTTCCGATTTTTTTTCATTGTAGTACCACGAAAAATTACATTTTGTATGTGAACATTATATTTGCCATCTCAAACTGGCATGTGTCCAATGAACTGTCAATGTCGGACCATCAACATCTGGTATTTGATGTTGTTAGTGCATTGGACTCATGCCAGGTTTATCGTAATCCCAGACGCACGAACTGGGAGGATTTCCGATACAATTTGGAACGAGATGCAGATGTCTCTAAAGGGCTCATTCTGAGTACTAGAGAGATCGATCATGCGGCATCCGAAATGCAATTGAATCTAACTTCTGCTTTCTTTTTGAGCTGCTCCCAAAAGACCAGGAAGACGAAGAGGGACGTTCCATGGTGGAATGATGGTCTGGAGAAGCTTAAAAAGGAAGCCAGAAGACTGTTCAACAGAGCAAAGGAAACAGGTGACTGGATCACCTATAGGGCCGCACTCACTGAGTACAATAGAGAACTACGCAGATCCAAAAGGACCACGTGGCGCAACTACTGTGAGAAGATCTCTGATCTTCCAGAGGCGGTGCGACTACAAAAGGCCCTGTCACAGGATCATACAAATGGTCTCTGCACTCTTAAGAGGCCGGATGGCTCATACACGGAATCTCCCACTGAAACTTGTAAACTCTTGCTCGATACTCACTTCCCAGGATGCAGTTGAAAACTGCGGGTCCGCTGTGATTCAGAGAATCCCGAACCTGACAGGTAGGTACGTACGCCTGGCGGGTGCAATCTTTCAGGAGAACCGGGTAAAGTGGGCGATAGATGAATTTTCTTCATTTAAATCTCCGGGTCCAGATGGGATCTATCCTTGTCTTTTACAGAGAGGGATGGACTTAATTGTCCCACAAATGGTTAGGATATTTAGATCGAGTCTATTATTCGGACATGTACCGAGACCCTGGAGGGAGGTTAGAGTGGTCTTTATACCGAAGGCGGGGAAAAAGTCTGAGCAGCTACCTAAGTCTTCAGACCAATTAGCCTGAGCTCGTTTCTCCTCAAAACAATGGAGTCTTGGATCAGTATATTAGGGACACTTACCTCAGACGAAAGCCGATACATGAGCTACAGTTCGCGTATCAACGGGGTAAGTCTACCGAAACTGCTATCCATCATGTTGTCACAACAATAGAACTGGGCACTGGAGGCAAAGAACATTGCCCTTTGTGCATTTATTGATATACAGGGCGCTTTTGACAACACGTCCTACGATGCGATTAGGGTATCCATGGCTAGGAAGAGCATTCCTCCAATCATAATTAATTGGACATTGGAGATGCTCCGCTCTAGGATAATCACGTTCGGAATAGGGACTACTTGTAGGACCGTGAATGCGACCAGAGGGTGTCCTCAGGGTGGCGTTTTGTCGCCTTTTACTATGGACACTGGTCATTGATGAATTACTCTAGGGTCTGAACGACTTGGGTTTCAGGACCTATGGATACGCCGATGATCTTGTCATTTCCGTTGTGGGCTGGGATGACAGGACCATCTCCGAGCGTATGCAACAGGCTCTGAACTTCACTCTTTCGTGGTGCCGGGAAAAGGGGTTGTCTGTCAATCCGTCGAAGACAATCCTGGTACCATTCACGAGAAGGAGAAAACTTAACCTGTCTATGCCGGTCGTTGAGGGCGTAACGGTTGGCTTCTCTAGCAGTGTTAAGTATCTTGGAGTGACTCTTGATAGCTCCCTCACCTGGAACGAACATCTTGACCACGTCTCCAAGAAGGCCACCAGGGCATATTATGCCTGCCAGAGGCTTTTCGGGAGAACATGGGGCCTATGCTGCCCTTGCATGGTGGCCAAAAGATGAACAGAGTAAGGCAAGGGATGCTCTTAAGAGAATCTACCGTCTTGCGTGTGTTGGCATTTCAGGGGCCGGCGGAACTTGCCCGACGGATGCCTTGGGGGTTATGCTGGGGATCCCGCCATTGCATATTTCTGTAATGGAGGCTGCCAGTATGGGTTCCTCTAGACTTGGTGAATTCGGTGGCATGATGGGTGGCGACCTAAGGGGTCACATGAGGATCGCGCGAATCCTAATAGATGACCCGATTTCTAAGGTTGCGGACAAAGTGTCACCGGAGTGGGTCTTTGATAGATATTTTGATGTGTTATTGTTTGACAGAGACATGTGGAACAATCAATCCTGGGAACCGGAAGATGGTTCTCAGGTGTGGTTCACTGATGGCTCTAAGCAGTCGAATGGGAACACAGCGTGCCTTACCTATGGGAAAATATCCGTCCATTTTTCAGGCGGAGATTTGGGCCATTTGTGTCTGTGCAGTGGAATGCCTGCGAAGGGGAACTCGCAGATCTCGCATCTACATTCTTTCTGACAGTCAGGCTGCACTGAGGGCCTTAATGGCCTATAAGGTGTCGTCCGGGTTGGTCATGGAATGCATTCAGACTCTCAATAGGCTCGGTAGAGGCAACTCTCTAACCTTGGGGTGGATTCCTGGTCATGAGGGGCATGAGGGCAACGAGAGGGCAGATTGTCTTGCCAACCGCGGGGCCCGAAAGCCCTTTATTGGTCCTGAACCATTCTGTGGAATACCTGCGGGGTATGTTAGAGAAATGCTCAGGGCATGGAGAGAGTCTGAATTCTCTGGTTACTGGGAAAACTCTCCTGGTCAGCGCCAGGCTAAAAGATTGATCTCTTTTTCCAGTAGGGGGTCGAGGCGACTCTTGTCGCTTGAAAGGGGGGGGTTTGAGGACCCTGGCGTCGTACTTAACTGGACACTGTAATCTCAGATACCATCTGCACAAGAAGGGTCAATCGGACACGGATCTGTGTAGGTTTTGCGAGTTGGTGTCTGAGACCTCGGAGCATGTTCTCTGCGAATGTCCCAGGCTTTGTGATAGGAGACTTAGGTTTCTAGGTGATCGATTCATTTCGCCTTCCGACATCGCGAACATTTTGCCTAATAGGATAATTGGCTTTATAGGTAGCTTGAATCTGTAGGTAACCTTAGGCAGCAAAAAAGACCTACATTGGTCGCGGTGCATAGTGCCTTCTGATCTAATCTAATCTATATGGTTACATGGTGGGAAAAAGTAATGTGTCTATAAATAGATTTTCATAAAAAAAATGCATAATTTTTTTTTTACATATATTTTTTTTAATTAAATAAATAACTTTTTTTTTATTAAATAAATAACACCGTCATGCTGGGATTCGAACCTGGGGTCTCTGGTATTTAACAATTAGTTAGGCGAGAACTCTACCAACTGAGCTATCGATACATACAATATTTTATTGCTTAAAATGTAGATGAGTTGTTGTGCTTCGTGTTTTCGTTCGTGATATCAAAAATATACACCTTACCATTATGCTTACAAAAAATCACAATGTAATGTGTCTATAAATAGATTTTCAAAAATATATATTAATAATTACTTTACGTTTATAATTCATGCATTATGTAATTGATGATCGGTAAGTCATTATTTTATGTTTTGAAGTAATGTAAAATGTAATGAGGTCTCATTACAAGGTAATCCATGAGTGTTCAATTATCGGTAACTCATTACTTCTTGTTGGAAAATAATGATACAGGTAAGGAGTACGCATTACAAGGTATTGCATTACTTTATCGCACCCATTACCAAAGTTTTGCTGGGATATGTTGCTTTAAAGCAACGGCAGTGCAAAATGGGTTAAAATTTAAAAGTTAATTATGTAGCCAATTTATACTATATTTATGAATGTAAAATTACTAAAATTAATGCAAATTAAAAAAATAAATAAAAATTTCGTTCATAAAAACAATGCTTTGTAGAAAAACTCGTTTTTTAAACAAAATAAAATAAATCTTGAGTTATACGATGAACACTTCAGTTTTTATATCTAGTGAGCCGCCTTTTATGAATGTAACGCCTTATACGATGAGGTAAAAAATAAATCACTGTTTACTATATGAAATTTGACGTGAATTAAGTAATTAAATATTCAAATTGTAGGGTGTATTATTTAAAGTTCTGAAATACAATTGATAATTTCTGAAATACAATTGAATATTTCGGAAAAACAATTGTTAAATCTGAAATACAATTGATAATCTTTGAAATACAATTGATAGTTTCTGAAATATAATTGATAATTTCTGAAATACAATTGTTAAATCTGAAATACCATTGATAACACTAGTTTACACCGAAAATGTATATTTGATGAGAGGTGATTTTTCTTATGTATTTTCTCCCGCTGAATTCGAAAATCAAGGTTAAATTTTTTTTTTATGAAACAGTTTTTGAGATATTGTAATTTTTTAAATTTTTCGACCTTTTTTCACTTGACAAATCATATCTCGAGTTAGAAATGTCCGATTGGGTAGTTCTTGGTACCCAAATGCACTATAAACAAATATTATTTGGTGTCCATTGTGAAAAGTTGCAGGTGCTGTTCCAAAATATTGCAGATAATTCTGTTGTAATGAATCGGTGAATCTACACTTAGAATACTATGTAGGTAAAGGCCACTGCAAATGTAGTTGAAAATAAATGAAATTTCATTTAAAGAATGGACGACTTACATTACAGTAAATTCAATTAACATTGTCATTTGTTTTTTAATGTTAAAAAAATGACTAACAATTGTAGTAAAAATGAACCACATGGTAGTAAAAAATAAAGAAACATTTATTTTTTTTTATTTTTTTAAATAACAAAAAACAACTGTAAAAAATAAATGTAAAATCATAAAACAGTTATTTGATGTGGGTTGTTTTTTTTAAATGAACTACAAGGTTAGTAAAAAATTTAATTTGTTCTACAAATGACTGACATTTACATTAAAAATAAAGAAACTGTATTACAACCCAAACAACTACATATTTTTAATGCAGAAGTTCCCTGAGCGTACGTCTATTTGTTTGGGGGACAAAATTACAGAAATTATTTGGATTGTTTACGCACTCAAATTCTGGTTTTCTTTTAGGCATTTTGGTGAACACAATGAAATATAATTTCAATCAAATTTGTGAGTTCCTATAATATACAAACAACCGACACTACGTTTTATAGAAGCTGTCAAAACAAAGAAGCTTTCAAAAAAGGGTTAGAAGCTGGCAAAACAAAATGTCAGGGGGTTTAAGGGAACAGTTGAGTAGGGTTTGTCTATACTGAGCAGTAGTCTGGTGATGGAACTCATAAATTGTCGAAAGAAATAAAATATTCGGAAAATATGAGATTTGGATTTATTCACTCAATTGCTTATAACTTTGTCATTGATGAGAAACCAGACGTTTTTGTTTAACGATTTGTACTTTCCCGTCGGCACAGAATCACTGTAAAATATGATTTTTTTTGAAAATGTGCCCTATTTTCATCGATATATTTTGAACCGCTTTATCAATCAAAGATCCGATTATACATATTTGTTCGTCATCTCAATACCTTGCATTTATTTGGGTACCCAATCGGACATTTCTTGCTCGATATATGATTTGTTAAGTGAAAAAGGTCGAAAAAATGAACAAATTACAATATCTCAAAAATGTTCCATAAAAAAAAAATTAACCTTGATTTTCGAATTCAGCGGGAGAAAATGCATAAGGAAATCTATCTCTCATTAAATGTATATGAAGCAAATTTCATTTTGTAAACTAGTGTAATTTTTGAAATACAATTGATAATTTTTGAAATACAATTGATAGTTTCTAAAATACAATTGATTATTTCTGAAATACAATTGAAAATAGTTATTAGCATTTACGTTTACTCTTAAGAATTCTGACAAAACAGCAGCATCATATTCAATCTGTGTTTGAAGAACTATTGGATGAATATAGTTGTATAAAAGACAAAAGTCATCAGCATACATAAATAATTTACCTTTAAATTCAATGTTTTTCATATCATTTAAAAATATTTTACACGAAAGCGTACCAAGCACACTGTCCTGTGGCACTCCACATCAAGTTGGCTACTTTTAGATGCACCGGATTCTGATTTAAAACTTAATAAGTGTGTATAATTTTTAGAGAAAAACGTTTATTCTTCTTCTTAACCTCAACATTTCAAAATTGCTTTCTATTTAATAAATAATCATTTAATAATGATATTGCTTTTCGGTAACAGCCAATAAAATTCAGTTTTTTTTACCAAAATATCATGATCTAACAAATCAAAAGCTTTTGACAATTCAAAAAACAACACCTTTGTATCCAATATCAAGACCATTACAAACATTAACCGGCTACATTTATCAAAGTTCCAATTCCTTTTTTAAATCCATACTGCCGCTCGAAAAAAAAAAATATTATAATTTTCAAGATGAGTAGTTTGTTAGTTTCGATATATGACTATAATTTTAAATTTTATTGCTCTATACATTTTGTATTTTAAAAATATTGGATTATGTCTCCTAAATCACATTAGTAAAAATTTAATTTGTGTAATGTTATCACAACCTGGACTTTTCTGTGCATTCAATCAATCCAAAATTTGTTAAATTTTTGTATTTTCCATTGCTTCGAAGTTAAAATGGCTAATTGCAGAATTTAATTTCCGAAATATGTTTATATCAGAAACCTGGTTCTTGGGGAATGCTATCTCGCATTTCTTGAACCGATTTATAAAAGAAATCATTAACCGCTGTTGAATTTTCTTCATCCGATGTAATTACAGTGTTATTACTAGATTTTAGTTCTTTCAACGTTAAACTTCGGAAAATCGCTTAAAAAGTTTATTTAATACAACAAAACCTAAAAATGGGACATATATGAACCATTCGTCGTCAAAGGGTTAATTTACAATTTTTTTTCACATATGGTACAAATAAAATTTACGTTAAACACTACTTTTGAGTTGTTTTGAGTTGTATTTTCTAGCTATTTTATACCTTTTTAAAAAGTTTTAATTCTAGGCCCACTTTAGGGTACTTACATATTCCCTAACCTTTTCAGTTGTTTTTAAAAAATTGGTATATAACTTTTTATATTAGTTGCCACGATAAAATGATTTATGAATAAAAAATGCCCAAACGGTTGACCTATAAGCTGATGTATTTGGAATAGTCCATTTACAAGGGAAGTATCCCGATATGTTGTAGAGAACAAACAAATTAAGGGACCCATGTGTTTTTTTAGCTGCCCAATCTCATGTTTAGGCGTTACAAGGTGTGGATAAAAATACCCCATTTTACGTTTTATTGGCCTTATTTCGTTCTATTAAAAGTTACTATGGACACATTTGGTATCAAATGAAAGGTTTTTTGAAGACACATTCACTTGTGTACAAATTATGCCTAAAAACTTTCAAGTATTTTTGTTATTAAAAGCAATGTGTTTTGAGTAACATTAAATCTGGCGTTTTATTAAAGAATTTTAGTTGTATGAGACCAAAAATAATGCGTGGCAATAACTATTTAAGTTAATCGAAAGGGGCTGCTTGAACTTTTTCCGATAATCGAAACCGCTCTTTTCCGAAGAGCCTTTTTCCCCTATATTTCAAATAATTCTAAAATGTGGCAACTCTAAGTCCACTATATAGGCCATATGGGTATCAAATAAATCTAGTTTTCGTAAATTAAAGACAAATTTTCATTAAAAAACAAATGCATTTTTAACACTACTTTTTAATCCTTAAACGTGGAATTGGGCAGCTAAAAAAAAATACGTATCACTTTTGCTTTGCTCCTTTACAACATATACAAAGTTCATCATAATCTGTGAGTTCGGGTGGGTATACCTCCCTTGTTAGTTTTTGTATATAGCCCAAATACCAGATGTAGGGCCACATTAGGATACCCGTGCAAATTTAAAAAAAAATATAAAGTATAGAAATTGTACTTGGTCTACATTAAAAAATTCTCTAGTAGACTAAAATTACTCTACAGAAAATTTAAAAATAGCAGTTAGTTATGGCCGACACTTGTACTTTTATACTCGTTTATTGACCATACACTCACTTTGGTAGTAAATCAACAAATCACGGGTTTTGGGACAATATAAAATGTAAAAACGTCTGTATGTTCGTATGCCATAAAACAATAACAATAATATCCTGTATTATTGACCAACTTTATATGCATTTGACTACAAGTACGACAATTTTATTTGTTTCAGGTAGTAAATTCTGACTCTAAGCCATTAACTGATTTATTTGTTTTTGTTGGTTTGGTTGTTTCACAGGTTCAATGGTTGATTTATTTTTATTTATTTTTTTGGTTAAAATTAAAAAAAAAAATAAAAAATTAAAATCTCGAATTTATTGTTTATTTTACTTAAACAATGTAAAAGCATTAAATATTCTTAAGAATACTAAAGTCCAGCTTAAATGAAATGATTTATAAATAAAACAATAAGTTGGTATAAAAGAAAAAAATCAATTAAACTCCGAACAGAACGCAGAAAACAAACCAGAACAAATGGTTTTTTTAGCTAAAGAACATATAAAAACATTGGCCAACATTATGGTTGGTTGTAAAAATAAGGAAGAAGAGGAAGAAGAAATTGAAGTATTGTTGTAATATTTTTCTTAATAAAGCTTTTTAACTGAATAACAATCATTTTTACATATGTGATAAATTGTGGAAGGGCACAGTGGGTCGAATTGCTTTGAAATGCATGCAAAATAAAGATGTTCGTAATAATACCCTACGGGAAATATAAAGTCAACTGACCTCAAAGAACCAATACCATGACTGGTTAAAGCAGGACATAAGCAGCACATAACTATTATAATTTGATAGTACTGTTGGTTCAGAGGTGTTTGCGCTATTCTTAAAAATATTTAAAGTTGGGGCTAAAGATTAATTTTTTTTTAACTTTATTTCACATTAATAGGATTTTACAGGATAATAAACCACAATCTATTGACTTCAAATCCTTTTGCGTGAGTAAATTTCTGTAAGGGGCGCAAAAGTATTGCTGGTTTAAATTTTAAATTTTAAAAGATTTAAAAAATTTTTTAAATTATCGAAATTCAATATTTTTATTGAATTTTCAAAAATTTCGCACAAGTATACCATTGTTTACTACTTTTTGGAGTTTTCATGGAAATTTACTCCCTAAATTTGTGCTTTCCAAAAACTCAAATTTTGATAATTTGTTTTGGAGATTATATTTGAATTTAACTTAACCAGTTCAAGATGCTTAACATGATGCTTTTTAATACTTACTAAATTTTATTTGGTCCATAAAGGATTTATTTCCTAAAATTTATTAAGGCTCCTCAGGTTTTGTGTTAAAGCATTGACAAATCGTACAAATAATGTTAATGTTGACGAAGATCGCGCAACAGTGTTGATGTGCCGGAGCAAAACGTGTTTGCGTAAAAGAGTAAATTTTTAAGTACACAGTGGCTTTTGAAAGAATTTGGGATGGCGTTCAATTATATGCATTGCCACTATTATTTATAGGTTTTAAAAATCTATATGATTGTTTGCTATATAAAAAAAAAAACAAAAACAAATTATGAAATTATTTCATAATTTTAACAAAATCTCTAAAAAAAATTTAAATCTTAAAATTAGCATTTAAATTTGTTTGTTCTCTTCTAATTTTAAGTTGTAAAATAACAAAAAACTAAGTTCACGCAGCAAACTGGCGTTCAAAGGACTTGTGTTTCAGGACCTATGTATACGGGTTTTATCTTGTCATTTCAGTTGTTGGCTGGGAACTTTACTCTTGCGTGGTGCTGTCAAAAGGGATTGCCTGTCAATCCATCTAAGACAATCCTGGTATCATTTATAAATAGGAGGAATCTTTTCTTGTCTATGCCTGGTGTGACAATAAGCTTCTAGGACAGTGCTAAGTACCTTTGGGTAATCCCTTACCTGGAACGAACATCTTGACTACGATTACAAAAAAGCCACCAGGGCACATTATGCCTGTCAGAGGCTTTTTGGAATGACACGTGGCCTAAGGCCACATATGTTCTACTGGTCGTTCAATACACTCACAATATTATTACGTTAAAATCTACCTAAAATACCTATTAAATTACTGCCGACAAGGGCAACGTCAATTATATTTCACAATCATTCACTTGTGAAAAATGTTTATATTTATAATAATTTCAGACCTACGCTCGCACTCGTAGTCTTCAACGCTTCGTTTAAAAATTCTAAATTTTTACAATACTACACATGGGACATAATTACAGGCCAATTACTTTTTTACATCTAATTACATGTAATTGGGTGTAATTGAGTAATTGGCCTGTACTTAAATAACCAGATGTTGTTACTACTCCCCATGTTTAGTATATAAAATTTTACAAAATTTCCAAGGAAGTGTTTAAGACCACATGAGTGAACGTATATCTGGAATTATTAATGATATTGAAAATGTTCACAAGTAAATGATTGTGAAATGTAATTGACGTCGCCTATGTCTGATTAACTGAAAACACAATTAAAAAAGGACTACTGATTTTCCATCATATTCAACACGTTTTGATATTTATTTTTAAACATTGTTTAAAAAACTGATACAAGGAGTAAAAATTTAACAGACTGTGTTTCTGACCTTCATTGAAAATTCTTCTGGCGCAAATTCAGATACTACTTTTTGTTTTCGTAGCTGAAATTTTAAAAATTTGTACTTGTTTTTTATGAGTGTATAAGCGAAAATTGCAAATGAACGATTAAAATTGATCGAATATACAAAGAATATATCATAGATGTGGCATCATCTACAACATATGGGAATACAGTTTACATTACATTTCTAAAAATAGAACTGTTGTGTTTTTGGAGTTGTCACTCTGAGATTATGTATGCAAGAACAAAAACACCGTGTATTGAATAAAACTAGTTTTAATCACACAATAAAACTCGACCTGACGATAGATCAGTGCGCTACAGCGCTCTGTCACAATTGAACTAGTTCAGTTTCAACCTTTCCCTACCTATGAATAATGAAAACAAAAAAAAAAGCAGTCGAACAAACAAATGAACTAAAAGAACAATATACTTCAATAAATGGAAATGAACGAAATGAACTACTAAACACAACTCTAATCCATACCGCTGTGTGTTGATGCACGTTTGTTAGGGAATTCAAGCAAAAAAATTTTGAGTTATTGATCGCAATACCATCTGGAAATATTTATTTTTGTATAAAACAAGGTCTTCCCAACAATTAGGATTATTGAATATCGGTAAGGCGCCATATCGGTGTTGACGTTTGCAAAACAGATTACAATGGGAAATATTAATTTTTGATTCGGAGTAAATTGTGTTTGTAATAAAGCAACAAAAACTTAAATAGTTTAAAAACAGTCGAAATTTAAGCCAAAAATATTATTTACTCCAAAACCTTTTTTTATTCTATAATTTCCAGGAAACTCAGATAACTAAGAAGTATATTTCATCTTGAGTTCTCGTTTTAAACTATTGGTAAAACAGTCGGATTTTTTTAGAGTTGTGTAGTTCGTGAACGAACTTGTTCAATTGTGCTAGTGAGCTAGTTCGCAAACTCCAGCTCTTTAGCACTTTTCGTTCTTTTTTGTCATTTGAGTATTATTTTCTTTATGTTGCTTTTAAGTTTATTTTTTTCTTTGTTTTTCAATATTGCCAGCTCAATTTTTTTTAATATTAAAAATAAGTGTCTAAAGGTGCATTAACATCTACTATCGAAATCCTGTTTAAACTAGATTTTAATAATATGGTAGTGTATTAAATGATACGCGAACTATATTTCGAAATCTGGTTTAATTTGGATTTATCAAACAAACAATC
The DNA here is from genome assembly GCA_021234595.1 of Delia radicum. Taxonomy (NCBI): domain Eukaryota; kingdom Metazoa; phylum Arthropoda; class Insecta; order Diptera; family Anthomyiidae; genus Delia; species Delia radicum. The sequence goes on along the minus strand of CM037855.1, from coordinate 115,354,924 downwards.
TAACGAACGATTGAACGAAATTGTCAAATCTCGATAGAACTAAAAGAGCGACCTAGAGATTTTCAAATCTCCAATTATAAAATTTTACAATTTAAAAAAAAAAAAAATTTCGGAAAATCAACGATTTGACTTTAGGGTTTTATTAGGCAAATATTATGGAAACAAATCTGCAAACATTGTACGAATTTATTTTATACTTTTTTTAAGGCAGCGATTTTATTTCAGCGGATTTCCAGAACACAGCCACTTATTTATCTTTTAGGTAATTTTATTCTCTGTTTTGTTAAAGAGTATTAGTTTTTAGCCTTAATATGTCAACATGAGATCATAAACTTTAATCCTCTAAATTAGGGAAAATGGAGATACATTAAATTGCCCCTGTTTAATGTCAAAGGTAATTATTTTGGAAATTTTATTTTTTGTTAACATATTAACATAAATCTGGGCGGATATTGATGAAACTAGTTACTCTAAATTGCTTGCTAGGTCAGAAAATAGTTTTCTTCATTTAATTCCGGCGCATTAACCCTTAAGTACTGTTGGAGTATATGCGATTCCATGATGATAAACAAACCTAAATTTAATTATAGGGTTATATGACCCTTCCAACAGCACTTAGTAAATGTCAATGTTCTAGAATTAAATAAAGAATGTTGTTTTTAAACCTAACGAAATACTATCAAGTAAATTCATCAAATACCCAGAAATATCTGTTTATTTATTATTATGGTAAAAAATAAAAAATCTCCTAAAATTTGACCTTTGACCATAAACAGAATCAATTTAATAAACAGAATCCATTTAGACGATGGAATTATGTGATCTTGATTTATTTTATTCAGTCTAAAAACATATGAATATAAAAAAAAAAACAAAAAAAAAGTACTAAAAGTCAAAAATAGTTGTTTTTTCGAAATCCGCTGAAATAAAATCGCTGCCCTAGCCAAATTTAATAAGGAATTACAAACATTTTTGCAGTTTTATATCCGTAATATATTCACAATAAAACACTGAAGTCCAATCGTAGTTTTTCTAAAATTTCTTTAACCCTCTAACTGCCTTAGGCGTTTTTGCATGTGTTCGGCATGAAAATAAGCTCTACAAATTTTTCCATTACTTTTGGCGATATATGCCAAAATATGTTTAAAGGTAATCTCGAAAACTAATGCACAAATAGAGTAGTAATCTTAGTCACACATTATTTCTCTTACCAAGATATAATTACAACTCAAAAATAAAATTTTACATGCTTTTATTTAAGAAGATGTGGCGAATTTCGATTTTCGGAAAATGCGTAATTGAACGAAAATGCACTTTAACTTCAATGTAAGTAGGTGCGTTAAATCTTAAACGATTTACTAATTATACTAAATATATTAGTTCTGCCAAATTTCACAAAAATCCATGAGTGTATCCAAATGTAGGTGCGTTAAATCTTAAACGATTTACTAATTATACTAAATATATTACTTCTACCAAATTTCACAAAAATCCGTTTGTTTATTCGTTTTCAAGCATCGCGTACCGTGTGTTCTATTAAAAAAACTTAAGCTGCAATCTTACTTTGTGCTGATTATATCAACGATTTTTTTAGTGATTTGAAATATGTTGTTAACGATTTTAAAAATTGTGTTCCTTTCCAAATAATTATTTTTTGATATTTTACGAAATATCCATTTTTACACTCTATCGCTCCAAACCGTGCTCTGGACACGAAAAATTTATTCACAAAACATTTAGCAAAAGTTTGTTTTCTATCGTAATAAATCAAAAGTCTCATTATATTAGTTATCGTTCCTTAGCTCGTTAACAGTTACTTGTATAACTGGTAATTCTATAGCTACTACATGCTATATAAACACGGACCTCTGGACGTGTGCTTTTATTAGGCTAAAACCAAGCGATCGCAAGATCGTATGGTCTGCCCTATTAACGTTTGATGATAGTATCTAGCACTACCATGATTGGTAACGAGGAATCAGGGCTCGATTCCGGAGAGGGAGCCTGAGAAACCGCTACCACATCTAAGGAGGGCAGCAGGCGCGTAAATTACCCACTCACAGCTCGGGTAGGTAGTGACGAAAAATAACAATACAGGACTCATAATAAAGGTCCTGTAATTGGCATGAGTACACTTTAAATGCTTTAACAAGGACCTACTAGAGGCAAGTCTTATACCAGCAGCAGCGGTAATTCCAGCTCAAATAGCGTATATTAAAGTTGTTGTGGTTAAAACGTTTGTAGTTGAACTTGTGCTTCATACGGGTAGTACAACTATAATTGCAGTTTGTACGTTCTCAGCAAAAAAAAACTGGATTTAGTAAGAAGTAACTACATTTTTATGCTTCCAAAATAGCGCTTCACAGCCTTGCATACTATATATAGTGCTTCCCAAAATGCCTTCTTTGAAGCAGTGAATAATGCTTACAATGAAGCAATAAAGAATGCATACCATGAAGCAATAATGTTGTCAACATACAAAAAAAGCGCTTCTTATTGCCTAAGAAGGCATGCATTTATTGCTTCAAAGAGCACATGAAAGGAGCGCTTTTTACCTGCTTAAAAGAGACATACTAAGTGGGACATCGCGAACAAAAATCATGCCTTCTGGATTTGCGTCGTAATTAAATAATGCCTTCCGGAGGCGCTTCTGGGTAAGCACTATTTTTAGCTGGGATACCTTTTGTATGTAAACGTATTACCGGTGGGATTATTATATGTATTAGGTACTTGTATTGAATGCAGATTCCTCCTATTTAAACCTGCATCAGTAGTTTTGAAGTCAAATAAATATTTCTAGGGCCTAGCCTGGCCAATATCTCAAACATTTTTTTTCCTCCATACTAGCTTGGCCACCCTAATGTTTATATAAGAACTATATTGTTACACTTTATTGTTGTATTTCTAAGTAGCAGTCTTGGGCGATGCCAATTACATTTCAAAATCATTCGCTTGTGAAATTTTTCTATATCATTAATAATTTCAGACCTACGCCCACACTTGTGAGCTGAAACGCTTCCTTTGAAATAACAACATCTGAGTATTTAATTGCAGGTCAATTATTCAATTAAACCCAATTACATGTAATTAGACATAAACAAGTAATTGGTCTGTAATTAAATACACAAATATTGGTATTATATCCCATGTCTGGTATTGAAAAAATTAAAAATTTTCCAAGGAAGCGTTTAAGCCAACAGTTGTGAGCGTTGGTCTGAAGTTATTAATTATATGACAAATCTAAGAAGTGAATGATTGTGAAATGTAATTGACGTTGCCCAAGTCTGCTACGTTGTAACTTAAAAGTTATTCACGTGCCTTTTTTTGTATTAAAGTTGAAGAATGTATTTCAAGTTTTAGTGACATTTTAACTTTTAATGGTCAGCGACATCTGTAAGTTATTTTCCAACAAAATGTAGAAAGAAATACTTCAATATCAGAATGTTTATGAAGACGCAGGCATTTGGAATAATGTCGCAAGATCAAAAAACAATTCATGACGTAAAAACTTGTAGCGGTCTTCATCGACGTAATAAGCTTGAAGAAATATAATAAAGTATTTTTTTAAAGAGCCCAGCAAAACCTTACGGTACATGTTACCTGGTAATAAGTTAAACTCATTACCTTTGCATTACTTCGCAACGGTTGGTATTTCCGACTGCCCATTAGTAACCCCAAATTCACATGTTTAAATGTTTTTATGGTATAATTAGTTCGTTTATATATAACATTTAATATATTTAATTAAGTTTTGACTACAAATTTTACAATTTTAAAATAATATTCGTTCTAAAAATTAAAAATTTAAATAAAAAGTTTTTATAATTCTTAGCCTGTAAGTGATGTAAGTAGTTTGCTCGATGGCCATGTCCTTGTTAAAATAATAGGGTTTGTAACTCAGAAAAAGATATTTCCCTACCTTTTTTAATTAAATCGATTTGTTGAAAATTTTTAAAGTTGTCAAATAAAAATTAATTGAATCAATTAAATATTTGCTCGAATTCGGTAGACGCTTGACATTTTTTTATACTATCGCTCAAAACATATTGTTGTTGATTTTTGTACTATTTATGTATGTACCCAGCCAGAAAAATACAAACGGCAAAGCGTTTTCCAGTGCTTTTAATGGTGGTATTAGAGTTGGCAGAGCGTTGGTTTTCTGAAGATTTAAGTGATTTGCCAACACCAATATGATAACACCGGGGAGGACCTGGCCGTTCATTTTTTACAGCGTTGGCAAAGCACTGGGTAAACAAAATTGCCAACATTGGCGAAACACTGGCAAAACCTAATAATATGTGTCTAAAAATAGATTTTCCAAAATAAAATTAAAAAAAAGGTAAATTTAAAAATGTTTTGGTCCTGCCGGGACTCGAACCCTGCCTGGACTCGAACCCTGGTCGCCAGATTGCCAGCCGAGAGCTATACCCCCTGAACTAACGAGACACATAATACTTTAAAGCTTAAAACGTAAACGTTGTTTGTGCTAGTTTGTCAGCACTGGTATAACGTTTGTTGGAATTAACTTGCTAACGCTGGAAAAAAAGTTGTCTAAAAAAGATTTTTCACAAACATAAAAAGGCACAATTTTAATATTTTTTAACAAAGTGTAGTAAATTTTTTAAAATCAATGCTTTAAAAGCACGTTTTACTAAAGTTGGCTAAGTGTTATAAATCACGACTTTACCAGTGCTTTAATTTTTTGACGGTTGTAAATTTTATAAATCAAGTACTGGCAAAGCACATTTTGCCAACGTTGGGAAAGCGTTGTATACAAGGGATTTGCCAGTGCTTTAATTTGAATTTCTACCAAAGGTACTAAAAATAAAGGGCTTTACTAGTGCTTGATTTTTCTGACCATTGGCAATTTCTGGCCTGGTACTTGTTTGTTATTAGTACTACATTTTTTAAATTCATATTTTTTAATTCTCATCATGTTTATTACTTTAGTAAGGTAAATAATTTTTGCCGTACTACCTACGTTTCAATAGAAAGGAAAAAAAACTAATTTCTGTGTGAATTTGTTCACATAATTATAAATAAATCTGCTAACTAAATAAGAATTACACGCAGGGTTAAATTCAATGTTATAAAACTCATATTTTAAAAAAACATTTGGTATGGCAACAACACTTTATCTAATTCTTTTTTGCTTTTATAAAAGGTATTCAATATTGATCACTTTTTAATCAAATGAGTTATTATTTAATTGAAAAATAATTCAATTAAAAGCTATCAATTTCTAATTGAATTAGTAATTTCCGTTGTTGGTAGAATTCCAGCAATTAAAGTTATTGAATCAGTGGTTTTCGTGATTGAAATGGGTTTTTATTTTTTGTGTGCAATAGAGAAGTAACCAGTTACCGACCTTAATTTCTTATTCCCATACTTATTACCGGGTAATAGAAAGTTTTGCTGGGAATGTCTACTGAGAACACATCTTATGTGTAATGAGATTTTAAAGGCAGGAGTGTACAAAATTTAAGAATATTTTAAAATAATACTCTCAATCTAGATATGACATTATCTGATTGGAGTTTTTTTTGGCTATTGCATTTTAGTGTGACAGTAATAATATTCAAAATTTTTTTTTTTTTTGATATTCCATCGAGTGACAAACTATTGTAATTTCTATCAAGCAATATCAAATCTTTTCATATTTTATGTTATTATTTATTAGGCCCGATTACTGATTGTCCAGTTGAAATTTAATAAACAGTTTAATTGAAAATTTATCTGGAAAACAACTACAAATGTGTCAGTTAAAGTCCCAGTTAGTAGCTAACGGGACATTGTGAAAAGGAGGCTGAATGAGTTGCAGTTAATTTAATCCCGCGTACCTTTAGTTTGACAACCCGGTGTCCAACACACTCATATTTATATAAAAATGCATTTCAATGCTTTTTTATGCTTCTTTGTAGAGTTTTAAGCCGCACATAAAGTTTATTGTCAATATAATCTCTTAACAATTGTTTGACTGCTGCTACTTCTTGTTTGTCTTCAAACATACACTTAAAATAATAATTTTGTTAAAAATCAATATATCAAGTGTTAACTAAATTTACGAAACTTCAAATAAATTTTTTGTTAAAAACCCATTTTAAACTAACCACAAAAGTATCGTCGGCGTCAATTTGGACCTATCCGTGACTGGTTAAAGCGGCATTTATCACAACAATTTTAAAATTTCTTTGAAAATTTACAATGAAACTAAAAAATATGTACGGGTAGTATGTTTATTAGAGTTCGTCATTAAAATTTGATTTTGGGATATCATCAGTTTTTTACGGTTTTTGCATAATTATTGGGTATACAAGTTAATAATGTCGATTTTTTTGCTTAAAAAATGCATTTATTATAATAACAAAATGAATTGAAACATTATTTAAAGTATTGCCCATCGTTAGCCACTACTTTTTCCCATTTTTCTGGTAGCATATTGATTCCGCGCCAAAAGAACTGCTCCGGTTTTGAGGTAAAGAATAAATCAAGCCAATTTCTGATACCCTGTTCTGAAGTGAAGTGTATTCCAGTAAGGGCGTTCTGCATCGATCGAAACAAATGGTAGTCAGAAGGGGCAAGGCCTGGGCTATAGGGCGGGTGAGCCAAAACTTCCCATCCACTGTTTTCCAAATAGTTTTTGACCGGTCTTGCAATATGTGGCGAGCGTTGTCATGATGGAAGATTATGGCTTGTGTCTGGTAGTTTTTCGTTGATTGCTCTCTTCAAACGAATCAATTGTGTTCGGTACAGGTCCCCTGTGATCGTCTGACCCGATTTCAACAGCTCATAATACAAAACACCCTTCTGATCCCACCAAATACAGAGCATTACATTGGCGCAATGGATATTCGGCTTCGGCGTTGATTTGGCTGGTTGGCCGATCTTTAGACTTGACTTTTTGCGCTTTGGGTTATCGTAATGTATCCATTTTTCATCACCAGTAACAATACGATGCAAAAATTACTTCTTTTTGTAGCGTTCAAAGAGCATTTCCGACTGCAAAATCGCCTTCCAACGTCTCTCGGCTTCAATTCATATGGGACCCAATTTCCTTGCTTTTGAATGAATCCCAATGCTTTTAAACTTAGGGAAATGGCTTGTTGTGCGACTCCCAATTATAATGCAAGTTCTTCTTGCATTTGACAGCAATCTTTGTGGAGTAATGCTTCCAATTCCTCATCTTCAAACTTTTTCGACTGACCAGGCCTCTCCTTGTCTTCTGTGTCGAAATCACAACTTTTGAATCGCACAAACCATCGTTCACAAGTTTTTTGAGTTGGTGTATGTTGACCGTAAGCTTCTACCAACTGTCGAATACTGAATTATAATGACAGAAGTTTACCCTCCAAAATACCATATTTGTTATTATTCACACAAACCATATGTGATAGTTATGCCACATGTTGTCCAAATCGACATTATTAACTTGTATACCCATGAGCGTGGTGGCCGAAAATACTGATTTAGGTCCCTTTTACTACAGGGATAAAAGGGATGTATTTATATAAAATTTGAACACGACATTCGATTTTACGCCAAAAATTATTGAAAAGTTGTTTTCCCAGTTTTAAAAATGCACCGCTTAGGAAATAGAGAGGACGGAAAACGCTCTATTTTTTCAAAAACTTTTAAAAATTATTGTTTTCAATCCCACACTATAAAAATGTGTTTTATTTATTCCACATGGGAACGTCGGACTTAGCTTCTACAATAATATTCCAAATTATTTTATTATGACATATACTTTTTATTTCGTCAAAGGTTGAGTTCGCCGTTTAAAAGCAGTTCTTCTTATGCTTCCGCTTGGCTTTCTCAATGTGTGCCCATTTCCACTTACGTCTAGGTGTCTCGTTCGTGCGCTTCCAAAGGTCTATGTTGGTAATAGTTTTTGGCCAAAATATGCGGCATAGTATGCACAGACACACAGACATTTATTTGTAAATATTTCGCGAACCGCTGAAAAGACATTAAGGAATCAATTATGGATATTTCGCGGCCCGTTAAAAAGTTGTTATTGTTATTAATACATTTTTACTGGGTTACCATAAACCGAAAAGGTTTGCACATTTTTGTCAACTAAAAAGGCTTTATGATGGTGTGTGTTGTCAAAAAATACGTTATAAGTTTTTTTTATTTTGATTTTTTTCCGACCACTCTATTTCCTATTTTCTATTTTGCGCAATGCGCATGTAGAAGTTTCTGCATGCGCATTGCACATATAATTTATATGTACTATATAAGTTTTTAATTATTAAAACTAGTTTTTCAAATTGTAATATTTGTTCCCTGAAGAAGTCACCCAATGTGGAGACGAAATATTGGAAATAAATAATTTATAAATAAATAATCTTAAGCTCGTTTAAACTAAGAAGAATTAATATGTTTTATTAAAGTAAAAAAAAACCAGCGTTGTAATTATTAGATTTTAAGCAGGGTTGGCATTCTACACATTTTCATACACACAGAGGAATAAAGTGCCAACCGAATGGAATGGAAATGCTATTAATGGTGTCAACTTAAAACTTCAGTTAGTACAACGATATTTACATTAGATTTCTGAATATTTTGGGTTGTGCAACTAAAATTCAGTTGAATTAACCGATCTTTGTTGTGAAAACTAACGTTCAGTTCTGTCAACCGTCTGAAATTCGTAGTAGCCGAATTTGAATCGAAGTAACCGAATTTCAGTTAGCAAATAGCTAAATTTTTCTCTGTGTGTAATAACGGCAGATGTACATCAAGACCGAAATGAAAATTAAAAAAAGGGGAATCCATTAAGGACATGTGAGTTCTTGTATAACCAGTAATATTTTGCTATTTTACCGGTTTTGATTTTGAAATATCTTGAACTAAAGTTAAAATAATGCTAATATACCGAAACACCAATTTATTACGGTATTTTGTAGATATAACAAAATTTAAGCCAACGTACATATAGACTAAAGAAGAACCAAGGTACTCAACATCTGTTAAATTTTGTATGCCAACTGGTTTTAAGAGAAACAGTTTTTTAGAGGTTTTTAATGTAGTTGTTTTGAACAATCTGAAATTAGTGTAGTCCTAAATGGGGAGATTTAGCCTTCATAGAAAAATATCGTAGTTATACATAATACCGACAGTATAGATATTATTTTTAATTATTTTGTATAGCAAGGACGTGTAAAGTTTGCTGTTTATTTCTGCTCTTGAAAAAATTTATAGGTCTTCTACTCGAACAAAGATTTTAATTTTCTTCCTCTGTAAATGTTCCTTTTTTGTTTTACCTAGCGTTTTTAATTAAATTTAAATTCCAACTTCACATTCATAAAAAGCATACATTTTTAGATTTAACATTCTTTTTTTTTAAATTAATATTTACATGTTTTGCAAACGAATTTATAAATTTATGTTCTATAACGGAACTTAGAAAAATTAAGCACTACTTGTGTACTTAATTGGGATAAAGTAAAAAGTACTGATCTCTAAAAATTTTCAATTTTTAGTTAAAGAACATATTAGATTAAATTGTATCAAATTTTATATAATTTGATCATATGAGATTAGATCGCATGAGATACCTTCATATCAGCTTATGTATGCCATTTTTCGGATCAGATCAGATCAGATGAGAAGTGACGTGATGTTTAGTTATACAGTTGTGTTCAAAACATTTGCAACTGAAATCATGGTTTAGGTAATTATAATTTTTTTGATCAAAAAGATTAGTGGTATAAGTTTTTTGTTTTTTTTTTATTAAATTCAGTTATAGCATATTATTTTACAAATACAAAAAAATTATTCATAACTTCTCAAAAATAAAAAAAAGTAGTTTTAACAAAATAAATCGATAGTGCAGTGTTCAAATCATTTGCAACTCTTAAAGTAATTAACAGGAAATACAAACAATGGTTTTAACGCTCAGTATTTTGTAGCGTAGCCATTATTTTTTATATATTGAGGCAATGAGCTTTTTAATATAAGCGTCGGAAATTTCATTCCACTGCTTCTCCAACTCGACGAAAAATTTATCACCATTAGGAATACTTTATTGCCGATATTCCGTTTTACAATCATCCACATGTTCTCAATCGGGTTGAGATCGGGAGATTGAGCCGGCCACAACATGATATTATTTTCATTTTCCTGCAGCCAAACTTTTACAACCCCCGCCGTGTGTTTTGGTCGAGTGGCATTTCCCATTCAGCATACGGAAGCACAACTGAACTCAAAAGATATCTATAGATTGTGGCCGTCTATTATGCTAGTAACTGCGGTGAATTGGGCCAATCCCATTTTCTGAAAAACACCCCCACACCATAATGTTTCCACCTCCGTGCTTCACTGTGGCGGTTGTGTATCTGGGATTAAACTTTTCGCCTCGTGGTCTTCGAACATTGGCTCTTCCATCTGATCCCCGGAGGTTGAATTTAGACTCATCTGACCACAATACATTTTTCCATTGCTCTTGAGTCCACGTCAAATGGCTTCTCTGGGAACTGCTTTGCGATATTTCGTAAAAAAATCTTGATTTTCGATCTTCTCTTACAGTTGTAATACGGAGTCTTAAACCTTTATGAGTTGTGTGGATGTTACCACTATTGACAATGCGGCAAATCGGTGATTTTGGAACGGAGTACTTTACAGAAATTTCTTTTTGGGAAAGTCCATTTTGAAAATCATTTAAAACTTTTGATTTAAAATCAGAATTGTATTTATTTCCTGCCATTTTTTACAAAAATTATTCTTACGATGTTTATGCTTCCAACATCTTATTACAACTATTAAATTTGTTTAAAAATGTAACGGCCTGAATCTCAGTATTAAAAAGGAATGCGATTACCGTTATATCCTAGCATTTGTTAGTATAAATTGTTTCGTTAAGAGTAAGAATAATGAGAGTTGCAAATGTTTTGAACACCTGCATTTTGAATACATCTATTATTATTAATTTTTTTGTTGTTTTAATTTAACGGAATTAATTTTTTTATTTGTTTAACATAAAACAATGTATGAAGAATATGTAAAAAATAAATTTTAGTAACTAAGTGTGACTTGAAGAAAATAAATCAATGAAAACAACAAATGCGATCTCAGTTCCAAATGTTTTAACCACTACTGTATATGATCATATATGATTATATCGGAAGTTTTTCGTCGGGTAGTCATGTTATTAAACTTAAAATGTATTTGGAAAGTACACAATTTTACTATTAAATTATGATATCCTTATACAAAAATTTTTTTCAGTGTACTTTATCGAAATAAACATAGGCACATATGACAGAAGAATAGAAAATATTTTCGTATACCAGTTTATTTATGATGATAATTTAATTGGGTTTATTCTTTGAGTTTTTTTTTTTGTTTGAAATGTCAGCTAAGTTTGAAATGAATTCAATGAAAAATAAACTTGATTCAAATATTAAATTGAAAAATGTATAATAAAAATAATAAAATTTTCTTATAATTCTTAGAAAAAAAAAACTGAAGTTGAATTTGATTTAAAATATAAAACTTAAAATTCAATAAATTATAAAGCATGATGAAGTATGAAATTTTAAAGAACTATTGATTTAAAAGAAATTTTACTAAGAAGAAAAGAATAAAATCATATTTTATTTTTGTTACGAGAATAAATAAAGAAATACTTGTATATAATCTTGTAATTGAGGGTCTTGTATAGAAAATTTGTTATACACCCATGGCATACATGAATAATACTTGCTGCTTTTTTAAAGAGTTTTTATACTTATTTCCTAGAGGATTTTTTGCTTTATATTTAGTATTATTTTTTTTTTTTTGTTGTTACTATAGAAAACAGCATGAAAAATTCAGATATTTTTCTATAACAACGCCTTCAGGTGAGCACACTTGCTCTAAATACTTCTGCAGTTCTTCCTTTTTTTTAAAAAATATATTAGTTTCTTTTGTTTTGAAGTATATAAGTTTTTTTTTGATCTTATACTGTGTTTAGATGAACACTATTTTTTACAATATTAATACTGAAAATAAAAGACTACATAGAGTAGTAGTTAATAGTTTTCTTTTGTATTTTCAGCTTTCTAACCGACATAACTATTATAAAAAATAACAGGTGCACTGTGGTGAATTTGGAAAAAAAAAATATTATTAAATATAGAACTTGTAAACTACTGATAGGATCGGGGTACCGTGAAATAACTCCCAAATGAAATAAGTCCCAATGAAATAAGTCCCAATGAAATAAGTCCCAAAAAAATGAAATGAGTCCCAATTTTAATAAATGAAATAACCCCCAAAGAAAAAATTAAATAAGCCCCAACATTTGGGAGTTATTTCATAGTAATAAAATAACTCCCAATGAAAAAAGTCCAAAAAAAAAATGAAATAATTCCCAATTCAAAATATCGAATTCTATTTATTTCATAAATACATGTAAAAATGTACATAATATTAAACATATTATAAAGATAGAATTTAATGTATACAAAAATATACAAAAATACCCAGTAAAAAAAGCTGCTTACATGCAAGCAGGTTTTAAGGCAGTAAGCCCAAAAGAATCCCTTACAAACCTGCTTACATATGCCATGCTTTTTATATGGCGAATTCCCACTTGGAAGCATTACTTTTGGATATAATAAGAGCGGATTTTAGCGCTTACAAAAAGCAGTTATTTCATGGCTTTCAGTAATATCATATTTCATGTCTACATTATTACGATTAAAAGTAATAATATGAATATACATAATTTATTTTACATAAAATTCTACAGATATTAATTATTTCTTGTTAAAATTTTTGACATATAATATAATCATTTTATTTTTATTTACCGCTCCACATGCTAGCTCTTCAGAAACAGTTAAATGACTAATTATTTTTTAAAACATACTCCAAAATACCAAACACAATCGGAAATCACTCGGGAAAAATTGGTACAGATGGTTTATAATACACGATATGAAACTTTCTGCATTACAACCTGCATCCTTTTAAGGGATTAGGGTAAGCTGCTTATAACCTGCATCCTTGTTAGGGAAAACAGTAAGCTCAAAATTTTTGTTTGTTTATTTTTATACGAAAATTATTCGTCTCTTTTGCTGTTTCTCAGTATTATATAATAGTAAGCACTTAGATCAGCGCATTTATTATATCCTGCTACTAAAAACACGAAAATTTTTTACTGGGTAATCAACAAAATTAATAGAAAAATACATAAAAATATATTTATAGAAAAACCTGGAATAATCTTTGTTTTAAAAGTTAAAATAAATTAGTTAACATAGCATGGAGTAAATTAGTTAACATAGCATGGAGTTTTGTCTGCGTGCGACACAAAAGAAACTTCAAAATTACTGATCTGTTTCCACACTGAAGCATAATGTCCATGGACCTTATGTCACCCAAAAAGTGGCATAATGTCCATGGACTTTATGTCATTCCATTTGTGGACATGTGTCCACATTGCAGAGTGTCATAAAGTCCATGGACATTATGACACTTTTCGAGTGACATAACGTCCATGAACATTATGTCATTGGACGTTATGTCATGCCACCCTTTCCCGACCCCTCCTCCTACTGAGATGTCTTAACTTTTCATAATATTCAATATGCACTAAAATAAATTGCTTAAAACATCCGAGCGGAACAATTGAAAATGTACTATCAATCAAAATCTTTTTATTATTGTTGTTGGGAATATTTTCATTAATTAGCTTGACCATCTTATCTGATCCAAAGACGCAGTACGCAAAGTCTTTAGAGTCGTGGAAAACTTTAAAAAACGGTGTTTTGTCACGACCCTCATGCAACGTATGTATATCCACACTTTTTAAAAATATTTTCTTTTTTAAACATATTGACAACATCGGTCGGAGTCTTATGCCGCAAAAACTTTTGCTGACAAATATTGCAGACCGCGTTTGACTTTGTTGAAATCAATGTTTTTAGTTGACTCTTGATTGCTTTATTACAAACAAGAAAAACATTGCTAACAATGCAATGCAAGAAAAACCTGATAGATTATTAACTTTCGTTACGCACACGTTCCGGAAATTCTCCCGGATTCCGCTAACAGCGTTAGCAGTGCCCAAAGTACTTGCAACATCCACACACTGATCTTTTATTTGGATGAGGGCTTTAAGTTCTTCATACAGCTTCCGTTGGTCGCTGTGATTATGCTCAATAAAGTCAGTGGCTTTACGACACTGCCCGTTTTCCAGAACCACTCGCGACTTGCAGTTTTCTTCGTAACACGTATAATATTTTCTTCCTCTAGCTTCTGAATCTTTTAAATTAATTTGATTTTCGACTTTTACGTATAACACTTTACTATTTCTTCTTTTGCCACCCATTATTTCAAATTCAAGATTTGCCATTATTTTTAATCACTTTAATACCGATCTTTACTTACCAAAATTCTAGCAAGAACTGCGTTCCTTTTGGTAAAATAACTCATTGTATTGCTATAATTTACTTTACGACAATTTTAAGAACCGTTACAAATGCATAAAATTTACCAAAATGTAATTTTAATAGAAATGAAATAACTCCCAACAAAAATGAAATAACTCCCAACGATAAAATCACATTTAAATATGAAAACGAAATAAGTTCCAACAAACGTGAAATAACTCCCAATGCCAAAAAGGAGTGAAATAACTCCCAACAAAATCTGTTTGGGAATTATTTCATTTGGGAGTTATTTCATAACGAAATAAGTTCTAACAGAAGATTGTGAAATAAGTCCTATCGCACTGGGATTTATTTCATAGTGAAATAAATCCCAATTTATATGGAAAATTTTTGGGAGTTATTTCATTTAGGGAGTTATTTCACGGTACCTCGGATCGGTACTAATCAAATTGAAAATTGTTAAAGAGGTAGGCTTCCCATATCCCAAAACCCAGCCAGCTTGACACTAAGCTCAAATGAGCTTGATTTCAAACAAATATATTGACAAATAATATTACTCATACTTTATACGTAAATTTAAATTTTATTAAAAAAACATAAAAATTATAGAAAAACTTAAAAACAAAAACGTAACAATTACAAATCAGTCTCTGTCAAATAATAAAAACATCTTACACGTAATTTACATCCTACTCGTAGTAATGCTTTATATTAATTTTTCCACATATACTTTGTACTTTTTTAACTAGTTCTGTTCCTTTGGGCGCCAACACTCAGGAAATTCTTCCTATTAATTACTGTGTTGCTTTGGAAAGGGGAGAGTGGAGAGATGAAAAGTGGTGAAAGATGAAGAGCTTCAAACATGGCAACACTGTAATTACGCGAGATGATAAGTCTTAGAACAGTTGTTGCTTGCCACATGATGTAGAGGTGGCGAATTTATTGAAGCTTTTTGTTCATAGCCCTGATTCATTATTTTACTTCGGTGGGGTTGAGTGCTATGGGAACACCGAAGGTGGCCGCAGCGATACATATAAGTGATAGAAAACTCATACATATTACTTTTTCTAAATTGATGTTGTCGTCACCGGGAATCGAACCCGGGACCATCTGTGTAACAGTCCAACGCGCTAACCATTACACCACAACGCACCACCAAATTAATAGTTCAAATCAAGCTATAACTCAATGTTGTGAATGGGGGCAAATTGCAAGAGTTGGTATTTTTTAAGTTAACAATTAAAATGAATTATGGGTTTTGGGAAAAAATATAAGAATCAGTGTTGGGGTTTGGTGGTGAAACAATTGATGATACATTTTTTTTAATATTATTTTTTTTTTAAATTTTAAAAATTAAAAATAAACTTCAAAACGTGAACAAGTGTTTTAGCTTGACAAAATATATTTTATCTTGACTCTTGACAAGACTTAAAAAATCTTGTCAATCAAGCTCATTCCAGGCCATGTTGCAATCATATAAAGAGGTGTAAATGTGGACCGAATTCTAAAAGTTTTGGAGTGGAGTAATGAAAGTTGTATGTTTCAGAAAAAATATACTTATAGTGATATGTTACCCCCCTCTACTTTAAAAGTTATTAATATGTATATAAAAATAAAAATTTTGTTTCTTTGCCACAATATTTTTTGATTTTACTACCAAAAAAAAAATAATTTTTTAATGGATTTAAAAACAAAAAAATTTCTCATGTTAACAATACTTCACGATAAAAGACATAACAATATTTTTTTTAAATAGTTTTAATAGTTTAGTCGTAAAAAATCCTTAAAATTAAAAATTTAAAAAATTTATGAAAAATTGTAATTTTTTCCAAAAAAGTATTATTTTCTTTACAATTTTCTTGGAATTTTGTTAAAAAGCCAATACAAATATAAATGCTTTCTGAAGGACAAGGCTTTGAAAACAATTTTAAATGTAATTTAAATAAAATTTGGAAATGCACCCTACGAAAATGACAAATTTTTGACCAAAAAAAAAAAAAGAAAAGACTTTGAGGGTATGTTAAAAAAATTTAACTCTGATTTCAGAACTTTTTTTTTTGATTTTGGATTATGAAATAAAGTGTTTTTAGTATTTGGTATTAATATATTGACATACGGCAAGAAGAAGAAGAAACACAATAAAACTAATAACGAAAACAATTTTCCGTACTATCTGTATGAAACTCAAAAATTGTGCTTGGCTGCTGACTAAGACTTCGTCAGAAAGAAAGCAATTCTATTTTTGACCGAAAATGTATCACTTTCTTGATATGAGAGAGAAATGAAGAGAAACTCTCACAATTTGTTTGACATACATTTGCCGTAATTGAACTACATTTTTTGTTCTCTTGTGCATTATTGTTTTTTTCTGAACTTTTTACCAACAAAGAAAAGGAGAAACTTAGAAAAAGTAAGAAAATACCACATATATTTTTACTATTTAACTCATAAATGTACAGAATAAAAAAAATGTGTATAAATAAACGTAAAAAATAGCCAATAGCCATCGCCGCAATATAAGTTCAACGCAATCTCTTTCACTTTAGTTATTATCTTTTGGCTTTTATTGTGAACACCCTCTTAAAATCATGACTGAAGATTTATGAAAAATTACAAATTTTGAAAAGAACATTTTTTGATCCGAAAAAGAGGAATATTTTAATTAGTTTTTCTAATTGATGTTATTTTTTTAATTATGCATATTTGTAACTGTACTATGTTTGAAAAAATCGTTTAAATATCATTTGAAGGTATTAAGATATTAAAAGCTCAACTCAAACATAAATGTTATTTAAATAAATTTTTGTTTTTATTGGTTTATTTTAAAAAAAATTTTCAAGGGTTTTTTAAATTTTGAATTTTTTATAACACATTTTTTTATGTGTCGGTATCAAATATGTATATATTGTACGTTGTAACAGGCAAAAAAATGCACGCTCAAAATGGAGTTTTTTCTATTATTATAGATTTTTATTTTATATAATTCCGACCTTCGACTTTCATTTGATATTAGGCAAGTCCAAAGATTAAGTGGTGTAAAGTTCAGCCAAATCGGTTCCGAAAATTAAGGTGGTGATTTAATCAATTGCACGCGAGAAATCAAAATTTTATATGCAAAAAGTTCCCTATTTTGGGTGGTAATATTGCCGCCCGGCGGTTCTGGAAGGTTCAAAATCAATACTTAAGCTCCATATTTCGCCACTTATGCCTGTTCCAAATTTCATTCCAATCTGACAGCTAAGTAAGAATCGAACTACGAAGTAAGAAATAGTCGAGTTATTTTTTGTGATAAATCCCACTGAGTAATGGTTGTCCCGGTTTTATTTTTTGGTATTTTAGGATTGCCTGCGCGGCGATTTTTACAATTTATGTTGTGATTATGGAATGCAAAATCCCGCACTTTTGCATATTCCTGGAAAGAGCGAAATTTTTTCGAAATACCCGGGTTCCCGCTCGGAAAATAAATAAATACATTTTTCAAATATATTATTCTTTGCATGCAAATGTCTTCTATGACCCAAGTTTTTTTTTGTAAATAAGTCTCCATTATATTTCTGTGAATTTCTCATTCTCAGAATGAGAAATTGATTTTTAATCACAATTCTTTTAAATCCTAGAGTTTTATTAAAAAAAGCTTAAAATAATAAAAACGTTTACAAAATGTAAAAACTAGAACAATTTTAAAATCTATAGAGTTCGTTAAGAAAATGCCGTTTGGAAAATATGTGGTAGTTAAAAATGTTTTGGACAAATTTTCATAATGAAAAATTTTAAGAGCTACGAGGGTGGATCAATAAGTCCGTGACTTTTAGAATGAAACACGGTTTTTTTTGCAAAAAAAAATTATTTTTCAACATAATCTCCTTTTTGCTCAATACACTTAGTCCAACGTTTCTCCAATTATTGTATCCCTTCCAAAAAAAAAAAAAATAGGATTTTCGAGGTCCATAAAAAAGGTATTTGTTTGATCAATAATTTCATCGTTGGATCTAAATCTCTTTCCACCGAGCCATTTCTTTAGGTTTGGAAATAGGAAATAGTCACTGGGAGCTAAATCCGGAGAATATGGCGGATGAGGTAACAATTCGTAGCCCAATTCTTGGAATTTTGCCATTGAGAATGCACACGTGTGCACCCGTGCATTATCTTGATGAAAAAAACTTTTTTTCTTGGCCATATGGGGTCGTTTTTTTTTTTTTATCCGCGTTAAATCGGTAAAATGAGTTGGCATACTATTCCCTTTTGAAGGTAATCGATGTAGATTATCCCGCGTGCATAAAAAAATCGTTGCCAACACCTTATTGACTGACAAACTTGCCTTGGCCTTCTTCTTGGCAGCTACACCCGGAGAAACCCATTGTTTAGACCAGGGGTGCCCACGGCATATGCGCTTGGTACTCATTTGTTTTTGTAAAAACACTTAGCTATAGGCTGTGTGTTTTAATACACATATAGAGCGCTCAGCACTAGCAATACGAAATACACAAACAACTTTGTCTTATTAGTTTTTTTGTTGTTCTTCACTTTATACACGCAAGCGCAAAGCAACAACACTTTCGTATGCTTTGCTGGTAAACATTGAAATATTTTTTTCTTTTTCTTTGTATGTATTGGTTTTTACAACAAAAAATGTTGAATAAAAATTAGTTTTTCTTTAAATGTATTGGTGTTTGCTCTTCCATAAGGAACTTTTGGGCACTCCTGGTTAGACTGCAGCTTGGTTTCCGGAGTGTTGTAATGGATCCATGTTTCATCCACATCATTTAAAATTTTTTTGATATTTTCGGGCTTCGCCATTTCAGCTAACGATATATGTTCTTCATTATTAGTTATAACAATAAACAAATTTACTAATTTGTTTACCAAATTGCAAAAAACTACCATTTTTTTTTTCATTTTATGCTCATAAAAGGTACACTGGTGCACATTTAGACATGTTTAACGTAATGGGGAGAAACATTAAAGGAACTTGTAGAAAAAGTTGAAGTGTTTTGAAATTTTGAAGGGTGCGAATTCGCATCTCTGTACCATTAAAAGTACTTTTAATCAAATTAAATTTCACTCTGTTTTTTATTTTAAACTGGTACAAATTCGCACCTTATTACATAAGTATTCCACTAGCAAGGAAGGTTACGCGTGGTGAATTTGCTAGGTTGCATACATTTTTAATGTAAATATAAGAAACATTGAAAATATTTGTAGAAAAATTTAGTGCGTTTTGAAGTTTTTATGGGTGCGAATTCGCACAGGTGTAGCGTTTGAGGGTTAATATACAAAATTATAATAAATTTTAATTTAAATACAAATTTTTGATGATTTTGCTTTTCTAACAATATTACATTTTTGTAGAGAGTTGTTCAACTTAGTTCCAGAGAGTTTTTTAAATTAGGTCCTTTAGAGAGTTTTTTAATTCAGGGTACATGTTCCCTAATGAGGACCTTTTGAGTTTATTTAAATATTGTTATATAACTTTTTTAATTAGTTGCCACAAGAAAATAATCTATAGCTGAAAAATGAAGTTAACCTATTGGCATTTGGATTTAGAATATTCCACTAATTTTTTTTAGTATATCCCAAATACTAGGTGTAGGGCAAAATTAGGGTACATTCCCTTATATTTTTGTTTCATTTCTTTTAAGTTTTTGTTTTTAGTTTTTCTAATGTTAAAAATTCAGTTTTAAATTTATACTTAAATGGTTATTATTTTTGGATTAGGCTTAATTTTAGACAAAATACAAAATTAAAATTATGACAAAATCTCAGCCCATTCAGGAGCGATATCCTAATAATATTTTTGCTTTATAACTATATTTCTCTGGTTCGGGGAGCAGCAAGTCGCCAAAGTAACAAACAATTTCTTTTTAGTCATAGCCCTAAGTCTCCATGAAGTTTCGTCAAAAAATCTTCAACCGGTTTAAGTTCGGCCGTCAAAGGGTTCAGAGAGGGGATTTAAATCCGCATAGACCGGATTTTGGGAAATCGTTGCCGGGTGGAGCTTAAATAGAAAATTCTCCTCCTTATCTGCATGACCAAAACGGGGAAGCTGGGAATTTTACTTATAAAGGGTGTCCCAAGAAGAACGCAATTTTTAAATCTGGCAACATTCGAAGTGTCATTGTTTGACATTTGAACAATTGTTATTGTTTGCTAGTAAAAGGTACGAGGTTAGTAAAAATGGAGCGCTGAACAACGCATTCTCATTGTGAAATTGTTTTACCAAATGGTGAAAGTTTTGCGGCTACAGTTTGCAAAAATCATCTTCAGTGACGAGGACCATTTTCATCTTGATGGCTTCGGCAATAGGCAGAATTGTCGCATTTGGGGTGAGGAAAATCCTCGAGTGATTCACGAGAAGCAAATTCATCCTCAACGTGTCACTGTGTGGTGTGGTTTTTGGGCTGGAGGAATCATTGGACATTTTTTTATGAAAATGAGGCAGGTCAAGCGCAAACAGTCAATGGTGTTCGGTATCGTGAAATGATAACCAGTTTTTTCTTGCCTAGAATTGAAGAAATAAATGTGGAGGGCATGTGGTTCCAACAAGACGGCGCCACATGTCATACAGCCAGAGAAACAATTCAATTGCTGCATCAGTCATTTCCCGGTCGTGTTATTTCGCGTTTTGGAGATCAGAATTGGCCGCCTAGATCGTGCGATTTAACACTATTAGATTTTTTTCTTTGGGGTTTTTTGAAGTCGATGGTTTAAAGGCCTACTCAAACCGATGATATAAGATAATTGAAATTTTAATATATGTTCCCTCATCCATTAATAATATAATATAATAATAATGGAAACTCCAATAAAAACGTGGTTCTTCTTTATTTGCATATCCACTTCTGGATTTTATTTTATTTTTTTTTTTTACATGTTACATATTTTTTCGGGCATTACTTAAATATTCTAAAATATTACATAAGTATTCTAAATACATTTTTATAATGTACATTTAATTAATATTATTAATTGTAGTTAAAAAATCATCTCTATTTCTAGCAGTGTTTATAAGATCATTCATTGTTCGTAACCCAGTCCAATTTCTTATATTTCTGAGCCATAATAACTGCTTGCGACCCGATTCCACGTCTTCCTTCAATCTTTCCTTGGATAATGAGCTGTAGCATTCATATTTTGGTCCTCTTATTATATGACCGAGGTATGCTGTTTTTTGACGCTTGATGTTTTTAAGAGCTCACGGTCTTTGTTCAAAGCCTGTAATACTTCCTCGTTTCTTACTCTATCGGTCCATTTTATACTTAAGATTCTTCGATAGCACCACATTTCAAATGCTTCGAGTCTGTTCATGGTATCAACTTTAAGTGTCCATGTTAAATGGGATAAAAATGGGAAAAAAATCATGAATGACACAGTGTTTCTTTTCGGCCCAGTGCTTTTAAACAGCTATATTTTTTACTGGATAAAGTTATTTAAAATTTTTTAAAAAATTGTTATAATTATTATTTATTATCTGTTATGGAAATGAAAATTTATTCAAGTTCAAGGTCATACTCTATATTTCTTTATTAGGATATTGTCCTAACAAATAATCTATAGAGTATTTTGTTTTCAATTTTTTGATTGACCACCTTCAAGAATTTGTTGATGGTTCCATTTCGGGGATTTTCTAGGTAACCATCATCAGAACAAGTTTAGAAAGTAGTGGCAACCTCATTCACAAACGCAAACACTTATATATCAAATTTGTTAAAACAAATGAGAATTAAGTTGAGACTGAAAATAAAATTGCCACTAACAATTAAAAAATTGTAAACATTTGATTTTGTATACACTCTGTACTTGACATTTAAAAATCTTAAACTAATTCAACATCTTGACTACAAGCGTGAATACAAAAATTGTGGGAAATTGTTATTTGAGTTGCCATATAATTACCTCTAAAAATCTATTTTCCACCTTTGTTGACTCTTTTAAAAAATTATTTAAAAATATAAAAAGTCGAATCGTTAATAATTTTGATTGTTCTGTTGATATCCCTGCTAAAAATAAGTTCATCGGTTGTATATAATTTTTGCACATATGACCGCTTGGACGATGAATTTTTCAAATACACAAAGTCTAAAACAGGCACGTTTCCAGGAAAAGGTTTTGGGTGAGTGTTTTTGCAAAATTTTCTATTATTTCTTATATTTTTTTTATTGAAAAAATCAATTTTGTAGGAGGAAATATCCCATTTTCTCTCCCCCTGGATTTGTGCCTGGTCTAAAATATTCCAAAATTTATTCCGTTCACACTCCAAACATGAAATTATTAAAATACTACTAAACTCATAAGACTTATACCATCAGGGACGCCATATAGCAAACTAAAAAAAACAGTCAAAAACCATGATATTCTACAAAAAAAAAAATTAAAAATCGGTTAACTAGCCTCATGTTTTCACTTATTGATGAAGTATATATTTTCAAATTGTGTATACTAGGGAATTAAAATTACTCGGGTTTGGTTTTGTTCGAGTAGCGAGTAACTCGATTTTCATGGTTTAAATAAATACAAAATAGATACAAAATTAGGAGTTCCAAAAGTAGTTTATCAAAATGAAAAATATACGTTAGGTTGAAATAAAAAATATCTTCTGAATTAATATACAATTGAGGTATTGTTTTGTTTTATTTTCTTTCGGTTTTGTAAGTTCGACTTTAAAAAAACATTAGGGATATACCCTATGGGGAATGGGACCGGTTCTGCGTATGCCACAGGATCGGTCCCTTCGTGCCAGAGACCGGTCCTCTACTAAACCTTACCCTATGTAAACAACTGACAACTTTAACATTGGCTTGTCATATGAGGGGGTCATTTGTCCTGCTTTAAACTACACAGTGGCATGCCACAGGACTAAAAAAAAAACTGTCGCAAAAGGGGCATGTCATATAAAATAAACGAAAACTAAACAACTTCCAATGGGTAAAATTCTGGCCAACTGGCTTTTTCTTGTTAATAAGCATTCTGGTTAAGTGGAATGTCCTCCCTTTACAGGCACAGGATTGGTAATTTTAGGACAATTGACACTGCTTAACCCACTTCAGTATTAAATTATACCAGTCCTGTGATAAGTCCTTTTTTAACCAGTCACTTTTAGGTCAATTGACTCCTCATTCCCACACAAAAAAATATTTCTTAAATTCCGCCAAGTAAACATTTTGTTGAATAAAAAAAACATAATCAATTACTTTTTTAATTGACTCAATTACTTTTTTAATTGACTCAATTAAAAAGTAATCAATATTTTAAATAATATTGATTACTTTAAATAAACAAAAATATTGATTACTTTTTAATTGAATCAATTAAAAAGTAATTGATTATTTTTTTTTATTCAACAAAATGTGTACTTGGCGCAATTTTTTTTTTTCTGTGTCCCCATAGGTTAGCTTTTAGCATTTTTTGCAAATATCAAGAATATAATGGCATAGCAAGCAGTATATGCCTTGAAAAAAAAAATTAAAAATTATATTATATTTTAGCAAATACGTTGAAGTTTGGAAGACAGACTTTTGTTCAATTTTTTTTTTTTTTTAATTGAAAATTTTAATTTATGTGAATAAGTTGTATCTAGATCCGAATGAAAAAAAGCCGAACTGTAACACCAAAAAAATTATGAATTAACTAAAATTCGAAATTTGCAAAAAAAATTTTGGCACAATATAATAGTTTTGCGATTGTTGCGAATTTTTAATTGTTATAAAATATTTCGATATTTAAATGTTTCGCTTAATTTCTGGAAATCGGACCTTGTGGTGTATATTTTTTTTGTAAAGTTTCGACCCTTCATTATTTGAGTAATTGTTCAAAAACATTTTAAAAATATCTGAAAAATGTACTTTTTTAGGCAGTGATGTCGGTGCCTAATGTGTTTTCTTCATAAAGAAAAAAAAAATAGTTTTTTACCAGTACAGTATTGTACATATAGTGGTGTCACGTAAAAAAGGTTATAGCCCAATGGAACAGCTATAATATGTTAAGTGAAATGGTGACTGGTACATTACCTTACGAAACAATTTAAGCTTTTTTTGTAAAATATAAACTGAAATAGAACATATTTCGATTTACTTGATTAACTTAAGCGATCTAAATTGTTCGAGGTATTCGTTACTCGAAATTGACCATTTTAATTTACAATTAATCGAGTAACGGTTAACCGATTGTATACCCTCGTGGTTACGAAATGCCCAGCGAATCTATGACGTACCTTTAAACTCTGGTATTTTTAAAATTTTTACGAGGGTTCACATACAAAAGTTTCCTCTAAAGGGTGTTTTTTTACGGGTATAAAACTTTAAGTTGGCAACGCTTTTTTAACTGGCTGCCATTTTGTCAGCTGTCAAGTGATTTATGTTTAGTTTGGTTTGGCATTTCTACATAAAAAGCCTGACGCCTGAAAAACGCTTCCCAATTGTGCAAATTTATTTTGAAAATCATGGTTCTGTTCGAAATACGTATCGCCCACTACGTCCATTTTAGGGTCACATAATCGTCTATCAGAGCAATTAATTCGACTAACTATGGAACGTTTTCGCACCACGTTTACTCTAAATGATAATATGCATCCACAGAGACGTGGTACAATAAGTACAGAAGAAGTCATTGCTGCTGTAGAGCGTAGCGTAGAGGAAGACCCCAATCAGTATATCCGCCATCGTGACCGCTATAGAGCCATGATCACTGACTTTTTCGTTCATCAATTGAACAAACATGATGTGCAGGAGCTGTAGTTTCAACAAGACTGCCAACAGCTCGTGCCTCAATTGATTTATTGAAGGAAACTTTTGGTAACCGCATAGTTCCACGTTTTGGACAACATTCGCCGTGTTATTGCCAATATATAGCCACAAATGTTGGAAAAAGTCATCGAAAATTGGACCTCCAGATTAGACTACGTCCGAGCCAGCCGAGGCGGTCAAATGCCAGAAATCATTTTTAAATTATAATGCCAGAAGATTATCTTTCGAATAAAGTAAATTTCATGTCAATTTAAAAAAATCATCTTTGTTTTATTCAATTTCAAAGTTCTAAACCTCTATAAAATCACCCTTTACCCAAAACCTTTTTTGTCTAAAAGTGTGAGACTTAAAATATGTTTGAATATATACTTTTTTGGATTTTTGATTAAGTCTTGGTATAAATGAGGTAAAAAGATGAACAGTAAAGGACCTAGTTATGCAAAGCTTTTAAAGTACAAATCTAAAACTGGAATTTAAATCAAAGTTCTTTAGAGAAAAATTTTATATAAAAAATAAATAAATTTCTTCTTAATATATTCCCATATATAGAACTACCGGTAACGAAGTATCGCGCTTTTAGGCTCGTAAAACAATAAAACAAAAAATAAAACTTCTGACCGGCACGAACATCAAAAAACAAATATTTTGCCAATACAACAAATGTTTTTAAAAAAAATAGAATGTATTTATTGCGGCAATCTAAGCACTGTACTTTAAATTAACAAAAAATATTATATACCGTAGAAAGTAGCAAGCGCTATTGCTGCTGCTTCATTTAATATACAATTGGAGTATCAGTATAAACCACAATATGCACTTCCATAAAGTAGGAGTAACAACTGTTACACTCATAAATAAAAGATCAATGGTTTAAAAAGCATGAAATGTGTTACAAATTTACTTCGTTTGTTCGATTTTATTTTTACTTCATTTAATCATACATTGTTCTAAAAAGATCAGAGATATATTTGAAGCGATACTGATGATCGTGATCATCATTCTAAATTGCTACCATATGTTTAAGTGAATAAAATTTATTCAGCCCTTTGAAATACTTTTTTTTTTTTTTAGGTTAATTTGGGTATTAAAGCGTAATTTATTTTTCCAACATATGACTTGTGTTAAGAAAGTTAATATTTCAGTAGCACAACTTAAACCTTTCTTTAAAAGCGGAACGATATCTTCTTGAGTCTTTCTATAAATAATTAATATTGACAAGCAATGAAGCGTAATATTTTTTTAGAGTTTGTAGGCTGAACTTAAAAAAAAAACTTTCTCTGAAGGGGAATTTTTTATTTAAAATTTTAGACTCTTCGTCAGTTTTAATGTCAACAAATAAAAATAGCATACACTGATGCCCCGATTTGCGTCGTTTATAGGGACCGGGGAAATACGACGCAAACCGAAACGACGCAAATCGAATCACTTTTCTGTATATGCTTAGAATAACTTACTAACAGAATAAAATGGGAATTCCCCTTTTTTCATGCAAAATTGAAAAATTCCTCATATGTACAAATGTAATTATGACTTCAGTGAAAAAATACAATCGTATGTAGCGACGCAAATCGGAATCAAAACGACACAAATCGGAATGAACCAAATTTTAAAAAAGCGACTCCAAATCGAAACGACGCAAATAGGATCGACGCAAATCGGCGCTTCAGTGTATAGTGTTTCACTTATTGTTAAATCATTCATTCTTTGAAAGAAGTCCAAAAAATTGTAATTTTTTTTACCGATTTTCTTTATATTAAAAGTACATATTCTCTATGGAGCCTAGAACACATCTCCACACTAATAGAAATAAACCTGTAAAAATAGCAAAAAAAACTACTAAAAACTACTTAAACATGACCTTGCAGATTTTTTTACTAAACATTAGTAATATAATAATAACAAAAATAAATCTGATGAATTTACAAATATTTAGTTATATTTGAGCTAAGTTTTAGTTAATTGAAAGTAAGAAAAATATCTGGTAAAATCAGTTTATGCTGATAATTATTACTAATAATTAGTACACAAAAAAATCTATAAAAATTCAATATTTTTAAAGTTTTTTTTAGTTTTTTTTAATGCGATTAACAGTCTGCCCTAATGAAATCAACAATCTAACGATTTTTTAGCAAAAATTTCTGTTCATTTTAGCATAAGAAACTGTTATTTGCATTCTACTAAATTTGAGGTAAATATAGCAAACATTCTGTTAATATTACAGTTTTTGTTTGCTATTTTGAGTCAACAAATATTTAGTAACCGGTTTTGCTTATACTACAGAGTGAAATGCTATTTTTAATTAACTAAAATTCACATCGAATATAACTTAAATTGTGTGAAGTTAACAGATTTATTTTTGCTGTTCTTATTTTACTAATATTTAGCGAAAATATGTACCAAATTTAGCAGTTTTTTTCTGCAACGTCATTTTTAACTAATTTTTAGTAGCTTTTTCTGCTATTTTTACAGGTTTATGTCTATGAGTGCATAATCAATTTGAAATTTTCTAAATTTTTCACGGTTTTATGTAAAAAAAAGTTTCAAATGTATGTAATTTTTAAGAGCCGTATACTCGGATTTCGCTGATTCGAAAATCGTTCGATTTTCACGATTGCCCTCTTCCGCACTAGCACAAAAAAAAATCATTTGAAACTAAAATGCATTTGCAATTTTAAGATGCATTTTCAAAATTGTTTCCCCTCTTCAAATATTTCAAACATGGCTAAGTCGAAAATTAAACACTTTTTATAAAATTAAATTTCGCCTTTTCTGTGACGTGAATGTCTTCTAATTTTCTCGACATTTTTTTTAAAAAACATCCATTATTTCCATACAAAAATTTAATGTTTTATCTAATTAGTAATGTTTATGTTTTGAAGAGGTTTGCAGAGGTTTTCAGAACAGAGTATTAACAATACATTTATGAGGCAGATTCAATTTTTGGATGCATTTTGAAAACTGCATTTTCTTATTGTATAAGTGTGATAAAGGATAACCATATAAATCGAATGCTTTTTCAATTAGAGAAATCCGACAACAACTTTTGAATATAGAGCTCTACAAAATTATATACGCACAGAAAAGAGATTGCTACAACTGAAATTTTTTTGCCAACCGAATTTTGATACATGTACTAAATTGATATTTAGTTTAAGATTCGATTGATTTAATCAAATATATAGCTATGATTACACAAGGCAACAATTTTGAAAAAATTTTAGGGGCTTTGAAAACCACTATACAATTTTGATGTATTGTGGTCCCAGTAGTACAAATATGGTTCAATTTTGAAATTCTATGGAGAGGTTTTTTTTTTAAAAATTTTTAAGTAAAATTATAAATTTTTTTAGACGTTTCTCCACATAATTAATGATAACTAAAAAAAAAATTAGTCCGATATTATTCAAATAAATTTAGAAAAACTGAAATTTACATAGCCTTTAATCCGTTAATATATTGCGTTTCAATCGGCTCAGTAGTTTCGGAGTTATAATAAAAAATTGAGGGAAAAAAATTTTTTTTTTACGTGAAAATAGCAATTTTTTTGTTTTAAAAAAATCATAAAAAATCGAAAACGGCAAAAATCGTTCAGATTTATTGCTTTATCGCAAAGCCACATGTAATAGGAACAAAATGAGATATCGATCATAAAATCGATTGATTTTTTTCGAATTTATTCACAATTAAGTGAATTCGCTCATTTTCACCAAATTTTAGTTTTTTGTCTGATATACATACATAAAATTGAGTAGTTAATGTTCTTCTTTCGATTGATTGAATTTTGAAAACATTTTTCCCCATGCTATGTACAAATTTTCACATCAAAAAATGCATTACATAGTAACATTCGTGTATTTTTTGGCAAAACCCTACCTAGAATATACTGATTCTATTCTTCGGAAAGACATTTGTGTTGGATGAGCTTAAATGTAAATAAATAAATAAATTAAATAGTAGAAAATTTATATTTTATTATTCACATTTATTATAATAAATAAAACAAGAAAATAAATAAATAAATATGTATTATAAACTACAAACTCTGAAATTTTCTTTTAGTCGATTTTCTACTATTGTTGAATAACGAAGTGTTACTCTGAATACTCCAGCAAAAATCAGCCATCATGTGTGCATCCCAGCGACCCTGGTATCGTTCCTCTATTGTCCGGATATCTTGGTGGAATCGTTCGCCCTGTTCTTCACTCAAGTCTCCTAGATTTTCAGGAAAACGATCTAAGTTACTGTGCAGGTAGTGTACTTTGATGCTCATATTGCATCCAAGATTCTGGAAGTGAGTTAACATCTCTTCAACGTGCGCAACGTAATCATCACCCTTGTTATTTCTTAAGAAATTTTGAATAACCCATACAAACGAATCCCATGCATTCTTCTCAATTTCTGACATTGAACTGCCAAATTCAGTATCGTTCACCAATTTGCGAATTTGTGGGCCATCAAATATGCCTGCTTTCAGCTTTTCCATACTTAGATTGGGAAACTTCCTTGAAATATACTGGAAACATTCACTATCTTTGTTAAGTGCTTTAACATATTGTTTCATCAGACCAAGTTTAATGTGAAGAGGGGGTAATATGATGCGATCTCGGGGCACTAGAGCCACATTTATAACATTTGGCGTACCTGGAACTAGTGTTTCCCTAGAAGGCCATTGTTTTCTCTTCCAATGTTCTGTTTTAGCTCTGCTGTCCCATAAACATATAAAACAACGATATTTTGTAAAGCCGCTTTGTTGGCCTAAGAGGAAATTTACCATCTTAAGATCAACACAAATTACCCACTTATGTTCATCATACTTTATCTTCTTCATGACCAATGCTATTACAGAGTATTCTTCTTTTACTTTGGTTGAATGTGCGATCGGCAAGGAGTGAAATTTATTTCCATTATGCAAAAGGACACACTTCAAGCTGCGTTTTGATGAGTCGATAAATAAACGCCATTCGTTTGAATCATATCTCTGTAAGCCCATGGCAGTCATCAAACCAGAAATATCTGTGCAGTACACAAAGTCATCCTCTTCAGCAAAATAATGAAGTAAGTCTTTTCTCGAGTACGGTAATACGAAACTTTAGTTTCTTTAGTTATGAGACCTGTTTCTTTCATCCGGGACGCAGTAATTCAGAAGATCTTTTCGACAATCCAATGTCTCTAATTACATCATTAAGCTGATCTTGATGCCATGGTCTCGGCGAGAAATGTTTTGTGTGGGATGAACTCTTCATTTCAGCTGTAGATGGTAGTGCTGGATCTGACATATCTGATTGGTAAGGACATACTTGAGGTTGAGTGTCCTGGTGAAGATGAAAGCACATGACTACAGCTTGCACCCCGATCTTGAGCATATTCTATTTCTTGTGAATGTAGAACTGCAAGTGTAAACCCATCAGCAGACCTCGTGGGGTAAGACCATCGCATATGTTTTCGAAAACCGCTTTTTGTACTTAAACAAAAATAACACTCGGATGCGTGGTTCGCTGTTTCTCTCCATAGCATAGGCTTCAAAATTTCCAAGTGTCGTCTGTAAAATGAAAAAAAAAATTGAAATCAAGAATATGAAGAATTCAAATTTTAATTAAGAAATATTGTAATTATAAAATATTCCAAATCTTTTAATTTATACTTACTTTACGTTAGAAGACTTCATAGATAAATTCAATCGACATGGAATGCATATAGTACTCGGTGTCCAATGCTGGTTCAAATTGTGCGGATAGATATTATAGCAATCTTGATATGACTTTTGCAATGAAGTTAAGAAGCACTTCCGTTTTTTCCCGGTGATATATTGGCCGCACACATAACAAAATAAATCTGGATCGTTTTTACATAAAAATGTTCTGGCTTTCTGGCTCATTTTTATTAATATTTGAAAATTGTTTTTAACTTCTAAGCTGTATGACTCTAATTTTTGTGTAGGTATTAAATGATGTTTGCGTTATCGCAAACACTTCTTGAATGAAATAAAAAGGGTCAAGGAGATCTTATAAATACTGATACTATAATTTGGGATAACCCTTTGTGTGGATACAGTTTGTGTGTGCTTGCAAATTTTTTATTATTCCCAAGAATCCTAAAAAACATTAAGGACTTTTATGAAAAAAAAAAATCATCCGTTACAGGTAGCTAACGGAAAATAAGAGCACTTCAGCGTACACGCACATTTATGAGCGTTTTATTACTATCCTACCGCAATCGTAAAAATTAAACAATCTTTTGTTTATTACTTATTTTTTTTTAATTATTAGAATCATAAAATGTCATAGAGGTTTTTCCCAAAGGGGTTTTGCCAAAATGCGTGTCGTAAAATGCACCTGAGTTTTTATGTTCTTGCATTTTCATTATATAGTAGGTACAATTTTCTACAGTGCTTGTAAATATGCGATACCTTCAATTAATTGTAAATAAAAATGTAAAGCATGCATCGATTTTTATGATCCATATCTAGTTTAATTCGCATGATATGTAGCTTTACTACAAAAAAATAAAAAAGTAATATTTTTTGCAGTTTTCGATTTTTTTCCAGATTTTTGTTTTTAAAATTTTTTTTTTTTTTAGCATTTTTTTTTTTTTTTTGCTAACAATTGTTTC
Organism: Delia radicum; assembly: GCA_021234595.1. Taxonomy (NCBI): domain Eukaryota; kingdom Metazoa; phylum Arthropoda; class Insecta; order Diptera; family Anthomyiidae; genus Delia; species Delia radicum. The sequence continues at coordinate 115,323,195 of CM037855.1, read as the reverse complement.
ATAACTTTGAAACTATTGATCGCATTAAAAAAAAATTTGTACACGTTCTTTAAAGATATTGTAAACCTTAATTTTTGTAAATTTAATTTGACAAAATCGGACTAGTTGTTTTTGAGTTATGACAACATAAGTGGAGAAATGTCTCAAAATATTGTCAATTTTACTTAAAAAATTTTTAAAAAAAAAATTATCCATAGAATTGAAGAATTTACCATTTTTGTACTTAGGCAGCCATGATGCATCAAATCTATATAGTGGTTAGTCAAGCCTTTTTTTGCTGTTGACCTGTGTTATCGGACACAATCAATACTACCAACCGAATTAAAAAAAATTGTTTTGTGAAGATGATCGAATTTTATTTGATAATGCAATCGAGTTTAACTAGGCTTACAATGTATCCAATTAAAACCTTTTTATTTTTTTATAGTATTTTATTGAAATTTTATTATGAAAGAACAATTAAATTTAAAACAATATAATATACATACATGATAAAAATATATTAAGAGTGAGAAAACACTACATATCATTGATTCTGTGAACTTTTCCTATAAAACTAAATAACTCAGGATCTGAGGAAATTTCTATTGAAAATGTCTTTTATATTTAGCCTTTTATAACTACAAACTTCACGAATTCTTTCAATTGTAAAAACTTGAAATTATATCGACTTTCGAACAAACAAACACTTCTTAAAAATTTGTTATATCAAATTATTTAAAAAACTCTCAGATTATTATTTTTTCTTTAAAAACAACCCTTAGGTTCGGAAATTTTCTTCTATGAAAAAGTGCTTTAACTCTTAGAACTTTTTTAATTAAAAACTACAACAAATTCCAAACACTTTTCAAGTTCTTAATTTTTTAAAATGTTTTCCGAATTTGTGTTAACTTAATAAAGTCAAAGTGACTAAAGAAAAAAGAGTGGAAAAAGATGTAGTAAAATCATCACATATACGGATTCAGATGTAGTGCAAATTGAGGTGAAACACTCATGATTTTAACATGCGGTTGTCATAGGACGGAGGTAATGCAACTTCCCTCAAACTTCACTTTATTAAAAGTACTATGTGTAAGGTTATGAAAGATTGTATTTTGTGTGTCCTTTTCATAGAACGTAATTTGTTATTTTTTTTTAATTAGTGGTTATTAAAAGAAAAAATATTATAATTAGAGGTGTAATGCAACAACAAATCAATATACGAAGCTGTAGACTGTATTATAAGGAAACCTCAAAATAAAAACACCAATTGAATTTGAAAGTATTCGTAAAATATATGAAACCAATGAAAACGAACTGTTGTTGCGGAATTGAAGACTGAAAGGATGATTCAAGAAATTTTAAAGCACACTGGGAACCTAAAAGGTACATCATCAGCATTGAACTTGATCTTGGCAGCGAACGACTACCAGACAAAAAGGTAATGATGCAGCTAAAAAGAGATATTCTATTTATCAACAAATCCAAGCATGTAAGTGTACGTAATGATAAAATGAAAATCGAAAATAAATGGTTTTATTTAATAAAAAAAAGGAGCTGATTTGTGAAGGAAAAAAGGCAGAAGAAACCCTGCATTTAATTTATGGTGATGTAATACATTGTCTAGATATAAAAATATAGCAATATTCTAAGTAAAGTTATTTCAAAAAACTAAAGAAAATCGATAATTGTAAAAGTTTAAATAATGTAATTCAGGATGAAGATCAATATATTGGAAAAGAACTAAAAATACTCTCATATAACGTACACGGACTTGAAAATAAAATGCTTTTTAATGATTTTTTAATTATGTAAACACATTTGATATTGTTATATTAATAGAAACATGGATATGTGAAGATAAATTTGAAAATTTTACGAAATATTTTAAAAATCTTAAACTTTTTTGGAAACCAGCTTTTAAAATTAGTAGATATGGTAGGGCTATTGGGGGGGCTGTATGTTTGGAATCAATAAAAAGTTAATTCAACCTGGCTTTAAATGCTGGTTTGAAAATATTTCGGATATTGATATGATAAATATTGAAACTTATAATGATAACATTAAAATTTTTGCGTTATATATACGAGATGCAACCTGGGACGAACAATTTAGGGTAGTAGAGAAATATTTTGCTGAGAAAGGCAATGAAAAATGCTGTAGTAATTGGAGATCTAAATATACATATTGGAGAAATGGAGCAAACAATAGATGATATGATTCAAAATGAATGGCCACCTATTTAGGAGAAAAAATCTAAAGATAAAAAACCCCCAGATGGCTATGGTAAAAGATTTATGGAAATTTTGTGAAGATTTTGGGTTAATAGTGACGAATGGTGCGACGAAGG